>CM076581.1:1593911177-1594478677 GCA_034641835.2 Pinus albicaulis
TATTCTAAACCATGGATATTCACCCACATTTTACCGTGACCATTATTAACTAGTAAATAAGTTTTGTTACAATACCATGGCTTATCAAAATAACTTATTTTAAAATCAAAATATTTTTTAAATATTTTTATTTTATTTTATTTTACAATATTTAAAAAAAATAAATTTAAAAGAAAAAAGCTATCACGATGATTAATAATAAAACCATGTCCATATTAATTCCAAATCTACCAAGGGTTGAGAGTGATCAAATCTCTTGAGGTGCAAACAATTTTAAGAGTGAAAGGATATTCTCAAATCTCTAGGGGCTTCTTATAAAATCCTTTTTCTTAGACATATACCATCAATATGCTTTATATCACATAAATTACATTAGCTATTAAATATGTTTATGATGATGATGATGATGATGGTTAATGTCCATTGAGACCAATATTTGGTCTATAGGACCTAAAGAAAATAATTATTTATTTTGATTTAAGCTTTTATTCATATGCTCAAAAAGCTTGGAGAGAAGCCTCCCGAGCTCATTATAATTTTGACATCTTAAAAGGCTAGGAAGGTCAGTATTGCAAAAAGGATTATGAAATTGAGATCTAATGTGGTTGTACACCAAGCACTCTATTTTCATCCTCGATTTTCATATTTTCACAGATATGGTAGATCCTTTCCATCCATGGTGTTTTACGAACTTTCCAACGACCTGTTTCACTATGGAGCTCATGAGAGTTTGTTATAATCTTGGCTATATTAATATTCTTCTTTGAGCTAGTTAAAACAAAGAGATACTTTTGATTTTAGAGGGTGGGGTTGATTACCTCCTTATAATATCTTAATTTTCTTTTAGGTGCTAAATCTTTCTCACACCACATTTTTTCTTTGAACTTAGAAATAACATTTTTTTAATGTTATTAATGTTTTGCAATGCAACATTCTAGTCGATCTCACAATGGTTTAATGAGACCCTGGTGCCTTAGGTATCTTTATATAAATATAACTATCAGTATGGTTAAATTTTAATAAATTTCAAAATAAAAATATTATTAAATATAAAGATATGAAATTTATATATATATAAAGCTAAATCTTTACTATAAATTCTTTTTCTTACATCCATACAACATCAATGTTATGCATATCACATCAAAATTTAAATTAAGAAAATTATTAAATAGGTTTATATAAATGTAATTATATATGGTTAAATTTTAATAAATTTAGAATAAAAATATTATTAAATATAAAAATATGAAATTTATACACAATATAAATCGTATTATGTTTAATTATCAAATATTAATAATTCATATTTTAAATTAATATTACAGAGATTTATAATAAAATTAAATTAAATAGCAAAAAAAATAAAATTTACATATAGCAAACCAAAAAGTTAAACTTAATAAAGAAATGCAAATTCATAGTATGAAGTTATAAAATATTATGTAGTGTTTGGTTCAAAATAAATTTGAAAAAAAATAATTAAAAAGTTAGAATTAAAACATAATTATAATTATAAAAATTAAAATTAAAATTAAAACATAATTATTACTCCTTTGATGTGTTTACTAAAATATTCCTTTATAACCGAAAAACAAGTGAATGATATGCAGTATGAGAGATGGTTGATTCCTTTTAGCCCCGCTTGTGCTTTCTAAAATATTTTGAAATCAAAGTTGGGATGCGGGTTACATTAATAACCTTTTTGAGCATGTGTTGAGCCAGGTGGTAATCAAGCCTTTACGTGCAAAAGAGTAAACAATTTAATTAGGTATACTCGGTTGTTTACTCTTAATTTTTAGTTAATTAGTACAGTATTGCTGGATTTTAAAGAAATTTAATTAAAAAAAAAAACTTTAAAAACAATATATAAAATTTAAAAATATTTCTAAAATAAGAAAGCATAAGCATGAAGCATCGTGGCCGTATACGAAAATTTTCAAAACCCAAATAGTGTAGCATGACCGAGTGCATATAGTGCTACAATTTGCAATGGTGCATGACAGGTGGCGTAATTCAAACGTAATCAGCACAAAGGAAATCTATTGGAATCCGTTCTATTTATTATACTCGAAAGAGGAGCTGTTTCATTTGGAGACGAATTGAGAATGCCGTAGTCTATTTAGCCCACAGAATTTGGTAGAGATTCAGAAAAAATTTAGCAAATATTTATTAATATAAGTGTTTTAAAATTTTTTGATAACGTGAAATCTATTTTCACTAAAAAAAAATGCAATTCAAATTCTTCAATTATTTTATTTTTTTAAATTTTATTTTACTAAATTTTGACAAAAAACTGCCATCCAAACTATTCTATATGCTAGATAGACAACTCCATTGAAAATATAGGAGAGAAGCGGCTCTACATTGAGTATATTTGTTTTATTGTGGCTCAGACGAAATGTCTCGGGGTTTGAAAATTTGATTCTACCTCTCTCTTTTTATTTTCCTTAGATTTAACTTCAGTATGGCACGCTTTCCACTTTATTTTGATTTCTTTGTTTGTGCATTCTTTTAATAGTTTTTATTAAATATTAACTTTCCTCCACCCTCTTTTAAGAAATTTTTTGACGAACTCCGAGCAGCTCAGCTGTTGGAACTCTGGAATGATCTAGCTGCCTCCTCAACCTTTTCAAGAAAGTATTATAACTGGTAAATACTACCTTAACTTAATTATTTTGGATTTGATATGGTTATAAGAATGCATTGATTTAATTATTCCGAGAATACACGTTTTTAAGGCTAGGTGATGTTTGTGGTTAATGACAATATCAGTCACTTTCAATCTTAGCTGATTTCGTTTCAAATATTTCTGAGTTTTTAATGGAGGAAAATTCGCAAAAGGCACTTCTGTGGGGATTATGCTGATTATTAAGGTTTATGGTGATTATAGATTCATTTTACACATTGTGCTTAGTTTAAGTGTTTTAGAAAATTAGTTTAAGGTTTATATTCTTTTTGTTTTTAATACTATTCTTCTAAATTAGTTTGCTGTGCCAATTTCTAACCACAAAATCATTCAGTCTTTTCTTAGCTGATTTGGAATTGGCAATTATTTTTCAAAGACTTTCACTACACAAAACCCTGTAATCATCTCGTTGCGATTCATTTTCAGCCGCTAATGATCCGAAGTTGGAGACTCCAGTTACTATCCACTAGCAAATGGTGTCAACTCATTTTTCACTATTTTAACCATTTTAAGTGGAAGTTTTTGATAATTAAGCTTCAGAATCAATAAATCTATTCTCCGTGGTTCTTCGACATATCTTAATTCACTCTTTATAATTCAAACTGTCCTAGTTCACTCTTTATGTTCTTTTTATATTTACCACAGTTGTAGCAGACTATTGTACCCCATCCTCAACCAAACAATCATCTTCCTCGACGTGGTCCTCCAAATCCTATAATTGACATTCCTTGTCCTCGGGCATGTTGATATTTATTTTTAAAGTAAATAGATTTTGATATATTTTTTAAATAAATTAATTAATTAAAAAAAATATTATATAAATTAATATTATGTCAAATGAATTATAACTCTTTTAGACATGCTATATAAAAAAATCATAAGATATTTCAAAATTAAGGATCTTTATACTAAATAAATGAATATCAATAAGTAAATAATATCCATAATTAAATAAGTTACATGTTTTTTATTTTTATTTTTTTTTACTTTTTAATATTAACATTGTGAAATATTTTGATTTCTGTTTCTACTCTAAAATGTTTTGATAGTTACTACCCTAATTTAATATACAGGACTGACCCAATTTAACGTTGTGCCGAATTAGTTCAAATCTGATAATCCAACAATTTATCTTCAAGGACATCCGCTAACGAAACTTCCCAACGCCTGAACTGATTTTCTTTTAACAAGCTGACGTGGTAGCTTTACATTCTAGTCTCTGCCTTATTCAGACTCGCATTAGAACGGAAAAATGCTGCTTTTTGATGGATTGTTACATTTCCTTTGCGATTTTTTCTATAATTCGTTTTAATTCGCTGATTCTATTATCCTTTGTTGACTGTTATATGGGGATTTCCATCATTTTGCTGTCACATATCGCAAAGTTCTCTGCATTTCAGTTCGATCAAAGTGCCATATGGAGGAAGTTTGAGAAGGGTAGGCGTTGTTTCGGGCTTTCTTCACGAAAATCTTAGGGTTATCGTTTTGAGTTAGTTTAAAAATAAATTTGCAAACTTTTGTATATAAACTTTTTATCTATAATTTAGCTAGTTTATATTTCAAATAATTGCAAAATATTTTTTAATAATAGTTTAAATTTTTAAAAATATTATATTATAAAATTTAAATGTTTAAATTTAAATTATTTAAAAATCTTAGATTTAATGTTTTTATTTTATTAATATAATTAAAAATATATATAACATTTATTTTATAATATGTATTATTAATTGATAATTTTATTATATTATAATAACAAAAATCTACATCAATTTAACAATAATAAAATTAAGTATAAACTTTACAATAAATTAGTTAAATTAATGTATTTTTATATTAGAAAAATTAAACTCAGTATTTAATTATCTGGATGAATTTTAATATTTTTAGAAATTTAAATTATTTAATTGAATATAATTTTTTTTTATGATATGTATTAATTGATAATATAATTATAGTATAAAAACAAAAAT
Organism: Pinus albicaulis; assembly: GCA_034641835.2. Taxonomy (NCBI): domain Eukaryota; kingdom Viridiplantae; phylum Streptophyta; class Pinopsida; order Pinales; family Pinaceae; genus Pinus; species Pinus albicaulis. The sequence continues at coordinate 1,593,915,840 of CM076581.1, forward strand.
TTGCATCAATTTAACCATTATAAAATTAAGTACAAATTTTACACTATATTATTTAAATTAAAATAAGTTTTATGATTAAAATATTTACATTAGAAATATTAGAAATTTAAATTATTTAATTGACTATAAAAAAAATTCATGGTCACTTCAAAATTGAGCTAGTTTGAGTTTTTACTACATCAATAAATATCCCATCATAAGGAAAAAAAATCTCGTATATTAATTATAATAAATATTAAATTATTCTAAAATTGTTTAATTTATTGTAATTTTTTTAAATTAGAATTTTTAATTAATTACCATTTTCAATATAATTGGAAATAATTGTTTAATTTATTTATTGTGGTAATTACTTACTTCCATTATGGAGAGAATAATATAAAGCATATTACTTACATTTAAGATTATGCTATTTTATAATTGGTAAAAAGAGAGTTCTACAAATTTTGGTTGTGCATTAAAACCTTAACTATTGAATTTTGCATGGCTCTGCATGGCCCCACAATTGCTCTTCGAGAGCTAGTTCTAATGGAGGGAGTGAAGTTCCTTCATAGTGTGAAATTGTAGAAGGCTAAAATTGGAGGGGACATCACTTTTCCCCAAACCCTAATGTTTTTGGCCATAACCCTAAGGAGGGTCACCATAATAGTTTTCCACCAAGTGCTTAAAAGGACAAAAAATTCCTGGTAGTTGTCGTCCCAAAGCTACCATGGATTCACAAATTTAAGTGCAATCGAGTCGTATTGGGTAACATATCCAATATATATAATATCACATACTCTTTCGGAAATTCTTAGGCATTTGGCCCTCAGAAGCTACAAAGAAAACCAATTATACCCTATGCATGCACCAACGCTTATATGAATATCTCAAAGTTTCTCCTAATGTACATTGATATTTATTATTGCAATGAACTCAAGAAACAAAGATTAAATTACAAGCATATCCCCTTTCAATGGAAAATATGCCATGTATGTGGCCATACATATATGAATTTTCTTCTTCTACCTATAACTACTAATCCTAACCCTAGTTCCACCTTTGATGATGGCAACTTCACCAAAGCTAATCGAAGACAAAAGTGCCCAACTTCTCCACCCCCTCACATAACCCTACCACATTGAAAAGTAGTCATCTACTAGCATTCATTTTGACCATCTCTCTGCTATAAGAAATTCATACCCTCCTGTGGTAATGTGAAACTCTAAAATCGGAAAAATGGACAACAATCCACCTTTGTGAATCTTGATTGAGCCACTCCATCCCTCATTTGTGCCTCAACCCCTGCACATAATCATTTCTGAGAGCGTCTTGAATCAATCCAAAGACCTCATGGAGAACATGGAGCTATATATCCTTGACCTCGTAAAAATAATCAAATATTGGAAAGGCAAGGAAATAAGGGTCATACATGATTATATCTAGGGGGATTACTGGATGATAGGAGGATATTTTAATTTAACTCAGAGCCTGGCGGAAAACAAAGGCGGGAATCAGATACTGGAACTAGTGGCATTATGCCAGGCTACGATCCATGATTCAGGATTAGTCAATGTAGACGCAGTCAATGTCTTGTACATGGAACAACTATCGTATTTTTTAGCATCAAGTCACCTATTATTTAGATTGATTTTTCCTCTCTGAAGAAATGATGGTTAAATATTTATTTGTTGAATCTTTCATTTTTCGAAGCTTAGGGTCTAATCACTGGTCTATTGGGCTAGAAATCAATTTGAAAATGGCTACTCGTAATAGGCCATTCAAGTCTGAGAAATTTTGGCCTCAAAATCCATATTTTTTGTTGAAGTTGGAGTAGTGGCAGGAAATACTAATATAAAGGGAAGGTAAAATGCATACATTCCAACTAAAACTAAAGGAATTAAAACTCATAATTAAATGTTGAAAACAATAGTAATTCAACAATATTTTTTAGGAGGCGAAAAAACAAGAGAAAATTGTGGACGAACTTTAGACCGCCATTATCAACAAAGGAAGGTTGTATCATATTATTGAATAATAAGAAAGTTGATACATGACCTTAAATATATAAGGAAATCAGAGGAAATCCTTTAGTGCAAAAAATTATTCATACAATGGCTGAGACAAGGCGATAAAAATACTAGATTCTTCCATAAAGCTCTAGTCAATCATAGACATCACAACTGACTCTTATCCATATCTTTGAGAGATAGATATAGGTTAATCAAGCATGAAGACATTGAGGAAGAGTTGGTATCTTTCTATAAATATCTCCTTTCAGAGGATGGGTTGGATAGAGAGGATTCCAGATCAAGGATCATAGATCAAACCTGATAGACATTCAACATTGATGCAAGATATATCACTCACTAAGGTGGAAGAAGTGGTATAGTAAATTCCTAGAGATAAAGCACCGAGCCCATATGGTTTGACATTGAATTTTCTTAAGCCCCATTGGACATTCATTCACAAGGAAGTACATGCATTGGTAAAGGAGTCAAGGCACCTTCATTAGGTATGGTCTAGACTTAATGCTACCTTTCATACCTTGATCCCCAATACCAATAATGCTTGTTTTGCCAATGGTTTTAGATGCATCAATTTATGCATCGTAATATTAAATATTATCTACTCGGTCATCTTGAGAAGGCTCAAGCCATTGTTAAAAGGCCTCATAGGACTGGAGAAAAATTTCTTTTTTGAGGGTAGACATATTTTGGATGGGATTATCATAACACATCAGGTTGTTCATTCTCTTAATAATAGAAGGAACCCATGGATGGGCATTAAAATTGATCTCTCTAAGGCTTCTGATAGACTAAATTGAAATTACTTTGAGTCTTTGTGGCCTTTGATTTTTCACCCAATTGGATATGAATGACCCTCTCTTTAATCTCCACCCCTTTCTTCTCTATTCAATTGAAGGTGTCACATTATCACACCTTTAGAGTGTCTAAGGGTCTCTATCAAGGGGATCCCCTTTCCCCTTACCTTTTTATTATTGTTGCATAATGTATGGGGACATCAAGGTGATGATAAATTAAGGAATTTTCAAAGGCTTGAGGTCATGAGGTCAAGAATTTCCTATACCCACAAACAGTTTGTGAACAACATTATGTTATTTGGTCAACTGACCATTCAATAGCCTCAAGGTTTTGCATCAGTTCCTCTTTGATTTTAAAATGGCCTTTGGCATGGTAATCAATGGGGAGAAATATAATATGTACTTTTATAACAAAAACAAGATGGTGTAAAGAATCTAGCAAGAAGTGTTGGCTTTCAATAGGAACACTACTAGTAAAATATCTTGGTATCCCTCTTTGCGGGGTTTGTGCTGGGAAGAGGTCAAAGAGAATATTTATAGAAGGTTGGAGAATTTGAAATTTAGAGCGTTGAAGCTCCCTAGGTACATTACGCTTCTCAAGGTTATTTTATAGGCCCTTTTGATCTATGAATTGTCAATACTCCCAACTGCAAAAGGAATACACAAGAATATCGTCTCCTACTTCCACAAATTCCTATGGCATGGGGTATAGCAAGCCCATAAAAGGACTTTTTCTCTTGGGAGAAGTGGTTCCTACTAAAATGGGGGGGAGGGGGTTATAGGTTTACGGGACCCTAAAATTATTAATAAAAGCATGAGAACAAAGCTATGTTAGAGATTGATTGAGGGAGGTCAAGATGTATGGACAGAAATATGGACTAGGAAATAGAACCTGGTCAACACTTAAGTATCTAAGCTGAGGAAATGAGAGTTTTCATTAGGGACATAGATATGGAATATTTCATTGGAACACAATTATCTTATATACGAGGGCATGCTATGGGAAACTAGATATGGGGTTGCAACCTAGTTTTGGTAGGAATCCTAGAAATATCTTCCATGAATTTGAGGCAGTGATCCTTTTTTTCATTTTGGAAAACATAAACTCTCACTTCGAAGAATTAATGAAGTCCCCAGGAGGTGAATATTTGGGTTTGACAATCTGCCTCTTCTTCCTCAGCGGGAATGGACACATAGTCTGACTCAGTATTTTCTGCTACTCCGTTTAGATTTCTTCATGTCATCCATGATAAGTCAAATGCTTCGCTACTAAGCTCCTAGAATTATTATAGCGGACAAGGATGAGGGTGAAATATTCACAGTTATACAAAATATCTACTTAATTCTAATTAGACAAATGTCACTGTGAAGTGGGGTTCACTGATTCAAAAAGAAAAAATCCCTATCGACCTAAAAATTGTATAATTTGGTAGGATATTATAAATAATATTCATTTTAACTTTGACAAAATAATATTTAATTAAGAAAAGTGTAATGAAGGAGGAGCGCGATACTATCATTTCCACGGTGAAAGAAAATATTTAAAAGGGAAGGAATTCAAATATAATAAGTAGAATGGAAACCCTTTGAATCCGTTTAGATTGTAGCATACAAAAGACTGTACAATTTGATGGGATATTAAAACGAATATTCAATTTAACTCTTAAAAAATAATATTTAATTAAGAAAAGTGTAATGAGGAAGGAGCGTGGTACTATCATTGCGAGCGTGGAAGAAAATGTTTAAAAGGGAACAAATTCAAGCATAATAAGTATAATGGAAACCCTTTATAATCTGTTTAGATTGCAGAATTTCTTAGATGAGAGGCACATGAGAGTGGCATCGTCTCACTGGTTGCGAGATAAAAGAGAAAAGAGAAGTGCAACGACGAAGTGATGCCAGACTCTAGGGATTTATTCTATGGTAATTGTTGTCGAGATGATCATGTCAAGATTTTGGCATTTGAAGAGAGTTTATGATTTTTATTTTTGATTAAATTTAAGTTAAGGATGGCCATGACTCATCAATCTACATTTTCATTTTTTATATCTTATATTTTGTATGTTGATTTGGGTCGTATTATCATTTATATGTTGGTTTGGTTCAATTTTTAATCTTTTACGTTTTCGAAGTTTGATTACATTTGTGGAAATATTCTTTTCTTAATTTTTTAAATGATGGTAATGTACATTTTGAATGCCTAGGACATGTGTGAGAGAAGTGAAGGTATGATGGGTAGAGAAAGGATGATGATGATGATTTAATTCGCAATAAGTTTTTCAAGATGAGCAGAGATCATTCTGAGTAGCTTCAAAAAAATATTATAAAAATATGAAGGTTGAACTCTACATAATGTAGAATTATGGTTTTATCAATGGTTTTTAAATGTAGTGTTTTTTTTCTTCTTTTCATCTTTTCGTTATGGGCTAATACTTGTAATTTTACTTGGTTTTTGAGTAACTTTTAAGCATGTTTAGTTTAGATTTTGTTGGGAGTAACACTTCCATGTATTGTTGTGAGTTGTCATTGTGAGTGCCCAAGGAATAATTTAGAAGTTGTTGTTTCCTCAATATTAGTTGTAGTCATGATCTAGATGTGTCGAAGTCATTGTATTATGTTTTATATATTTGTAACTGTTGTGAACAAAAAAATATTGAAGTGTGATTTTTGTGTCACATTTCTCTCTATCTAAAATTATATTATGGAATTAGAGAAAGTGTTGGCCTAAATTTCTCAAGGGAAGGCCAGGATGATGTGCGAACTGTGAGAGCTAATCCTTTGTACATATATTAGTTTAGTGTTTTACTTCTACATTTCTGTGTGTAGATTTGTTTCTTTTGTAGATCTGGAGTTTTTGAGTGGGGATTTGTTTCTTGTGTACATATGGAGTTCAAGAAATATTTTTGGGTGAAATTTTGAGAAGGAACCAGTGTATGAAATGGTTATCGAAGAGTATGTGTTGTTATCAAATAAACTTAGTAGTTGAGGCCAAGTGCTGCAGTTTATTTTTCTTCATTGCAAAGTTGTTTGAATAATATGGTGGGAATTCAGCCCTCTATGCTCATAATGAGTATGGAACTTCAATGCTACACGTTGTTGACTGAGGTATGTGAAATCTATTATAGATTGAGCTCTTTGGATATATTTTTCAACTTCCCCCGAGAACATAACGGCCACATGGACTAGGAAGCACAAAAGGATTTATTATCGTTCACAAGGGTCATTTGGGATGACCATGAATGGTGGTTGATTGAAACCCACTGCAATACATGTGACTTTGGATATTTGACGGGATTTAGATCACATATTCAAAAGCATGTTGATGAAGGGCGTCCATGTCGTGAGAAAAATTATGATATTGATGCTTTGAATGCCACAAAATTGAAGGATGGAATCAATTTAGAAGTGATGCCTACAGATCTTAATCGTTACTGGTGCTTAATCATTGCTGGTGCCATAGAAGTGGGAACACATAATAGTGATGAGGAGTGGCTTGATATTAAGGTTGTTACCAATTATGAAATCTAGAAGTTTATAAAGAATGAGGTGAAGTGGAAGAGAGGAGTGCAGTTACCCTTATTCTCTCCTCATCAAATGGGGAACTTTAGAATGGGAAAAAATGAAGCGTTTGGTGGCGTGGACTGGAAGGTGAAGAGCTGGGAAGTGAGAGGAGTTTTTTCGAAGATTTGTGGGCAATCCAATTAGTGAAATTTATTCCAAATAAGTTCCACTTCACTTAGAAGATGTTGCGAATGAACAAGGATGTGAGCTGCGACACAAAGTTGCAATTTTGGTGTTCTCATTCTAGATGTGAACTCAAAATATTTCTTGATCTAGTTTTTATTGTATGGTGTGTTCCAATATTAATATTTTATAGCGAATGTATTGCAAAAATAAATAAAAATTAAATGATTCAGAACCACAAAGAATAGGTCAATTATTGAATATACTAATGTTACTCATCATGCTCCGGGAACATTAGTTATAGGTATTTCTTAATAAGGTAAAGCTAGTGTGACTCTTCGTGCTCCGAGAGCATCAGTATAGGTTATTTTATACAAGGTCAAGTTGTATAATTGTGTGTTGAAGACATTATGTACCCATAATGTTATCGTAGATCAGTAGTGAATATAAGAGAAGATCATATTTCAACATATGGTGGCATATTAGTGGAAATTTTATCCTAAAAGTTCCAATGAATTTTTCATGTAATTTCCATGTCATAATATGTAAACCAATAAAAATCCTTTAAACATAAAAAGAGGTTCATGTAAAGATTTTGGAGGGAAAACAAGAAAAAATTATGGTTTTTAAGCTTCTCTGGTTATAGTTTGATGAAGAGATCTCCGGATTATCCACAGTGTGATCAAACAACGGTCGACATTTTGAATCCCAACGAGGATCCATATTCAGGACAGGTTGAGATGTGAATGAAAAGTGAAAAGGGGGACGCAGAGGAAAAGGTTTAAATAAAGAGAAAAGATAAAAAGGATGGAAGAGAATCGACAATATAACTAAATTTTGATTTTGATTAGTTTTATTTTTAATAATTTATAAGGTAAGTGATTTTTAATTATTATTTAATAATTAATAATATAAATACCCTATAATTTAGGCTTAATAATTATTATTTTTAATATAGAACATATTTTAGTAAAAAAACACTTTCCATATTATTTAGTTTTAATAATTATTATTGTTATATTTTTAATATATAATATAGAATATATTTTAGTAAAAAGAGAAACATATTTATAAAATATTTAAATAATTTATTAAAAATCACTTACCTTATAAATTATTGAAAATAAAATTAATAAACATCAAAATTTAGTTATATTGTCAACTCCCTTCCATCCTTTTTATCTTTTCTCTTTATTTAAAACTTGTCCTCTACGTCCCCCTTTTCACTTTTCTATTCTCAAAAGTATGCACAATGGGCACTCATTAGATCTGGAAATTAATTCAGCATCCAACGAGTATCTATACTTGAAATTTGAGTATACCTATAAGGAGATAGGCCAAAAATATAATTAAAAAAAATTCCTCTTTTTCCTACAAAATTCATAACTATTATTTTATTATTTTAACTATCTTTTTATTATTTTTCCTTAGGAGTCCACTTTTGGGCTAAAATTACCTCTAATGGTTCCATAAGATGGTTGAGTATCAAGATTGTCCCGTTGTGCTTATGTTGGTTGAAAAGAGTCAATTTTGCAAAGTACATCAACAATGGTATGAAGTAGTTATTTCTTAAATGAATTAAGTAGGAAGCGCGAAATTTTGGTGAAGAAAAGAGACAAAACCGTGATATTTGAGAGTGGATATGAATGCTAGTGATGACCACATCAGAAAAATCTGAAATATATATATATATATATATATATATATATATATATTTATAGTTGTAATATGTGTTATCAATTCTTTCCATGTAAACATTAAGGGAGGGTTTTGGAAGTAATTCTTCCATGTGTTGTTGTGAGTTTTGATTGTGAGTTCCCAAGTGTCAATATAGAAGTTTTTGTTTCCTATTTATGAGTTGTTGTTGTAATTTAGATGTGTCAAAGTCAATGTTTTATGTCCTATATATTTGTAACTTTTGTGATCAATAAAGATATCAAAGTGTCATTTGTGTGTGACATTTCTCTCTATCTCAATTTTTTGTTATATCCATCCAATACCCAATCACTCGTGGCTTTTGTACTTCATTGAAAAGAAAACCCTCTGGATTTTTCAAGTTGTTTAGGGTTTAATGCACGACCCCTTCTCAATCGCAACGGTCTCTTTCAGCTATGAAAAAATTATTCTGTTATTTTTGTACTCATCCTAATACAAGTATGTATTCATTTTATGTTTTATTAATTTGTTCAACGATTATAGATGCAAAGAAGAATTGAAATATAAGTGAGCGATGAAGCCAATATTGAGGTCAAGTTGTGTAAGTTAAGATACAGATAGAAATGATTGTCTTCCATTGTTGACTACTTAGTTTAAAGCTAAAATCCATCTAGAACCTATGTTGGTTGAATGTATATTTAACATAGAATGAGTAGTCATGCATCGAAGAAGCATGATATTTATGATTTTCTAGTAGAAACATTTTGTGAAGGGTTGAGATATTGTGACCGGGTGTTCTAAATAAAATGTGTCCTTCCTTCATTTTTTGGATTTTTTGTTGTTTGGTTTTATTCAAATAGTGATTATTCATTGATAAATGATAATGGTTGTGTTGTAGGACACCAATGATTGAAATTATGATGATTTTAACTCCACTTACTTTATTAGTTAAAAGGTTTCTTCTTCCCTTCTCTTGAACAATGTGTTAGAAAATTTTTGGTTTAATATAACTCATCTTCAAGACTCGATAATAAAATACTTAAGAAATAATGAGATGTAGGAAAATAGTGCTTATATATATTATTATTCTGTTTTAATTCCATTTTATTGTGTTACCTCAAAGGTTTTAAAAAATTACATTTCTGGTGGTTTTGTTATATAGTGATTTCTTCCTATCCCTTTCAGCATTTAGTACGACAAATGATCTCCAAGCATCTTAGCTATTTGAATGTTAGAGTTTTCTAGTTTCCTCCCATTCACCCCATGTTATGATTTCAATCTTACTGATAATTGATACCCTTATTTCCTTTCTTGTTTATAGTTTGGGATTTGACTTTATTATAGAAAATTACATTGGGTTTTAAATTTTATTTTATTGCAAGAATAATTATTCGAGGAGTAAGAATGTTATGCTATCCATATAAATATTTTAGGGGTGGTTTTGTTATATAGTGATTTCGTCCTATACCTTTCAACATTTAGTACGACAATTGATCTCCAAGCATCTTAGTTCTTTGAATGTTGTCCAGTTATCTAGTTTCCTCCCATTCACCCCATATGATGATATCAATCTTTTTGATAATTGCTACCCTTATTTTCTTTCTTGTTTATTGTTTGGGATTTGACTTTATTCTATAAAATTACATTGGGCTTTAATTTTTATTTTATTTCAAGAATAATTATTCGAGGAGTAAGAATGTTATTCTATCCATATAGATATTTTAGGGTTCATTTTCTTATATAGTTATTTCTTCCTATCCCTTTCAAAATTTAGTATGAAAATTGTTCTAAAAGCATCCTAGATGTTTGAATGTTGGATTTATCTAGTTTCCTCCCATTCATCCCATGTGATGATATCAGTCTTACTGATAATTTCTACCCTTATTTTCTTTCTTGTTTATTTTTTGGGATTTGACTTTATTCTATAAAATTACATTGGGTTTTAATTTTTATTTTACTGCAAGAATAATTATTCGAGGAGTAAGAATTTAATGATATCCATATAGATATTTTATGTGCTATGTGTTAGGTAAACTTATCTTGGGAATAGTGATAAAATTGAGCAAGTGTAACAGTAGAGTTTTTGGGCATGTTGTTTTGTGTACCCATGGATTTATGTCCATGGTATTGCATATAATGGAGCCTATAATATATGAGAGGACTTCATTGTAATGTAAGTCCATGGAGGTGAGCTATTAGTTCTCACTTGGCCGGCTTTCCAAGTTTTGACCAAGGCTAATGAAGTTTAGTTGGGTTGTTGCTTTTCCCAAAGATGGGTTTTTCCTAGATAAACATTTGCGTTTATTTTTTATGTGATTTTTTCTTGTCATTTTATGTTTTTTACTCTCAGAAATAATTTATTATCTTTGCAGTAAATTTTTCACATGTTGTATCACAACCAAGTATTGGCTTTAGAGGGATGCTTCTGTTGATAAGGGTTTTCATTGGCCTAGTGGATGGAGATATTTGCGCAGTGTAAAAATTCCGGGTGTGGGATCATGAATGCAGACAAAGTATTTGATGGAATGTCTCAACCAAAATTTTCATTGTGTGGTGGTAAACGACAGAGTAAAGAATCATTTGCAGTTTTTCAAGTTGAGAGGATGGTCATATAAAGAGAGTAACAGTGAAAAAAATACACAATGGAGTCAATTATTTCATACACATGGGCATAGGCATGTGTGTCGTTGGGTAATTTGGGGTAAAGTCTAGATTAGAACTAGGTGATAGGGGAATTTTTGGTTAAATAACACCCCAGGTATAAACCTTAAGGGGGATAATTTCCAAAGTGATCAGGATTGACTCACTTGGCATGTTTGGATTTACATAATCAAAGAGACCCCAACTTAAGGTTTAAGGGGGGGAATGTTAGGTAAAATTAACTTCAAAATAAAGGTAAAGTTGACCAAGTCTAACAGTAGAGATTTTGGGCATTTGGTATTTTGTACTCATGGTTTTTCGCATGTGGTATTGCGTACCCTGGTTTTATGTCCATATTTTTGTTTACATGGTATTGCATGTAATGGAGCCAAAAAAAGGTTGAGAAGACTTCATTGTAATGTGAGGTCAGGAAGACTTCATTGCAATGTGAGGTCAAGGAGGTGAGTTGCGAAGGCTCAAAGGCCACTTGGCTAATTGTCCAAGGTTTTTGCCAAGGGTAATGAACAAAGAGTTGGAGTTTACCCAAATAAACATTTTTGTTTACGTTTTATGTGATTATTGCTGCTCATTTTATGTTTTTTCCTCTTGGAAATTATTTATTATTTCTGCTGTAAATTTTTAACAATATGGTGTTCTTTTAGGGAAGTAATAACATAAGGGGTTCTTCCTTTACTTTCCGCCATTTCTTCCCTGATTTATGATCTAAACAGTTTTTTATCGAGTGAAAATTTGAAAAGAGAAGAACATGAGAATAAAAATAGTCATTATAAATTCCAATATTGAAGGGTTTTATAAGACTTGTTTAAGTGCATAAATATTTTATGTTTTAAATATTATCCTTCTACTTGAATCTTGTTAATTTTCAGCCAAATTTTCATCTAGATTTCTTTTTTTTGGATTTCAATACTCACCATTGTTCTTCAGGGACTTTCTTGTACTGGTTTGTTGCCATCCATATTCATTACCTAATAGTAATCCTTCCTTGTATTCTCTAATTGTGATCCACTTGGTGCTAGAACTATATTATAAACCTTTACAAAACAATGTAGTGAAGCCTAAAAAAATAGTGATAAAACAAGAAGCTGCTAAATTTGAAAAAAAATAAAAAATAATACAAGTAATAATAGAAATACAATTTTTTGTGATATTATAAATTTGTATTTATTACACAAATCAAAAAATATTTTTAAATAAGAAATTCATACAATTATTATATAAAAAAAATTAATAATAATAATTTATATCTAAAGCTATAATATTTGAAAACTTTTTATTAAAATCAATTAATAAAAAAATAAAAATTATTCTTTACCATTAACTATTCTTCATATATGCATGTAATATTTGTGATTAGATTTTAATAAAATTAAAAATTAAGAAAATTGTTATGTATCTAGACGTGAAATTTATATACAAATATACACTTTTTTTAGAATTTCAAAAAAAATTATATTTTAAAATATTTGACCTTTGTAGAATTTTGAAATCAAAATAATTCTATCTTAATTAATATTTTAAAAAAATGTAATACAATCAAATTAAATAATAAAAAAATTAATTTACATATAACAAATAAAAAGTGTTAAGTTTTTAAAAAGAAATGCAAATTCATATAGCACACTATAATAGATCAGTATGGAAATGATGATGTAAAATATTATATAATGTAATGTTCACGAGCTCAAATTATTTAAACTAAAATTATAAAAATAAAAAAATAATACATATTAAAAAAAGTGTGAAATGTAGTGTGAGAGATTGTTGTGGGTCTTTTTTGAGGGAAGAGTGTCCTTTTTTTTGTTGAGTAATTGAAGGAATTTTAATGAAGGAAATTTCGCATTTCTGTTTTCAAACTGATTGTTATATACAAAGAAATATAGCCAAAAAATTTATATAAATTACAAAATATGTGTTTGGTAGGTAGTGATGACCCAAAGAGGGTTTTTACCAAATATGGAAACATATGAGAATTTAGCAGGTGGGTGTGTGCAATCGATAGGTTTTGTCGATCAATCTGCATATATATGATTAATAATCAATGGGTCAATAAGGATGCATTTCCTTCCATGGCAACAACTAGATTCTAATGTCAACATGTATGATAAAACAAATGAAGAATGAGAACCCTGATGCTTTTTCTTGGCCATTGAACGCATATGATTAACACATATGAATAGAGAAAGAGGCAAGGGAGGGATGGAAGATATATTGCAACATGCAATCAACACAAACGAGTTGGGTAGATTTGACTCCCATGTAAATTTTAATGCATATGGTGTCTATAGATGATGCTATTGCTTAAAATTGAGAATAAAAAATGGCATCCATGCCCAACAACAAAAATATTAATTAGGTAATCTCATTTTTAAGTTCAAGGATTATCATAATGTTTAAGAGGAATCGATCGTCCTATGACAACATTTGTAGGAACTAAAGGTTGTGTGGCAAAACTAAAAGGAATTGAAGATTGTTTTATCCTCAGTGGAAGAATTAAGTTCCTAGGTTGGGCGTATTACGGCAGGTTGATATGTCACACTTCACTTGGTGATGCACACAAGAAAATCCATGAGACACTTACAAATAGTACTGAATAATAGATTTTCTGATGTGTTATTAAACAAATTCTTAAAAGTACCTAGACTATTCACATTAGATAAAAAGGTCATCCATTACCAAAATATACAGTTTTTATCAATCGATTAACCCTCTCCAAATACTATGCTCTTGGCTCTTCCTTCTTTTGTCTCCCTGGTTGTGCTTCCAAAATTGTAGGTACTTCCATCATGAAAAATCAAGCGAAGGCACAACTCTTTGAAAGAGGATCGAACGATCAAATGCTTCAGACTTTCAGACCGATTAGTATAAAATGGTTTGTGACTTTGGCTATATTGGAACCACCAAAAATAAGATGAGAAAAGTCTTTTGACAGGGTGAGGTTGAGAACAGATGAAAGAGTGAGCCTATGTGTGCTTTGTAGAATATTTTGAAATCAAACTTGGAATGTAAGTGAGCCTATGTGTGCTTTGTAGAATATTTGAAAATCAAAGTTGGAATGTTGGTGTGCTTTAAGAAGAATAATGTGTTTGAACATGTGTCTCTCTGTCTTTAAAGACAGAACCACTTTGTTAGATATCCATGGTTGTTTACTTATTATGACTCAAAACGGTAGTAGCAAATTATTTTGTATATTCTAGTTAAAAATATTTTAAAAATAAAAAAATTTAATTAAAAAGCCTAATCATGAAACATAACTACTTTGTTAGATATCCATGGTTGTTTACTTATTATGACTCAAAACGGTAGTAGCAAATTATTTTATATATTCTAGTTAAAAATATTTTAAAAATAAAAACATTTAATTAAAAAGACGAAGCATGAAGCATCCTGACTTTACAAGAGCTCATGTAATGGTACTATTTGCCATCATGAATGACACGTGTAGAATTCAAAAGTAATAAACACGTGCGTATATATATAGTGGGGCATGAAGGAGCTCATGGAACGGTACTATTTTCCATCATGAATCACAGGTGGTGGAATTCAAAAGTAATAAACACGTGTGTATATATAGTGGGGCATGAAGGAGCTCATGTAACGGTACTATTTTCCATCATGAATGATCGTGAATGACGGGTGGCGGAATTAAAGTAATAAAACAGTGTGTATATAAGGAAGAAGTTTTTGGCGGAATTAAAGTTACATAAACACGTATGTAACTTTAAGGCACATCATTGAAAAAGGTTGGGAGAATAAGGAAGAAGTTTTTTGTTGCTTTGTTGATTTCAGAAAAGCCTTTGACACGGTTCCTAGGGATAAGCTTTGGGGCAGAATGGAGGAACTCGGGGTTCCCAAGCATTTGAGAGCAGCTGTGCATAGGTTGTATGAAGAGGTGAAAGTCAAAATCAGAACTTCAGCTGGCATTTCTGAAAGTTTTAGAAGCGATATCGGGGTCAACCAAGGTTGCCCATTGTCTCCTACCCTTTTTGGGTTATATATTGACAAGCTTGAAGAGTGGCTAAATTCGCAAGGGGGTGATGGTATCCATTTGGGCAAGTTCGTTATCAGGCTTCTTTTGTACGCAGATGACCTTATATTGATTGCTAATTCGGCTCTTGGTTTGCAAGAGCATTTACATTCCCTTGAGCATTTTTGTAAGAGGGTTGGGATGCAAGTCAATATTAGCAAAACGAAAGTAGTGGTTTTCTCTAACAAAAGAAAGCATAACCAACATAAGTTCTATTTTGGAGGCAGCATTTTGGAAGAAGTTGCAGATTACAAATACCTCGGAATTGACTTCAACAGAAATTTAAGTTGGGATGGTTGTAGAAAAAAAAGAACTTTAGGGGGTTGGAAAGCATTTTATGCTCTTCAAAACAGTTGTAGAGAGGCAGAGCTGTGGGACTGGAAAACCACCCTAACTCTTTTTGGGCTTCTAGTGATTCCGGTGATTCTCTACGGTTGTGAACTATGGGCTAGCAGCACAACCAAGATGCAGTGGAAACAAATTGAGAAAATTCAGACACGTTTGATTACAAACAAATTCAAAATTAAAAGTGCAGTTCCTTATGCTATTCTGTTAAGTGAAACAGGGGCTGCTCCTATTGAAGCAATCGCTATGGTGCGAGTCATAAGGTATCTGAAAAAAATTGAGCAAATGGAAGAGGATAGATGGCCTAAGGTGGTGTTTAGTGACAGATTGTGTAAAAGACAGAAGACTTGGATGCGACAGAATAACAAATGGTTTAGTAAATGGGGTATTTGCTTGAGAATGTGTCCTACAAACAGTAAAGAGATAAAAACTTTTGTTATGGATAAATTCCATAAACATACTTGGAAGAAAGAGCTAGAGAGAAAGAAGAAGTACTACATAGAAGAGTTTAACCCCCCACATAACCATCAACAAAAGGCATACATGGCTTCAAAATCTTGGAGATCTAAAATTCTTATTGCTCAATTAAGGACTAATTCTCCTCCAACTCCTGGAAATCAATGGCTGTTGGAAAAGGCCAAAAGAAATGTGGGAAGAAGGTATGTATTTTTGCTCCCTCCAGGCATTAAACAAACATTCATTCTAGAATCTGAGGCTTTCAAGGACTTTGGAAAACTATCTGGTATTTAGCTCATCTTGGGATAATCTATTCGGCGAAGAGTTTGTCGATAAGGCAGGAGTCTATCAAATAGCAAAACTTCCATGAAGAAAAGTAGAATACAAATCCAGATAAGCAATGTTTGTCCCATAAGCTATTTTTAGCCTCGTGGACATTAAAAATTCTTTCTTTCTTTCTTTCTTCTATATATAGTGGGGCATGAAGGAGCTCATTTAACGGTACTATTTGCCATCATGAATCACAAGTGGCGGAATTAAAAAATAGTACGGCATGAAGGAGCTCATGGAATGGTAGTATTTGCCATCATGAATGACATGTGGCGGAATTAGAAAGCGATATATATATATTCCATTGCGTCAGCATAAAGCATTCTAACGCTGAAACAAAAATTCAAAACTGAAGAGTGCAGCATGAACTAGGGCATATAACGGTATTATTTACCATCGTGAATGACAGGTGGCGGAATTCAAATTTAATCAACACGATGGAAATCTCTTAAAATTCTGTCACTTTATTTTTATTTCTTGTTGTGTATTATTTTAGTCTTTGCCGTTTTAGCTTCGACTTGATTCTTCAGTCTCTTCTTTTCCGTTTCTGAGCATGTTTGGTCGGTTTCTGCAAAAGGGATGTTGAAGGTTTGTTTAATCAAAGAAAGCGATTCCAAGATGTCGCCGACAGAGGGATTGGTCCAGCTAAAAAACCATTACAAGGAGAACTTAAAATCTTCTATCCAATTTTTGTATTGTGGAGTTTTGAACAGAGCTTACTGTGTTTCTTTTCAATTGTGCAATTTTATAATATTATAACTTTTGTAAAATTTCTTCATCATGAAAGTTGACCGTTGATATTACTTTATATTTGAAATAATTTTAAATTTTTTTATTAACAATTAAAATATTATATTATAAAATTTTAATTATTTTAATATATATATATATATATATATATATATATATATATATCATTTATTTTATGATATTTATTAATTGATAATTTATTATTTCAGCAAAAACAAAATTTCATGAATTTAACTAAATTAAAATTAAATATTTGTTTGACATTAAAATATAATTAATTTTTATAGTTAAAGTATTTATATAAAGAAAATTAAACTATTCATTTATGAAGAAAACGGTGAGGCTGTGCTGTCCAGATCAGATAGAAACAACTTTCGTCCACTGCTGATTACTTAGTTTAACCTTAAAATCTATCTCGATCATATGTTGGCTGAAGGTATATTTAACATCTAATGACTAGTTATCCATAGAAGAAACATGATGTTTAAGATTAACTAGGTATACATGGTTGTTTACTCTTACTCTTTAGTTAGTATATATGATTGTTGTCATTATTCAAATTTGATAAAAAAAATTAAAAAAAAAAAATATTTAAAAAATAACAGTAAAAACAATTATATATATATAAAATAAGCACATTTAGAAAGCGTAAACGCGTAAGCATGAAGCATCGTGGCCACACAAAATTTTTCAAAACCCAACAGTGTGGCATCACCGAGCGCATATAGTGCTACAATTTGGAATCGTGAATGACAGGTGGCGTAATTCAAACGTAATCAACACATTGGAAATCTATTGGAATCCGTTCCATTTATTATACTCGAAAGAGGAGCTGTTTCATTTCTCTAGCCGGGAGACGAAATGAGAAGGGAGGAGAGAAGCGGCTCTACATTGAGGGTATTTGTTTTATTGTTGCTCAGACGAAAGGTTGCGGGGTTTCAATATTTGATTCTACCTCTCTCTTTTTCTTTTCTTTTCTTTATATTTAACTTCAGCTGGGCACGCTTTGCACTTTATTTTCTTTCCACTTTATTTTGATTTCTTTGCTTGTGCATTCTTTTAATCTTTGGCGTTTTGAACTTCGACTTGATTCTTGGCTGTCTGTTCCTTTCCGTTTCCGAGTACGTTTCTTTTGTGTAATTTTATGGAATTTTTGTAATATGGGGTTTTGAACTGAGCCTACTCTGTTTCTTTTCGATGTGCAATGGCAGATGCGGTCCTTTCAAGCGACGCCAGGACGAAATAATGTATTCTTCCTTGGTCTCCAGGTAAATTTTGTTCATGTTTAGTTTTGCTTCATCTGGCTTCCTGTCATTCATGTGTTTTGTACCTCATTGAAAAGAAAGATATGCACTTTCGATGGGGTTTAATGCACCCTTCCCTCCTTTTTTTTTAACAGCAGCGGCACCATTCTCTTTTTTTTAATTGCAGCGAGTTCCTCTAGGCATGCAATTTAAAAAAAAAAAAAAAAAAAAAATCATCGACAGTAATCATCGCTGGTATGTTTTCTGTTTTATTAATTTGTTCAGTGATTGTGCATCCAAAGAAGAATCCAAAGGTAAGGTAAGTGAACTATGAAGGCAATAGAGAGGCCATGCAGCAGGGATTAAGATGGAATGCCACTGTGTGAGCGTTTACTTAATTTCTAGTTGAAATCCATCTAAGATCTACTGTGAGTTAATGTATGTTCAATATGAAATGAATAGATATAAGACTGAAACATTATATGGGATATATTTTAGCCAAACATTATGTTAGGATTTTAGATATTGTGAACCACTGTTGTAAATAATAACTTGTCCTTCCTCTTCTTCTGATGACACTTTTGTTGGTTGGTTTGGTCAAACAATAGATCGATGATGGAGAACAGCGAATGGCTGGGTTGCAGGGCACTAGTGCCTGGAAAATTAATTCTTGTGCTATTTCAAAAGTTTTGGAAAATTACATTTGCTTTTAATAGTTGCTTAAGTTTAATCTTTTAATAGTTTAGTTTAATCCACCCTCTTTATAGTTCAAACGGTCTAGTTCATGGGTTTTGAAAAGCTAGATAATTTTACAAGTAGTGCATATTGTAAATGTAATTATGTTTTTTTTATATTTACTAGTGTATATTTTCAAATTAATTATATTTTTTTATATTTATTTTGAAAGTAATTGTATTATTTATATAAATTAATTAATTAAAAAAATATTATATAAATTAAGAATGTTTATACTAAATAAATGGATATCAATAATTAAATAATATCCATAATTAACTCAATTACGTGTTTCTAAATATATATATTTTTTAATTTTTTAAAATTAACATCGTGAAATATTTTGATTTCTGTCTCTACTCTAAAACGTTTTGATAGTTACTGACCTAATTTAATATACAGGACTGACCTACTTTAACGTTGAGCTAAATTAGTTCAAACCAGACAATATGGCAATCTATCTTCAAGGACTTCCACTAACGAAACTTCTCAACGGCTCAACTGATTTTCATTTAACAAGCTGACGTGATAGCTTTATACTCTAGTCTCTGCCTAAATCAGAGTAGCATTTTAACTGAAAAATGCTGTTTTTTTTGCTGCACTGCTACTTTTCCTTATCGATTTTTTCTCTAATTCTTTTTAATTCTCTGTTTCGATTATTCTTTATTTACTGTTATATCGGGGTTTCCATCATTCTGCTGCCACATATTCACCGGGTCTCACATATCGAAAGTTCTCTGCATTTCAGTTCGTTCAAAGTGCAATATGGAGGAAGCTTGAGAACGGTAGGCGTTGTTTCGGGCTTCCATGACGAAAATTTTAGAGTATCGTTTTGATTTTGTTTAAAAATAAATTTGCAAAATTATGTATGTAAACTTTTTATCTATAATTTAGCTTCTTTATATTTCGAATAATTTCAAAATATTTTTTTAATAATAATTTAAATTTTTAAAAATGTTATATTATAAAATTTAAATTTTAAAATTGAATGTTATTTTAAATTCAAATTATTTAAAAATCTTAAATTTAATGTTTTTATTGTATTTTAATATAGTTAATAATATATATTACGTTTATTTTATAATATCTATTTATAATTTTAATATATTATAAAAACAAAAATGTACATCAATTTAACCATAATAAAATGAAGTATAAATTTTACTATAAATTATTTGAATTAAAATATTTATTTTAGGAAAATTAAATGTGGCATTCATTTATCTTGATGAATTTTAATATTATTAGAAATTTAAATTATTGAAGTGATTATAAAAATAATCATGATATTTATTAATTGATAATTATATTATAAAAAAGAAAATCTACATCAATTTAACCATTATAAAATTAAATATAAATTTTACATTATTTAAATTAGAATATTTATAAATTAAAATAAGTTTTATAATTAAAATATTTATATTAGAAAAATTCAACCTAACATTCATTTATTTTGATGAATTTTAATATTATTAGAAATTTAAGTTATTTAATTGATTATAAAAAAAATCATGGTCACTTCAAAATCAATAAATATTCCATCATAAGATTTTTTTTTCTCATATATTAATTATAATAAATATTAAATTATTTTAAAATTGTTTAATTTATTATCAAATTTTTAATTAATTACGATTTTCAATATAATTGGAAATAATTGTTTAATTTATGTACTTATTGTAGTAATTATTTATTTCCATTATGAAAAGAATAATATAAACCATGTTACTTAAATTTAAGATTATTATATTTTATGATTGGCAAAAAGAGAGCTCTACAAATTATGGTTGTGCACTTAAACCTTAAATATTAAATTTTGCATGGCCTCTTAATTGCTCTTCCGAGATATAGTTCTAATGGAAGGAGTGAAGCTCCTTCATGGTATGAAATTGTAGGAGGCTACAATTGGATTCAACAACATTTTTCCCCAAACCTTAATGTTTTTTGCCATAACCTTAAGGAGCGTCATGAGAATATTTTTCCACCAAGTCCCTAAAAGGACAAAAAATTCTTGGTAGTTGCCTTCACAAAGCTGCCATATATCCAAAAATTTAAGTGCAATCGAGTCGTATTGGGTAATATATCCAATATATATAAGATCACATACTCTTTGGGAAATTCTTGGGCATTTGGCCTTGAGAGAAGGCACATTACCATTGGGTCCTGCCAACAACTTTTTTACTATAATATTTGGAAGCTCCGAAGGTAAAAAAACAGTGATATTTTAAAATAATTTCATTTTTCCAACACTCGTGGAG
Source organism: Pinus albicaulis (assembly GCA_034641835.2). NCBI lineage: Eukaryota > Viridiplantae > Streptophyta > Pinopsida > Pinales > Pinaceae > Pinus > Pinus albicaulis. The sequence continues at coordinate 1,593,936,789 of CM076581.1, forward strand.
TCTATCTTCGCTTTTTGATGGATATATTTGTATCCAATAAAGAATATTTCATTGCATGTCTAGTTTGGATCACAATGTACTCATTTTGTAAAAGCCTCCAAACCTAAAAAGAAAACCAAGTATACCCTATACCGACATCAAGGCTTATCTAAATATGTCAAAATTTCTACCAATGTACATTGATATTTATTATTGCGATGAACTATAGAAACAAGGATCCCGTTACAAGAATATCCCATTTAAATGGCAAATATGCCATGTTTGTGGCCATACATATAGGAATTTTCGTGTTCTAGATTTAATTTCTAATCCTAACCCCAATTCCACCTTTGATAATGCCAACTTCACCAAATCTACTTGGATACAAAAATGGCCAACTTCGCCACCCCAACCCCCCCCCCACCCCACACATAACCCACCACATTTAGAAGTAGTCTTGTGCTGACATTCATTTTTACCATCCCTCTACTATAGGAAATTCATACCCTCCTTTGGTAAAATGCGAAACTCTGAAATTGAAAAAATGGACAACAGTCCACCTTTGTGCACCTCTACTGAGCCACCCCATTCCTCATGTGTGCCTCGGACCCCACACTTAATATCTTTTGAGAGAATGTTGGATCAATCCCAAGACCTCATGAAGAACATGGTGCTAGATATCCTTGACCTCATAAACATCATCAAATCTTGGAGGGAAAGGAAATAAGGGTCGTATATTTTATCTCTAGGGAGATTATTGGATTGTAGGAGCAGATTTTAGTTTAACTCGGAGCTTGGAGGAAAAGAAAGGTGGGAATGAAAGATGAGAACCAGTGGCGTTATTCTAGGCTAGGGTACATGATTCAAGATTAGTCGATGTAGACATAGTCAATGGAGTGTATGCATGGAACAACTATGACAATGGCTAGCGTTAGGTGACCTATTATTTAAATTTATTTTTCCTCTCTAAAGAAATGATGATTAAATATTTATTTGTTGAATATTCCATTTTTCAAAGATTAGAGTTTAATCGATGGCCTATTAGGCTAGAAATCAATTTGAAAATAGCTCCCCATAATAGGTAATTCAGGTCTAAGAAATTTTGGATTAAAAGTTCATACTCTTTGTTGAAGTTGGAGGAGTAGTGGCACAAGATAGTAATATAAAGGGAAGGTAAAATGCAGACATTCCAACTAAAAATGAAGGAATTAAAACTCAAAATTAAATTCTAAAAACAATAGGAATTCAACAATATTTTTTAGGAGAATAAAAAACTAGAAGAATGTATGGAGTAACTTTAGACCACCATTATCAATGAAGGAAGGTTAGATCATATTATTGAATAACAATGAAATTTGATTCATGACCTCAAATCCAGATGGAAATGAGACGAAATCCTTTAGTGCCAAAAATTGTGCATAAAATGGCTGAGAGAGGGCTATAAAAATACTAGATTCTTGCATAATGCTCTAGTCAATAATAAACATCACAAGTGACTCTTCTCCCTATATTCAAGAGACAAATCAAGGTTAATCAAGCATGAAGAAATTGAGGAATAGTTGATATCTTGCTATAAATATGTCCTTTCAGAGGATTGGTCGGATAGAGAGGATTCCAAATCAAGGATCACATATCAAACCTAAAAACAATGCATCATTAATGCAAGAGATATCACTCGCTAAGGTGGAAGAAGTGGTATAGTAAATTCCTAGGGATAAAGAACCGAGCCCGTATGGTTTAACTTTGAATTTTCATAAGCGACATTGGCCATTCATTGGTAGGGAAGTACTTGCAGTGGTAAAGGAGTCGAAGTGCTTTCATTAGGTAAGGTGTAGACTTAATGCTACCTTTATTACCTTGATTCCCAAGATGAATAACTCTTGCTCTACCAATGGTTTTAGATGCATAAATTATGCACTGTAATCTATAATATTATCTCCTCAGTCACCTTGAGAAGGCTAAAGCCATTGTTAAAACACCTCATAGGACTGGAGCAGATTTTCTTTGTTGAAGCTAAACAAATTTTGGATGGGATTATAATATACCATCAGTTTTCTCATTCTCTTAAGAAGATAAGGAAACCATGTATGGGCATTAAAATTGATCTATATAAGGCTTCTAATAGACTAAATTGGAATTACTTAGAGTCTTGGTGGCCTTCTATTTTTCACCCAATTGGATCCGATGGACCCTCTCTTCAATATCCACCTGTTTCTTATCTATTCAAATGAATTTGTAACATTCTCAGACTTTTAGAGTGTCTAAGGGTCTCCATCAAGGGGACCCCATTTCCCCTTACCTTTTTATTTTTATTGCAGAAGGTATAGGGATATACACAAAGGTGATAATAAATCCAGGATTGCTCAAAGGCTTGATATTATGGGGCCAATAATTGCCTATATTGATGAATTTTAATATTATTAGAAATTTAAATTATTTAAGTGATTATAAAAAAATCATGGTTACTTCAAAATAAATTAATATTCCATCATAAGATTTTTTTTCTATAGTATATTAATTATAATAAATATTAAATTATTTTAATATAATTGAGTGACTATTTTAATTTATGTATTTATTGTAGTAATTATTTATTTCCATTATGAAAAGAATAATATAAAGTATGTTACTTAAATTTAAGATTATGATATTTTATGATTGGAAAAAAGAGAGATCTACAAATTTTGGTTGTGTTCTTAAACTTTAACTATTAAATTTTGCATGGCCCCTTAATTGCTCTTCCGAGATATAGTTCTAATGGAGGGAGTGAATCTCCTTCATAGTGTGAAATTGTAGGAAGCAACAATTGGATTCGACAACATTTTTCCCCAAACCCTAATGTTTTTTTTCCATAACCCTAGGAGCATCATGAGAATAGTTTTCCACTAAGTCCCTAAAAGGAAAACAAATTCTCAATAGTTGCCTTCCCAAAGCTACCATAGATCCAAAAATTAAGTGCAATCGAGTCGTATTAGGATATATCCAATATATGTAAGATCACATACTCTTTTGGAAGTTCTTGGGCATTTGGCCGTAAGAGAAGGCACTTTACCACTAGGTCCTACTAAAGTGGAAACCTAAAGGGGAAAACAAATTGGAAATAGGTGCCAACGAATTTTTTACTATAATATTTGGAAGCTTTGAAGATAAAAAACACTGATACTTTAAAATACTTGCATTTGAAGGATATATTTGTATCCAATAAAGAATATTTCATCGCAGCTCTACTTTGGATCAAAATGTACTCATTTTGTAAAACACTCCAAAGCTACAAAGAAAACCAAGTATAACATATACTTGCATCAAGGCTTATACGAATATCTCAAAGCTTCTCCCAATGTACATTGATATTTATTATTGCGATGAACTCTAGAAACAAGGATCCAATTACAAGCATATCCCATTTCAATGGCAAAGATGCCATGTTTATGGCCATACACATAGGAATTTTCATGTTCTAGCTATAAATGCTAATGCTAACACCAATTCCAGCTTCGATAATGTCAACTTCACCAAAGCTAGTTGGAGACAAAAGTGGCCAACTTTCCCAATCCCCAACATAACCCTGCCACATTGAGAAGTAGTCATCTGCTAGCATTCATTTTTACCATCCCTCTGTTATAGAAAATTCATACCCTCCTATGGTAATGCAAAACTCTAAAATCAAAAAAATGGACAACAACCCACCTTTGTGCACCTCTACTGAGCCACCCCAGTCCTCATCTCTGCCTCAACCCACACAATTAATATTTTTGAGAGCGTCTTGGATCAATCCCAAGACCTCATGGAGAACTTGGTGCTAGATATCCTTGACCTTGTAAAAATCATCAAAGCTTGGAGGGGCAAGGAAATAAGGGTCGTATATTTTATCTCCCAAGGGATTACTGGATTGTAGGAGGAGATTTTAATTTAACTCAGAGCATTGTACGAACAAAAAAGAATGAAATGGGATAGTGTAGGAAAGAATTCAGATGGTTGAATGGTAGAAGTGTGCCTTATCCTGATCATTTAAAATTAAATATGCCAAAAATATACCCCAACAGTTGGGTTGTTGACCAAGTCAGAGAGAAATACGGTGCTACTGGTCATTACCCGCATGCTGAAGAGGATGCGCTAAACGTAGGGATTGGGTGGAGCAACTCGGTAATAATATTTTTAATTTATATCTATATTTGAAACTTATATTAAGAAATCTACATTTCATATTTTAGCTATTGGGTTATTATAAGACACATAACACTATGATTTTTTTTATTTTTTTATAATAGGTGCATTTGTTCCCATCTATGTGGACATATAGACATCATTTTCATACAGAAAATGCTGATGTTGGAAAAATCACACAAGACTGTGGAGTGGAAGTCGAGTTCGATCAATATAGTCGATCTAGCCACCATGATCAAAACCTAGTACGAGGGACGTTAGGTTACGCTGGAAAGATACAAGAGATCATTGAAGTGGATTTCTCTTCTTTTCAATTTGGTATTTTTAGCTACAAGTGGTGGGACACCTTTGATCGGAATAATGTAAAGGAATATTGCGATAGTAGGTTGATATGTATCAACTCTAGAAAGATGTCAGATGAAGCTAAGGAGCCCTATGTTCTCCCCAAACACTGCAACGAGGTGTTTTTTTACCTAGATGTGTTGGATAGGGATTGGTGGTTCGTATTGACACATGACCCTAGATCAAAATATAATTTTGAGAACAATAGTGTTATCATGCCATGTGAGCTGGAAGATAATATGGGTGATCATGAGAAGCAAGAGTGATATGGTACATGTGTTATTTCATCAATATTTATACTTTTTAAGATGGGTTTTTTGAAACACTATAATATGTATTTTGAATTAATTGGTAATTTGCATTGTGTTAATGTTAAAATCAGTAATTCACTTGATAATTTGCAATTATTTTGATCTCAAAACCAATGACATAATGTATAAATTAGTTCTTTTTTTTGTATCTAAGATTATAATAAAATAATGATAATTTTTAAGTACGTGAATTTATTTGCATTATTTTCTAAAATTTATTATGTTACAATAATTCATATTATTCTAAATTTATTATTTTACAATTATTTAAAATTTACAAATTTACAAAATTATAAATTTTAATAAATTCATTTCACATTAATAGAATTAAAATTTTACAAATATTTTACATACAATTACAATTAAAATTAGAATTAGAATTAGAATTAGAATTACATTTTTACAATTTCACATATAATTACAATTTTAGAATTTTACATACAATTACAATTTTAAAAATTTACATATATACCATTACAATTACAATTTTAGAATTTTAGATACAATTAGAATTACAAACATTAAAATTTGACAATATCATGATCATTTAATATTAAATTAATTAATAAACATCACGTTCATGATAACCATTGTACAAACATCATATTTGACTAAAAAACACATTCAAAAGCACTAACATCATTGTGATCATGATCATCTAACAAATCACAATTAACATTATATATTAACATTATCAAAACACAAACATCAAATATACATCTCATGTCAAATAAATCATGCCATCAAATACACATCTATCAGCAAGCTGCACATTAAATGACCATATCTAACATGACCTAACAATATACACATCATGATGATCACGAACATGTAAATTAACTACAACTGCAACATGAACATAAAATACATGCACCATATATATATATATATATATATATATATATATATATAACTGAATAATGTTAAAAATATACAATTGTAACATAAATGTCAGGGATCAGCTGGTGGTAGTACAACATCAATATCAATACTAGTGGAGGCCTTCTCAGTCAATGGTGCCCCCTTGACAGTCGATTGTCTAGCTTGCTGATGATCATGAGTACTAATGGATGCTGCAGGCTGCTGACTGGACGTGGCCGATGGTCTAGCCTCATCTCCATGATGACTGTTGCTAGATTCTAGTGGAGGCTTATGCTGCTCTAGCGCGGCACAAAGTGAACAATCATGAGATGATGATTTGCTGCTCGCGGACTTTCCATCACGTGCTGCGACTCGACCATGCCTATAAGGTGCAACAATCCTCCTCAGTCATGTAAAAATTGGCATAACTCCTATGCCATGCCGCATCAGGCTGTACATGTCACGTGGCATGCCTCTCCACATCTGTAATAGCCTATCATTGGCCTGTATGTCTTTGTAATGAGCGGGCATGATGCCCACCTCAAAAATGAATGTACTAGGTTGGTCGCACAACTCCATCCGGTATCTAGCATCAAGTCGACTACGCCTAGGAAAAGGTGATACCGATGCACCAGCAAGAGTAGGTCTCTCTACACTGGCCTCCTGATGATCCTTGGCATGTGGCATGCCTTGATCATCACCGAGATCCACACCTGGATCATGTGGTGGTGCCAACATCTCCTCACCATAAAAAGAGAAAATGTCTACAAAATATATATAAGTACACAACAATAATTAGACAATTTCAATACACAATTTAATAAAAACAAGTTAAAGAACATGTTAGAATAAATTTAAATATATAAAATAGTAATATTACCTCTATCATCTGCCGACTCATCAGGTGTGAAGAGGATGTTGGCACACCCTCGCCAATTCAAATAAGGATAGGGGACCATAACAAAGGGATGCTCATAAACACTGGCTAGCAACTCCAATGCATCCTATGATATCCTTGCTGGAAACAATGTCTCATCCCTCTTGGGCATCATCTGCCCCCACATGTGCATACGTGCCTCGAACATTGGCCTATGAGGCAGCCGAAGAAAAGTAGGCCTCATCCCTCGAAACCTCTCAAAAAGTAAACAAAAAAGCTCCAAGGCAAAAGGGAAGTTCACCCTCCCTTGTGCATGAGCGCGACATGTATCTAAGGTTGTACATAACTGCCGCAAAAAAATGCCAGACCACCTTACAAGTCGTGGCTCCTGTACTAAAGAATGAACATAATATAAAAGCGAGTAACTAATGCATTGCCCATCACTGGTGTTGTGTGAAATGGTCAAAATGATAAGTGAGAGACACTGCACCTCCTCCCTACCAAATGCATCAATACGTAACTGACCTCCAACGACCCGAAACTCTACAGGAGACAATACATTTCCTCCAATGTATCTCTGGGAGTAAACTAATTGACTCCATGGTACACAGCTGACTGGAACCTCTGGGAATGATGGAAAATCCACCCCTCTCCTCAATAGCCTTGTAATGAAATATATATCCTCCTCAGTAGGTGTTTATCACTAGTAGATACCAACCCAGAAAGCCTATTGTTGGGCATTCCACCTTCGGATAAGATGTCTCAAAAACAAACTATGGCCCTTTAGGGAAGTAGCCACCTCATAGAACTTGAGGAGGCCTACCTGCCTAAGGAGCCCTTGCGTATCTGTTGTAATAGGGCGAGGGTACGCATCTCTCTCCCTCTCTTGTGCCTCCCATAGGCGAACCATGTTATACTGCTTCGCCTGTTGTTGTTTTTGTTCCTCCTCTTCTCTCCTTTCACGTCTTTGAATGATTGACATATTAAACACAATTTTTTTATTAAATGAGACATGTATTTAGAAATATACATATATAATTAATATATATATATATATATATATATTAGTCGGTGCTTCAAAAATCGAGTCACACACCAGTCTCGGTGCGTCTTTCTATGGAGTGCAACGGCGTCGGTGCACCTAATAATATTAAGCGCCTCGAGGATGGTGCTCCAGAAAAACTATTAGCTCACTGTTAACTATGTACGGGGTCAGGAGGGCAGTGTGCTGATGAAACTCTATGACCCGGGGTGTATAGTTAAGTCAGCGGACTGACCTCCTGCCATCGTGACATAGTGAACGGTGCGGCCTTGTAAAAGGCCGCACCGTTGACGCAAGTGAAATACGTAAAGCCGTGCACTGACAAAAATAACTGTCTCAGGGATGCTATTTTGGTCAATGCACCGTGTCGTCACTATTCCACTAGGTCAACAATGTGGCTGGGTAACCAGCCACAACGCACTTTCAAAAAAAAATAAAAAATAACACGGTGCACCTTCGGTACCACACCGGAACCGGTGCGGATACCATTAGCACCTGTTTACCAGGCCGAACTGTTGACCATGTCAAAATTCTATATGCAGTGTACTAACAACATTACCCACCTCGGGGCGGATAATTCAGTCAAAGCACCATGTTGGTGCTATTCCACATTGTCATCGGTGCAGCCTCGTAGATGAATGTACCACACTTTTTAAAAAATTTTAAAATAACACGGTGCACCTATCGGTACCACTAGGGGACCAGTGCAGATACCATTAGCACTGGCTATGGTGCGGCCTGTAAATTTACAGGCATCACCACAAACCGGTGTGAGCCGAACGGCTCGAGTCCACCGCATGACAAATTTTTTTTTTTCTTTTAAAAGGTTAATTTTAAGGTTATTTGAAATTCTAATACGCTAAAAGGCTTAATTATGGAAAAACAAGAAAAATACGTGTACATTTTCTTGTCAAGGATGCATTTTCGCTATAGAATTTTCAAAATAAAATTTGTCCACCATTTTGCAAAATTCAAGCTGGATATTGGTGGGCAATGGACAGCAGCAGTGCGTGCAATGAGTGCAATGGGAGCACCGATGTCAGGGTAGTTCAGACAAGGATAAATTGCATCGATGCTTGAGAGCTATGTAGCACTAAGAAAAGTGAAAAATGTGGTTTTTTGGACGTAATGTTTTTTTTTTATTTAACCCTGTTCCGGTGCACAGGTTTTTATGGGCACACCAGTGCATTTACTTCATTATGCACTGGGTAGTTTTTGTTTTCGCGCGCTTTTTATGAGGCACCAGTGCAGACGGTTTGTAAAGCATCGGTGCGCTATAGTAATACAATGCACCGGGCAGGTGTGTACGAAGTGCACGGTGTTCAGTGTGCCAATATTTTGTGTTGTTTTTTTACAGTAATTTTTTTTATTTAACCCTGTTTCAGTGTGCGGGGTTTTATGGATGTACCGAAGCATTTTCTTCATTCCGCACAGAGCGGTTTTTGTTTTAACGCGTTTTTAATGAGGCACCGGTACAGATGCTCGATAAAGCACCCGCACGCTACAATAATAAAATGTACTGGTTGGGTGTGTATGGAGTGCACAGTGTTTTGTGTGCCAATTTTTTGTGCGATTTTTTAGCCGTAATTTTTTTTAATTTAACCCCGTTCTGGTGCACAGGGTTTATGGGCGCATCGGTGCATTTTCTTCATTCCGCACCCGGTGGTTTCTATTTTCGCATGCGTTTTATTAGGCACCGGTGCAAAAGTGTTGTAAAGAACCTGTGCGCTAGAGAAATACAACGCACCGGGCGGGTGTGTACGAAACACCGGTGTTTGGTGTGTCAATGTTTTGTGTGGTTCTTTGGCCGTAATTTTTTTTTTATTTAACCCTGTTCTGGTGCATGGGATTTTAAGGGAGGACCAACGCATTTTCTTCATTCTGCACTGGGCGGTTTTTGTTTTCGTGTACTTTTTATGAGGCACAGGTTCGGAAGTGTTGTAAAGGACTAGTGCGCTATATAAATGCAACGCAGGGGGAGGGTGTGTACGGAGCGCACAGTGTCTGGTGTGCCAATGTTTTGTGCGGTTTTTTGGCCGTAATTTTTTTTTATTTAACCCGGTTTTGGTGCGCGGGGTTTATGGGCGCACCGGTGCTCTTTCTTCATTCTGCAACAGGCAGTTTCTATTTTCGCGCGTTGTTTATGAGGCACAAGTGCGGACATGTTATAAAGAATCGATGCGCTAGAGAAAGATAACGCACTAGGCGAGTGTGTACGGAGCACTGGTGTCCGGTGTGCCAATGTTTTGTGTGTTTTTTTAGCCATAATTTTTTTTTATTTAACCCTGTTACGGTGTGTGGGATTTTAAGGGAGCACCTGCACACTTGCTTCATTATGCACTAGGCAGTTTCTATTTTCGCATGCTTTATATGAGCCACCGGTGTGCTACAGAAATGCAACACACGAGGCGGGTGTGTATGGAGTGCACGGTGTCTGGTGTGCCAATATTTTTTTGCACACCGGTGCTTTCTCGTGTTGAACGCACTAGTGTGTTTTACGGTGGTAAGCGCACCAGACGAAATACATCCACAAACACCTCAGCCCGCCAACCTCCTCTAGTAACCTCTACTAGAAATGGATGTTTGGGGTATTTTTATAAGGGGTTGCTCAAAAACATCCGCTAGAGGGTATTTTCCTTGTAGTGTATGGTCCTTGCATTAGCCTATTCTAAGGGAAGCTCCAATTTATAAGTGTTCAACATTTCCTTCCATACAATACTTCAAAGGGCCTCATCTTCAATGATTCATGGTATCCATTATTATATGGAAATTCTACCAAATACATATACTCCCCCCACTTGTTAGGTTTCTGCATAACATACATTCGTAACATATCCTCTATTATTTGATTCACACGTTCACCTTTTTCCATGCATTTTTGGGTGATATGCAGTACTAAACTAAATTTGAATTCTCAAACCTGTAAATAAAGCTTTCCAGAAGGCGAAGGTAAACTTTACATCTCTATCTGAAATAAATACCTTAGGAATACCATGTAATTGGAACACTTTGTTCATGAAAATGTCATCAACTTGAACTGTCTTGTAAGAAGATTGTAGTGGAATAAAACGAGTTGTTTTACTGATATTATCTACTACTACCATTATCAAGTCATTGTGATTTATAGATCTGGGTAATCTAGTGATAAAATCAGGCTTAATAACTTCCCATTTCCACTCTAGTATTGGTATTGGTTGCAAAATACCAACGGGGTGTAGATTTTCAACTTTTACTTCTTGGAATTATATACACTTCATTAAGTATTCTGCAATATCCTTGCACATCCCAGTATAAAATTAATCCTTTTTAATTATTGAGAACATTTTTTTATAACCATGATGGGCATCGTAAGTATCTTATGAAACTCATCTAGAATGAACTGCCTTATAGAAATATGGTTAGGAATGTATACTCTTTCCCTAAAGGTCAATAATTTTTCATCACTCACATTATATTCAGATTGTTTTCCTTGGCTTCTAGCTTATTTTTCTTATTTCCACAAAAATTGTGTTCAGGATCTTTTTGGGAAGTTTCCCTAATTTTTTCTTGAAATTTAAATTCTATCTGATTATAACAAATTTCATAGATGCAATGTACTATAAAACTTAATGTATATGCAACATGGGTTTCCTTTTTAAGTGTGAATTTCAAATTCAAACTCTCTTAGGAAAGCATTCCATCTTGTTTGATGAGAATTTAAATTGGGTTTTTTGAAATAGCTGGCCAGTCTTTAACATTTTAATTTTTCCTAACAAATAATGCCTCCATACCTTTAGCGCATGAACCACAATAGTTAACAACAGATCATAAGAAGAGTATATATGGTCACACTCCTTAAGCTTATGTTATTCGTATACAATTACCTTCCCCTGTTGTGTTAACATTGCACCCACTCCTTCCTCGGATGAATCTATACAGAACACAAATTATTTTTTTGAGTCGACAATATTTAAGATAGGAGCAGTAATCACTAAGTATTTTAATCGTTCAAAACTTTGTTCACAATTGTTGGTCCAATTAAAATTCCTCCCTTCTGTAATGAAGTAATGGGTTAAGCAATTCAAGAAAACCCCTCGATGAAACATCGGTAATATCCTGCCAAACCCATGAAATAGCATATATCAACTACATTCTTGGGTACCGACGATTCCATGATAGTCCTAATTTTCTCAAGGTCAATCGATATTCCTTCTACTAAAATGACATGTCCCAAGTACTCAATATGATGTTTATAAAAATCACACTTACTAAATTTCACACATAATTTGTTTTCTTGTAACACTTGCAATAACATGCAGAAGTGTTCCTTATTCTCTTCCATGGTTCTTAAATAAATCAATATATCGCCTATGAGAACCACAACAAATTTATCTAGGTAGCGATGAAACATACCATGCATTTAAGTAATAAAAACCGCAAGTGCATTGGTCGATCCGAAAATTAAAATCACGGACTTATAATGTTCGTAATGAGTTCTAAAAGTCGTTTTACAGATGTCTTCATCCCTAACCCAAATCTGATGATATCTCGATCGTAAATCAATTGTAGAAAAAATGGTTGCACCTTTAACCTCGTCAAAGAGGTCGATAATTTCAGCCAAAGGATATTTTTTTCAATGGTAAATTTATTAAGTTTCGTGTAACCAATGCACATTCGTAAGGTACCATCATTTTTTCTTATGAATAACATCGAAGACCCCAAAGGGGATACGCTAGGCCAAATATGTCATTTTTTAAGTAATTCTTGAAGTTGCATTTTAAGCTCAGTTAGCTCAGGTACACTCATGGGATAAAGCGATATGGACAGTTATGCTGCTCCAAGAATTAATTCTATGGTAAAATCAATATCACACTTTGGCGGAAAACTTGGTATAGTTTCAGGAAATACGTCAGTAACCTCTTGAATTATTGGTATGTTTTCCAAAGAGGTTTTCTTATCTTTGAAGTTAGAATACCTCACTTGAACTGCATATATCATATAAATATTTATGATAAATTTTCATAATTAGGGGGTTGTAATGGGACGTAACTTCATGGGTGTTCTAACCCCTTGGATCTCTTGCTGAGATTCATATTCAACTAGGTAACTAATATTCTTCTTCTTAAAATCCATTATGGACTAGTAGCCCTCCAACCAATCCATCCCAGGCATATACGAATACGAGTCCAAAAGTAAAAAAATCATTTTTTCACTTATGTGTTGATTCCCCACTTCAATAGGACATATCGGTAGCTTGGCACTCACCCTTATCTTAGCTCCAATTTCCGACTGCACTAGCTAGATATTTTTTAATTTTGGGGTTTGCAAACATCATTTTTCTACTATATTATGATTGATGTAACTTAACGTGGCACCATGACCTACTAAAATAGATACATATTGATTAAGTAGATTACCTTCTACTTTCATCATCGTAGGCTAATAATCTACCTGACAGTCCTGTAATTTTGAATTGATCTTGGGCATCCTCCTTGCTACCTCTCCAATCGTTGATGCTTCTTGCAAATTTAAAATGTGCTTAGTTTGCATGACGAGGATCATTTTTATAGTAGTGAAGTTCCCAACAACCCAAGCACTATAGAGGGGGCTTCTACACCTGACTAGATTTTGGCTTGACGGATGCTTCGGTAGGCCTAACTTCTTCTTGCATTTGGGTTTTGATTGTGTTTTTATCATCTATTTATTTACTGAACTACTCTGTGAATTTCTGAAATTTCCAAGATTAGAGCCTCCAAAGTTCTGATAACTTTTCTGTACCTTCTTCTGAGACTAATTTTTATTAGCATCCTTCTGCTTTGTTTACTGGTAACAAATTGAAGTTTTTCGGATTGCTTCATCCATAGTTTTTGGACTGTCAAATTATGTTCTTTATTTCATGAAGGTCAGTAGGCTGCTTAGAAAATGTTGTACTTTATCTTTTTCCTCACAAAGATAAGGCACATATCTCAATAAACATGTAAATTTAACTACATATTCATCCATAGTCAGCTATCCCAATCACACGTCATTAAATTATTAAGCCTTATCATCATAAATGTTCTGTCAAGTATTTTCTTTTGAAGTTCTTTTCAAACTAATCCCAAGTTACATTATGCTCCTATATTCCATTTATTTCCTTGACCTCTTCCTACCAGAGGGTGGCCTTTAATTATAACTGGTAGATGGCTAACGTAGCCCTAAGGTTACTATTATACTCATAAACCTGGAAATATTTGTTCATATTGATGACCCAAGACTCTGTAGCTTATTCTTCTTCTCCGTAAAAGAATGGTGGTTTAATATTTCTGAATTCTCCTTACAAATCAATTTTCTATTTCTTTATTTCCCTTTAGTAAGAAAAATTACCCGACTCCTCCTCATTATCAGCTCCATTTCTATCACTTCGTTGTATATGAATTTCCTCTAGATTATCTTCGGTATATTGTTGTTGTTCTCTTTCATCTTAGGTTTCATGCTCAAGACTTGGTTGATATGTTCTATGTTTTTGTGTATTAGAAAGGATTTTTAAAATCCTTTCTTGATCATGCATTAATCTTTCATTATCGGTCCTTATACGCACCATTTCAGTTTTCAATTGTTCAACAGTCTCCAACAATATTATTGTTTGATCTTGATGTTTTTCAAGTATCTTGCTTGTTTGGTGATGTTGTTCTACTCCCAACTCCACCCACATTTCCGGATTTTCTTCCAAATTTTGCATGGGAATTTCTCCCACTCCTAATCTATTTGGACTCTGACTTCCATATCCTCTCCTCATCGAGGCTTGTCACTTTCTCACTTTTCTTCTTTCCTTCACTATGCACAATTCAACACACTCAACCTTACTACCTCTATCCTTTTAGGCCACAGTATTGGAACTGTGGCTCTGATACTTCTTGAAACACGTGTCTATCATTACCCTAGAAGAAAAACATAAATATATATATATTTTACTAGTCTCCGCCTAGAGTAAATTTAATGTTTAACTCCTTACAATACGGAACATACTTTTCTTTATACCAAACATATGCGAAAGGCTTAACTTTACAAAACTATATTACATAATTTTCTTTATATTAATTAAGGAACATTTATAACCATGTCTTGATAGACAATTGTGGTCTTTAGCAAAACACATTACAAGAAGAGGGTAAAATCTTCAAAGTTTGAATTCTATGGAATTTTTTTGTAATATGGGTTTTGAATGAGCCTACTCTTGTTTCTTTTCGATGTGCAAAGGCAGATGCGCGGTCCTTTCAAGCGACACCAGGACGAAATAATGTATTCTTCCTTCATGTTTAGTTTTGCTTCGTCTGGCTTCTTGTATTTAGTTTTGTTTAAGAAAGATGTGCACTTTCGATGGGGTTTAATGCACCCTTCCCTCTTCTTTTTTTAACAGCAGCGGCACCATTCTCTTTTTTTTAATCGCAGCGAGTTCCTCTAGGCATGCAATTTAAAAAAAAAAAAAATCTACAGTAATCATCGCTGGTATGTTTTCTGTTTTGTTTTATTAATTTGTTCAGTGATTGTGCATCCAAAGAAGAATCCAAAGATAAGTGAACTATGAAGTCAATAGAGAGGCCATGCAGCAGGGATTAAGATGGAATGCCACTGTGTGAGCGTTTACTTAATTTCTAGTTGAAATCCATCTAAGATCTACTCTGGGATAATGTATGTTCAGTATGAAATGAATAGATATAAGACTGAAACATTATATCGGATATTTTTTAGCCAAACATTATGTTAGGGTTTTAGATATTGTGAACCACTGTTGTAAATAATAACTTGTCCTTGCTCTTCTTCTGATGACAATTTTGTTGGTTGGTTTGGTCAAACAATAGATCGATGATGGAGAACAGCGAATGGCTGGGTTGCAGGGCACTAGTGCCTGGATATATTATAAGTATTACTTATTGTGCTATTTCAAAAGTTTTGGAAACTTACATTTGCTTTTAATAGTTGCTTAAATTTAATCGTTTAATAGTTTAGTTTAATCCACCCGCTTTATAGTTCAAACGGTCTAGTTCATGGGTTTTGAAAAGCTAGATAATTTTATAAGTAGTGCATATTGTAAATGTAATTATGTTTTTTTTATATTTACTAGTGTATATTTTCAAATTAATTATATTTTTTATATTTATTTTGAAAAGAATTATATTTTTTATATATTTTTTAAATAAATAAATAAATTAAAATATTATATAAATTAAGAATGTTTATACTAAATAAATGGATATCAATAATTAAATAATATCCATAATTAACTCAATTACGTGTTTCTAAATATATATATTTTTTAATTTTTTAAAATTAACATCGTGAAATATTTTGATTTCTGTCTCTACTCTAAAACGTTTTGATAGTTACTGACCTAATTTAATATACAGGACTGACCTACTTTAACGTTGAGCTAAATTAGTTCAAACCAGACAATATGGCAATCTATCTTCAAGGACTTCCACTAACGAAACTTCTCAACGGCTCAACTGATTTTCATTTAACAAGCTGACGTGATAGCTTTATACTCTAGTCTCTGCCTAAATCAGAGTAGCATTTTAACTGAAAAATGCTGTTTTTTTTGCTGCACTGCTACTTTTCCTTATCGATTTTTTCTCTAATTCTTTTTAATTCTCTGTTTCGATTATTCTTTATTTACTGTTATATCGGGGTTTCCATCATTCTGCTGCCACATATTCACCGGGTCTCACATATCGAAAGTTCTCTGCATTTCAGTTCGTTCAAAGTGCAATATGGAGGAAGCTTGAGAACGGTAGGCGTTGTTTCGGGCTTCCATGACGAAAATTTTAGAGTATCGTTTTGATTTTGTTTAAAAATAAATTTGCAAAATTATGTATGTAAACTTTTTATCTATAATTTAGCTTCTTTATATTTCGAATAATTTCAAAATATTTTTTTAATAATAATTTAAATTTTTAAAAATGTTATATTATAAAATTTAAATTTTAAAATTGAATGTTATTTTAAATTCAAATTATTTAAAAATCTTAAATTTAATGTTTTTATTGTATTTTAATATAGTTAATAATATATATTACGTTTATTTTATAATATCTATTTATAATTTTAATATATTATAAAAACAAAAATGTACATCAATTTAACCATAATAAAATGAAGTATAAATTTTACTATAAATTATTTGAATTAAAATATTTATTTTAGGAAAATTAAATGTGGCATTCATTTATCTTGATGAATTTTAATATTATTAGAAATTTAAATTATTGAAGTGATTATAAAAATAATCATGATATTTATTAATTGATAATTATATTATAAAAAAGAAAATCTACATCAATTTAACCATTATAAAATTAAATATAAATTTTACATTATTTAAATTAGAATATTTATAAATTAAAATAAGTTTTATAATTAAAATATTTATATTAGAAAAATTCAACCTAACATTCATTTATTTTGATGAATTTTAATATTATTAGAAATTTAAGTTATTTAATTGATTATAAAAAAAATCATGGTCACTTCAAAATCAATAAATATTCCATCATAAGATTTTTTTTTCTCATATATTAATTATAATAAATATTAAATTATTTTAAAATTGTTTAATTTATTATCAAATTTTTAATTAATTACGATTTTCAATATAATTGGAAATAATTGTTTAATTTATGTACTTATTGTAGTAATTATTTATTTCCATTATGAAAAGAATAATATAAACCATGTTACTTAAATTTAAGATTATTATATTTTATGATTGGCAAAAAGAGAGCTCTACAAATTATGGTTGTGCACTTAAACCTTAAATATTAAATTTTGCATGGCCTCTTAATTGCTCTTCCGAGATATAGTTCTAATGGAAGGAGTGAAGCTCCTTCATGGTATGAAATTGTAGGAGGCTACAATTGGATTCAACAACATTTTTCCCCAAACCTTAATGTTTTTTGCCATAACCCTTTTTTTTCTAAGTAAAAATAATTCTATTATGTATAAAATTACTAGTACAAAACTGCCATAGTTTCAGCTGTGAAAGCCTGACCACTGGGCTTGATAATCAAGCTAGTCATAGAGAGTCTGGACTGCCCTGAATGGGAAACCGGTCCTTTTAATAGAAATGTCTTGGCTGCCCATGTAAGGGAAACCAACCTTGAGTGCATACATGACAAAATAACATAGAAACGAGTGCCAAAATTAACCATCAGCCTTATCAGCTAAGTATTGAGGCAAGAAAGAAAAAAATTCCTGAAGGAAATGAGTAGAAAGACCTGGAGAGATTGACAGTCACGGTTCATGAGCTGGGGACAAAGGTTCCTCAACAATCCTGCTTCCAAAGTCATAGCTACTATCGTCCTTTCCTACATTGAGAGCATCTTCCATGCCTGATCGTTCATCCTCCTTGTTCAGCACGTTCTGGGGAGGAAGATCGGATGCAGCCGGTGAAACCATCTCGGCTGGGAAGCTCGAGACCTGAGGAGGCAGGGTAGCGACAAAGTGAGTCGGAGCAGGGTTGGGGATCTCTTCACGGAGGGTTAAATTGATGAAAGTAGTAATAATGGGTCGGTTCGAGGAGCATTCGAACCGAAGTTCAGCTCGCTGGGAGGTTTTCCGGATGGTGGGACGCATAGTCTCATGAGAGACAGAAGGGGGAGAACTCTTGGAAGGAATGGAAGCTAAGTGAGGGTTTGGCACGGAGAAACGCGGGCTTGTTATCACGGAAGACGACCCATGCTCTTCCTCTGTAGCCTCGTAGGGTTTCGTGAAGCTCGCCACATGCTCCTCATCAGCAGAGGAAGAACCTGAGGAAGTGCTGAGAGAAGGGCGCCGAGAATTGACAAGGCCCCTGCTGATACCTCGCCGGCACCGCATTCTCTGGCGGAGTCGAGGCATGGAGACAGGAGCTGGGCAACAGAGATAGAGCCAAAATGACGAATAGAGACCAAGGGAGCCCGAAGAGTGGAGTTGACACCGCTGTGAATTGTCGAATGAGCCCGAACAGGAGGGTCTAGGCCACTGCGATGATCAGTCCAAACACTGTGAAGAGGAATAGCGCTGTAGAGGGGACTGTGAGAGAAGTGGAACCCGGGAAGAGGCTCGAAACAAGAAAGTAAGGAACAACGACGTCCAGTATGCGTTCTCGCACTGGATTCTGCAAAACCTGGAGGACAATCACCGCGGAGAGGAGACGAAGATCCGCCACAGCAAGCACCGACATTCAAACTGTCCCGAATTAGCGCCATGACCAAGAGAACCGCCATATGAAGACGAGAAATGATCCGATCAAGGAAATTAAATTCAATTCGAGCTGGTGAGTAATTGCGCTCATAAATGCTGGAGCAGGGAGCCATATGGGCTTCCCATGCAAGCTCCTTTGGGAGCTACGCAGGGACCCTTGTCCCATCAAACCCCTTAAACATTCACATCCAGAATAGAAGAATATTTGTGCAGCTGCATGGTGCAATTCTGTAGCATATCTACGTCATGGATAATGGAGAGAGGGCCATGAGTGAGAGTGCTTGTGCTGTCCGTTCCAAAATTGGCCAAAAGGTCCGCGAATTTGTTGCCTTCTCGTTAGACATGAGTGAATGAGATTGCCCTATTTCTTGTCAGCCAGTTGCTGATCCTTTCGATTCTAGCAACCAAACGCCAGCTGTGGACTACCGTTGCAGAATTGGTACCCCATAGGAGCTGGTTGACCATATTGATAAGAACTTGAGAGTCTCCTTCAATGATAATTGGAAAGAAGTTGTAATGCTGAGTGAGGCAGAGACCCTGCCAGAGGCCTTCTAATTCAGCCGAGTTATTAGTATCCCAACCAATTGATCCATAGTAGATGTTTTGAATTTCTCCCTTTGAGTTTCTAAAAATGCCGCCAAAACTTGCTTGACCAGGGTTTCCTCTAGAAGCTCCGTCGAAATTTAATTTGAAAACCCCATCAGGGGGTGGAGACCACTGCATAGGAGTTTCAGGGGTTGCCTTGTTCCTGATAGTTGGAGTAAAAAAAATTTTGAGATTCCAATTTTGCCAAATGGAGATTTCTTTGGGATGTTTCGGATAATCATCTTCCTGCCAAGGTTGGAGAGCCAAATATTCCTAGAGGTTATTGCTGATGGAAGTCCAAATGGAGTCCAGTGTAGAAGCCTAATTTTTGAAAATTCGTTTGTTTCTTTCCTTCCACAGAGATCAGAAAACCAGGCCAGGAAGAAGCTGCCAGAGGGCATTAAGAAGGGAGGAAGAGTGAGGACGTTTTGGCCAAGTGCGAAGAATGTTTGTTATGTCTCCAGTGGGTTTGGTCCTTTGGCATCGAAAGCTGCATTTCTACCACAAGGTTTTGGCTAAAGGGCAGTGCAACATGAGATGTTGGATAGTTTCAGTACTTTGAAGGCAATTAGGGCATTGAGACGGACCTATAAAACCCTGTTTGACCAGATTGTCCCAAGTGAGGATTCTTCTATGGCTAAGGAGCCAGAGGAAGGTAGAGATCTTAGGCCAAGTAATTGGGTTCCAAATCAAAAGCCAGAGAGAGTCACTAGGGTGCGGAGAGGGGTGCATCAAAGAGTAGGCTTCCCTTGTTGTGAAAATACCTTTCGTTGTATAACCCCACCGGAGAATGTCTGGATCTTCCGAGCATCTGATTTGTCTTCGCTGAAGCTCTTTGTTGAGAGTATCCCAATCAATGTCTTGAGCCTGTGGCACTATGTGATGGGAGGGCTTCCATTGCCTGAACCCGTTACGATCTGAGGGCAGCCACTGATTGCAAACCTTGTCTTCTATTGTGTCTCTGTTGTTTCCCAAGTTGATTTGAGAGTAAGTTTCAAGAAGCTTTGGGCTTTGCTGCCAGGAATCGGACCAGAACCTAGCCAAGTTGCCATTACGAATTTCCCAAAAAATATGTTGTTGTATGAGCATGTGGTGCTGCTTGGCTGCATTCCAGACAAGAGAGCCAGATTGCTCAAGAGCGAGCCTTATTACGTCTGCCGAAGATCTGTTGTTGGCATATTTAGCTGTCCAAAGTTTAGCCCAAGGAGTATGTGGGTAGGAAAGCCATTTCCACCAAACACGAGCGGCCATGACCTCGTTAATGTGCATGGGGTCTCTAAGGCCAAGACCTCCTCCTTTCTTGGGAGTACATACAGTATTCCAATTGACTAGGGCCCATTTTCTATTCCGGCCAGAGGATCCCCAAAGGAATTTGCTTTGCAGAGATTTAATTTTCTTGAGAACCCATTTTGGGGCAGCCAGAACAGAAAATAGGTAAAGGGGCATAGATTGCAGCACAAATTTGATGAGAGTGAGTCTACTGACCATGTTGAGAGCTCTGAAGGTCCAAGAGAAAAGCCTAGATTCCAGTTTTTCAAGAAGCCGATTCTAGGAAGAGTGCTTGATTGTAGAATCTATAAGAGGGGTGCCAAGGTATTTGTCAGGGAGAGAGGCAACAGAAAAACCAAGAATGCGAGCTATATTGGCTTGAGTGAGGGGGGGAGTATTGAAGAAAAAAATATGAGATGTGGATTCATTGATGGATAACCCAGAGGCTTTAGAAAAAAGGTTGAGAATGGATTTGAATGAGCGGGCTTCTTGAACAGAAGTATGGCCAAAAAGCATATTATCATCCACAAATTGCTGGTGAGTGGTGACAGGGGATCCATGAAGAGAGATGCCTCACAAATGATGATTGCGAACCTCATTATGAATTAAACGGTCAAGGCCCTCAGCCATGAGGACAAAGAGGAAAGGGGAGAGAGGATCCCCCTGCCTGATTCCTCTAGAAGGAAAGATAGGGGGAGAAGGAATCCCATTAATAAGAATAGAGAAAAAAGAAGAAGTAATGAGGCTCATTATCCATCTGATCCACATTTGATCGAATCCAAAAGCACCTAAGATTTGTTGTATGTAATTCCAATTCAGTCTATCAAAGGCTTTGGATAGATCGATCTTGAGGAGCATACCTGGCTTCTTGCAGACTTTTAAGGAGTGTATGATCTCATGAGTTAAAATTATACCATCCAGAATTTTCCGCCCTTCCACATATCTTGTTTGCTCTGGCGATATGAGAAGCGGAAGAAGCGGCTTGAGTTGGTTGGCAATAACTTTGGAGATGACTTTGTAAATCATGTTACAAAGAGCAATAGGTCTAAATTTTTCCAGTTTGCTGGGCTGCTCCTCTTTTGGTACCAGCGCAATGAAGGTGGCATTGAGAGAGGGCAAGAGCCAATGCATGGTTCTTGATTTCTCAACCAGTTTCCACACTTCATGTTTGATTAGATCCCAGAAATGGTGAAAGAAATTGGAAGTGAAGCCGTTGGGTCCCGGAGCCTTACCATCCTTGAACTGCGCCATTGCTGCATCCACTTCCTGGGGGGAGACATGGCGGAGAAGCATTTGATTGTGCTCAGCCGTGACCAAGTTAGGTATAAGCTGCTTGATTTGGTCTATAGCTGGTTGTCTATCGACCTGAAGTTCTTGTTGGATTCCCTTAAAATAATTCACGAGTTCCTGTTCCATATCTTCATGCTTCTCCATTCGCTCTCCTTGCTGATTGGTGATGTGGCTGATTCTATTTTGCATTTGTCGCTGGATAGTGGAGCTGTGGAAGAATTTAGTATTTCTTTCGCCTTCCTTTAGCCAACGAACTCTTGATTTTTTCCTCCAGAGGATCTCCTCCTGTTTATATTTATCTTCCAACTGTTTTTGAAGGTCTTGCTCCTTAGAAGCAAGAGTCTCTGATCTACCTTTAGTAATGATTTCCTGTTGAACTTCATTCATTTTTTGCTCAAGTATATTTTTTTCCAAAAATATATTCCCAAAAACTGTCTGATTCCAATTTTTGATCTGACCTTTGATGAATTTGAGCTTTTGCTGGAACTGGTACATTTTGGAGCCATTCGGTGGTTTAAAACTCCTCCATGCAGCATGTATCATGTCTTTGAAGGATGAATGAGTAAGCCAGAAGGCTTCAAATCTAAACGTCCGCTTTGGGTGAGACCCTATATCTTGCCATTGAAGCAGAATGGGCCAGTGGTCCGAGCCGGCAAAGGGAAGAATTGAGCCTGTGATGTCCCCACCCACATGTATGGCATTGTCTGATATGAGGAATCGATATAATTTTGAAGCTATTTGCTGGCCTCCTGCTCTTCTGTTGTTCCAAGTGAATATACCGTTAGAGAAAGGTATATCAATGAGCCAATTGTTATTGATGAATTTTTTGAAATGGGTACATTCCGGATCGAGTCTAGACCTTCCTCCAGATTTTTCATCCATCCTAGTGATCATATTAAAATATCCTCCAATGATCCAAAGGGGATGGGATCAATTTGAATTAAGATGCTCCAAAGTGTTTAAGAGCGCTAACTTACTAGCCTGATCTTGGGGAAAATAAACATTGGACAGATGCCCGTGTATGTTAGTACCAATAGGATGGAAGGTAGCCTGGATGAGGTTGTGTGCTGCATGAAAATCGGCGAGCATCATGGATTGTGTATCCCAGGCTATTGCAAGTCCACCTGAAAATCCAGAGGCATCCACTGCTACCGAGCTACTACTAGGCCAAGCCTTTGATAAGATTGAGCCCAGCATTTTACTGTTGCATTTAGTTTCCTGAAGAAAGAGTATTTGAGGCTTCTCTTTTTTAATCATGTTTTTAATTATCCTGTACTTCCCTGGGCTGTTAAGCCCTCTTACATTCCATGAGATTAATTTCATGGGGAACTATTTGCAAGCGGTTTGAAGAACCGTGTTAGCTTGGGATAGCGCCCTGAATCCACTAGCATCTCCCCCAGCGCGATGGTGCGCTGCCATTCTGGTTTTCTACCTCTCTTCCTAGTTTCCTTCATCACTTTCAGGCTGTCCCAAAGACTGCCTGGCTGAATACCCAATTTCTTTTGTTGTTGAACTTTAGATAGGGCTGCCTCTAGTGATTCTATTTGTCGAGGATTGATCTTGTCAAATTCTTTCTTTCTGCAAGCATCTTCTAGGCCTATGAGATCCAGTTCTCCTAGATCAAAGCCTTCTGAATCTTCCTCCATGAGGGTAGACTGATCATCTTTCGGAGCATCTTTACTATCCTGCCTGGGGTTGGAAGGACGCCCATCCAGGTCCATGAGATTAGGATCCCAAGTCACCTGCTTTTACTTTGAGGAGGGGTTGGAGTCTGAGAGGGTTACTGATTGCGGCTCAGACTGAGAGGGCTTAGAGGTAGCAGGGTTGGGCTAAAGCGGGGGGGGGGTAGTAGGGGCTGCTGGAGTGAGAGAGGCAGGGGTAGTGTCAGTCTGAGGGTCAAAATGGGCAAGAACAACAAAGCTATTGCTGGTGGATGGGGCAGTAGCAGAAGTGCTAGGTTTTTTCCCAGAAAGAGTGGATTTCTTATTATTTCTTCTTCTGGAGGGAACTTTAGTAAACCCATCTGCTTCCGTTTTATCTCTGGCTTCTTGACTCCTGGTCTGAGCTATTAGAGGGCAATCTATGAAGAGATGTCCATGGGCATGGCACCTTCTGCAACGAAAAGGAACATGTTCGTAATCTAGCGGTTGAACCCATTCAAAATCATCATGAAATAATATGATCACGTCTGGTAGGGCATTGTCCAGATGCATGTAGACACATATTCGGGCATAGGAGGTATACCTTCGTAGCTTAGTTTCTTCTGCTATTTTTATGAACTCTCCTAACCCTCTTCCAATCTCCTGAAGTGATTCCTCATCCCAATATTCAAGTGGCAGCAAGTATAGACGAATCCATACCGGTGCCCAGTTGAAATTTTCTTGGTCTGGGTTGAATCTTTCAACCCAGTTCCTGAGATATAGCCCCGCCGAGTTGAAGAAATAGGGGCCCTCATCCATTACCTTGTTTCTGTCCTCGATGCAGTTAAAAATAGCTGTGAAGAAGCCTTTCGGACCTAGTTGCAGAGTAACGTGTCCCTTGGGCTTCCATTTGGACGCTATCCATCCTTGTAAGGCTTTCCGTTTGGCCAAAACCCTATAAATTTCCCAATGAGGCGTGATCCCTCATGTGCGGGATACAGCATTGATTCGGTCACTTGGCAAGTCAATTTTGGGTCTGTTTTGGAGCTACTATGGGCTTGCGGTGGAAAAGTAGCTGCGACAGATCCGTACATTTCCGAGAAGTTGACTTTTGAGTGTATAAATATTACCTTGTTGTGAGAATCATTTTTTCTCCGTCGAACGTTGCAGTTTCGCCATCATTTTAGGGAGGAGGCCGTGCCCCCCTCCCGTTGCGGTCGCCATACTTGTAGCGGGCGCTTCGCTAATTGAGAGGACAGTGCCATTAGTGCTTAACCTAGTTGCAAAGGTCGTTGGGGTTTTGACGGAGAAAGAGAACAATAAACCTGGCCAGTGCGCATCTACGGTCTCGTTCATGGTTGCACGATGTTTTTTTCCATAACCTTAAGGAGCATCATGAGAATAGTTTTCCACCAAGTCCCTAAAAGGACAACAAATTCTCGGTAGTTGCCTTCACAAAGCTACCATAGATCCAAAAATTTAAGTGCGATCGAGTCGGATTGGGTAATATATCCAATATATATAAGATCACATACTCTTAGGGAAATTCTTGGGCATTTGGCCTTGAGAGAAGGCACATTACCATTGGGTCCTGCTAAAGTGGAAACCTAAAGGGAAAATAAAATTAGAAATAGGTGCCAACAACTTTTTTACTATAATATTTGGAAGTTTGAAGGTAAAAAAACACTGATATTTTAAAATAATTTCATTTTTCCAACACTTGTGGAGTCTATCTTCTCTTTTTGATGGATATATTTGTATCCAATAAATAATATTTCATCGCATGTCTAGTTTGGATCAAAATGTACTCATTTTGTAAAAGCCTCCAAACCTACAAAGAAAACCAAGTATACCCTATACTTTCATCAAGGCTTATATGAATATGTCAAAGTTTCTCCCAATGTACATTGATATTTATTATTGCGATGAATTCTAGAAACAAGGATCCCGTTACAAGCATATCCGATTTCAATGGCAAAGATGCCATGTTTGTGGCTATACATATAGGAATTTTCATGTTCTATATTTAAATGCTAATCCTAACCCCAATTCCACCTTTGATAATGCCAACTTCACCAACGATAGTTGGAGACAAAATTGGCCAACTTCCCCACCGCACCCTACCCCCCCCCCCAACATAACCCTGCCACATTGAGAAGTAGTCTTGTGCTGGCATTCATTTTTACCATCCGTCTTCTATTGGAAATTCATACCCTCCTTTGGTAAAATGCGAAACTTTGAAATCGAAAAAATGGACAACAGTCCACCTTTGTGCACCTCTACTGAGCCACCCCATTCCTCATGTCTGCCTCAGCCCCCGCACTTAATATATTTTGAGAGAATGTTGGATCAATCCCAAGACCTCATGAAGAACATGGTGCTAGATATCCTTGACCTCATAAAAATCGTCAAAGCTTGGAGGGCAAGGAAATAAGGGTCGTATATTTTATCTCCAGGGAGATTACTGGATTGTAGGAGGAGATTTTAATTTAACTCGGAGCTTGGAGGAAAAGAAAGGTGGGAATGAAAGACGAGAACCAGTGGAATTATTCCACACTAGGATACATGATTCAAGATTAGTCGATGTAGACATAGTCAATGGATTGTACGCATGGAACACCTATCACAATGGCTAGCGTTAGGTGACCTATTATTTAAATTTATTTTTCCTCTCTAAAGAAATGATGATTAAATATTTATTTGTTGAATATTCCATTTTTCAAATCTTAGAGTCTAATCGATGGCCTATTAGGCTAGAAATCAATTTGAAAATGGCTCCCCATAATATGTAATTCAGGTCTAAGAACTTTTGGCTTAAAAATACATACTTTTTTTTGAAGTTGGAGGAGTAGTGGTACAAGAAACTAATATAAAGGTAAGGTAAAATGTAGACATTCCATCTAAAAATGAAGGAATTAAAACTCAAAATTAAATTCTAAAAACAATAGGAATTCAACAATATTTTTTAGGAGAATAAAAAACTAGAGGAATGTATGGAGTAACTTTAGACCACCATTATCAATGAAGGAAGGTTAGAAACATTATTGAATGATAAGGAAAGTTGATTCATGACCTCAAATCTAGATGGAAATGAGAGGAAATCCTTTAGTGCCAAAAATTGTGCATACAATGGTTGAGAGAGCGCTATAAAAATACTAGATTCTTGCATAAAGCTATAGTCAAGAATAGACATCACAAGTGACTCTTCTCCCTATATTCAAGAGACAAATCTAGGTTAATCAAGCATGACGACATTGAGGAATAGTTTATATCTTACTATAAATATGTCCTTTCAGAGGATTGGTCAGATAGAGAGGATTCCAAATCAAGGATCAGAGATCAAACCTGAAAACAATGCATCATTAATGCAAGAGATCTCACTCATTAAGGTGGAAGAAGTGGTATAGGAAATTCCTAGTGATAAAGAACAGAGCCCATGTGGTTTAACTTTTAATTTTCATAAGGGACATTGGCCATTCATTGATGGGGAAGTACATGTAGTGGTAAAGGAGTCGAAGCGCTTTCATTAGGTAAGGTGTACACTTAATGCTACCTTTATTACCTCGATCCCCAAGACGAATAACTCTTGCTCTGCAAATGGTTTTAGATGCATAAATTTATGCATTGTAATCTATAATATTATCTCCTCAGTCACCTTGAGAAAGCTGAATCCATTGTTAAAACACCTCATAGGACTGGAGAAATTTTTTTCTGTTGAAGGTAAACATATTTTGGATGGGATTATCATATACCATCAATTTTCTCATTCTCTTAAGAAGTGAAGGAAACCATGGATGGGCATTAAAATTGATCTATCTGAGGCTTCTAATAGACTAAATTGGAATTACTTTGAGTCTTGGTGGCCTTCTATTTTTCACCCAATTGGATCCGATGGACCCTCTCTTCAATATCCACCTGTTTCTTCTCTATTCAAATGAATTTGTAACATTCTTGGACTTTTAGAGTGTCTAAGGGTATCCATCAGGGGGACGCCATTTCCCCTTAACCTTTTTATTCTTGTTGCAGAAGGTATAGGTGATATATATGAAGGTGATAATAAATCAAGGAATGCTCAAAGGCTTGAGATTATGGGGTCAATAATTGCGTATCTTGATGAATTTTAATATTATTAGAAATTTAAATTATTTAAGTGATTATAAAAAAAATCATGATATTTATTAATTGATAATTATATTATAAGAAAGAAAATCTACATCAATTTAACCATTATAAATTTTACATTACATTTTTTAAATTAGAATAAGTTTTATAATTAGAATATTTATCAATTAGAATAATTTTTATAATTAAAATATTTATATTAGAAAAATTAAACTGAGCATTCATTTATTTTGATGAATTTTAATATTATTAGAAATTTAAATTATTTAATTGATTAGAAAAAAATTCATGGTTACTTCAAAATAAATTAATATTCCATCATAAGATTTTTTTTCTCGTATATTAATTATAATAAATATTAAATTATTTTAATATAATTGGAAATAATTGTTTAATTTATGTATTTATTGTAGTAATTATATATTTCCATTATGAAAAGATTAATATAAAGTACGTTACTTAAATTTAATATTATGATATTTTATGATTGGAAAAAAGAGAGATCTACAATTTTTGGTTGTGTACTTAAACCTTAACTATTAAATTTTGCATGGCCCCTTAATTTCTCTTCCGAGATATAGTTCTAATGGAGGGAGTGAAGCTCCTTCATAATGTGAAATTGTAGGAGGCAACAATTGGATTTGACAACATTTTTCCCCAAACCATAATGTTTTTTTGCCATAACCCTAGGAGCATCATGAGAATAGTTTTCCACCAAGTCCCTAAAAGGACAACAAATTCTCAGAAGTTTCCTTCCCAAAGCTACTATAGATCCAAAAATTTAAGTGCAATCGAGTCGTATTAGGTAATATATCCAATATATATAATATCACATACTCTTTGGGAAATTCTTAGGCATTTGGCCATAAGAGAAGGCACATTACCATTGGGTCCTACTAAAGTGGAAACCTAAAGGGAAAACCAAATTGGAAATAGGCGCCAACGACTTTTTTACTATAATATTTTGAAGATTTGAAGATAAAAAACACTGATATTTTAAAGGAATTGAATTTGATGGATATATTTGTATCCAATAAAGAATATTTCATCGCAGCTCTAGTTTGGATCAAAATGTACTCATTTTGTAAAACACTCCAAAGCTACAAAGAAAACCAAGTATACCGTATACTTGCATCAAGGCTTACATGAATATCTCAAAGCTTCTCTTGATGTACATTGATATTTATTATTGCGATGAACTCTAGAAACAAGCATCCAATTACAAGCATATCCCATTTCAATGAAAAAGATGCCATGTTTGTGGTCATACACATAGGAATTTTAACGTTCTAGCTATAAATGCTAATCCTAACCCCAATGTTAGCTTCGATAATGTTAACTTCACCAAAGCTAGTTGGAGACAAAAGTGGCCAACTATCCCAGTCCCCCACATAACCCTGCCACATTGAGAAGTAGTCATCTACTAGCATTAATTTTTACCATGCCTCCGCTATAGAAAATTCATACCCTCCTGTGGTAATTTGAAACTTTGAAATTGAAAAAATGGACAACAACCCACCTTTGTGCACCTCTACTGAGCCACCCCATTCCTCATCTCTGCCTCGACCCACACA
Organism: Pinus albicaulis; assembly: GCA_034641835.2. Lineage (NCBI taxonomy): Eukaryota > Viridiplantae > Streptophyta > Pinopsida > Pinales > Pinaceae > Pinus > Pinus albicaulis. The sequence continues at coordinate 1,593,966,044 of CM076581.1, forward strand.
CTTAATATTTTTTGAGAGCGTCTTGGATCAATCCCAAGACCTCATGGAGAACTTGGTGCTAGATATCCTTGACCTTGTAAAAATCATCAAAGCTTGGAGGGGCAAGGAATTAAGGGTCATATATTTTATCTCCCAAGGGATTACTGGACTGTAGGAGGAGATTTTAATTTAACTTAGAGCATGGAGGAAAATAAAGGTGGGAATCAAAGACAAGAACCAGTGGCGTTATTATAGGCTGGGATACATGATTAAAGATTAGTCGATGTAGACACACTCAATGGATTGTACACATAAACAACCATCACAATCTCTAGCGTTAGGTGACCTATTTTTTAAATTTATTTTTCCTCTATGAAGAAATGATGGTTAAATATTTAGTTGTTGAATATTCCATTTTTCAAAGCTTAGGGTATAATCGATGGCCTATTAGGCTAGTAATCAATTTTAAAATGTCTCCCCATAATAGGTAATTCAAGTCTAACAACTTTTGGCTTAAAAATCCATATTTTTGTTGAAGTTGGAGTAGTGGCACAAGATACTAATATAAAGGGAAGCTAAAATGTAGACATTCCAACTAAAAATGAAGGAATTAAAACTCAAAATTAAATTCTAAAAACAATAGGAATTCAACAATATTTTTTAGGAGAATAAAAAACTAGAGGAATGTATGGAGGAACTTTAGACCACCATTATCAATGAAGCAAGGTTAGATCATACTATTGAATAACAAGGAAATTTGATTCATGAACTCAAATCCAGATGGAAATGAGAGGAAATCCTTTAGTGCCAAAAATTGTGCATACAATGGCTGAGAGAGGGTGATAAAGTACTAGATTCTTCCTTAAAGCTCTAGTCAAGAATAGACATCGCAACTGACTCTTCTCCCTATATTCAAGAGACAAATATACATTAATCAAGCATGAAGACATTGAGGAAGAGTTGGTATCTTGCTATAAATATATCCTTCCAGAGGATTGGTTGGATAAAGAGGATTCCAAATCATGGATCATAGATCAAACCTGAAAAAAATGCAGCATTAATGCAAGAGATATCACTCACTATGGTGGAAGAAGTGGTATAGTAAATTCCTAGCGATAAAGAACCGAGCCCATATGGTTTAACTTTGAATTTTCTTAAGAGATATTGGCCATTCATTGGTAGGGAAGTACATGTAGTGGTGAAGGATTCGAAGCACTTTCATTAGGTATGGTGTAGACTTAATGCTACCTTTCTTACCTTGATCCCCAAGACAAATAACTCTTGTTCTGCCAATGGTTTTAGATGCATAACTTTATACATTCTAATCTGTAATATTATCTCCTCAGTCACCTTTAGAAGGCTCAAGCCATTGTTAAAACACCTCATAGGACTAGAGCAAATTTTCTTTTTTGAAGGTAGAAATATTTTGGTTGGGATTATCATAGACCATCAGGTTCCTCATTCTCTTAAGAAAAGAAGGAAACCATTGGTGGGCATTAAAATTGGTCTATATAAGGCTTTTGATAGACTAAATTGGAATTACTTAGAGTCTTGGTGGCTTTCTATTTTTCACCCAATTGGATCCGATGGACCCTCTCTTTAATCTCCACCCCTTTCTTCTCTATTGAAATGAATGTGTATCATTCTCACACATTTAGGATGTCTAAGGTTCTCCATGAGGGGGATCCAATTTCGCCTTACCTTTTTATTCTTGTTCGAGAAAGTATAGGGATATACATCAAGGTGATAAAAAATCAAGGAATGCTCAAAGGATTGAGTTTATGGGGTCAAGAATTACCTATCACCCACCAAACGTTTGTGGACAATATTATGTTATTTGGTGAACTGGCCATTCAATATACTCAATGATTTGCATCAAGTCCTCTTTGATTTTAAATGATTGTTTACATCGCGATCAATGGGGAGAAATATAATATGTACTTTTATAACACAAACAAGATGGTGCAAATGAATGTAGCAAGAAGTCTTGGATTTTAGATAGGAACACTACTAGTCAAATATCTTGGTATCCTTCTTTGAGGGTTTCATGCTAGGAAGAGGTCAAAGAGAAGATTTATAGAAGGTTGGAGAATTGGAAATTTATAGCATTGAACCTTGCTAGGTATATTATTATTCTCAAGGTTATTTTATAGGTTCGTTTTATCTATGAATTGTCCATACTACCAACTACAAAAGGGGTACACAGGGATATCATCTCTTGGCTCCACAAATTCCTATGGCATGGTGTATAAAAATCCCACAAATGGACTTTTTTCTCTTGGGAGAAACGACGTCTACTGAAATGGGGAGGGGGTATAGGTTTTCGCGACCTTAAAATTATTAATAAAACCATGAGAACAAAGTTATGTTAGAGATGGATTCAGGGAGGTAAAGATCTATGGGGAGAAATATGGAATAGGAAATACAACCTGGTCAATACTCAAGTAGAGAAGGTGAGGAAATGAGAGTTGTCACTCAGGATATCGATATGGAATATTCCATTTGAATACAATTACCTTATATACGAGCACATTATCTGGGAAATTAGATATGGGGTTGCAGCCAAATTTTGGGAGGAATCCTCGCAACATATTCCATGGTTGGAAAGATAAGAATAGGTAAGATTTCTCAAAGAATATACCACAAGGATATCAACATCAATGGTCAAAAAAATCTGAAAGGATATATCAAATATTGATCAATGGCGAGAGTGGAAGGCATAAGAGAACTCAGATGAGGGTCAATTTTCTCAGGAATTATAGATTTTAGAGACACAATGAAATTAAATAAATATTTAGGTATTGAGAGGGGGAAACAAGTTGAAATGGAGATATCAATCCCAATGTATGTTCACTATCAAGAAGTCTTGTGGAATTTTGGAAAACCATTCAAAACTCCCTAAGGAGCCTCTTTGGTAAAAATTTTGGAAATGCAAGGTTTGGACGAAGGTGATGAGTTTCCTTTGGTTAATTGGAAGGTGGTGACTATTAACATGGGATCTCCTGCGAATAGAAGGTTATGTTGGCCCATCCCGGTGCCCCTCTTTTCAACAATAGGAGGAAACGTGTGATCATTCTCTTAACACTTGCATAAATAAGGAGACATTATGGGCCATGATTCCTATCCTTTAAAAAATCCAATCTTGAAGAGGGATTTGGGTTTGGTTTTAGGGTTTTCTCAATTGAATGTCTAGAAATAATGTAATAGAATAATATTCAAAGATATAAAATTCATAGGGAATTTTATTTGGAATGTGGAAGGCGAGGAAGATTGCATTTTGTGGAGATTCGGAGGTATCCCAAATAACAATTTCTTTCGATAGCCCACAATGAATTACTAACCCTAACTCATCTCCAAATTTTTTCTCCCTCCCACCCCATGGATTCATTAAGATAAATCTCGACAAGGTCTCCAAAGGAAACAATGGTCCAGTCGGGTATTGATGTCTTGTCCTTGATGACCGTGGTAACGATATTCACTTTTTTTTTTAAATATTGTGAAAATAATATTAACACTGAGGATGAATTTTAGGTCCTTTGAAGAGCCTTATCCTTGGCTCATGAAGTGGGGTACACCAAGATATAGGTGGATTGGTATTTGCAGTTAGCTATAAATGCAGTCAAGAAAGTAATCAATAGATCTCTAGTTCAAAAATTATTTAAGAGTTTCCGGCTTAATCTATTGTTGAATATAATCTAATTATTGGTTCTCTCCTTTCAATAAATCATCATGGCCCACTCTAGATTATTGAGAAATGAAGAAACGAATCTACTAGCCAATTAGGGTAGTCACGATCCCATCCTGGAAATTTTCTAAACTAGCCACTACAAAGTCCCTTCCTGGAAATTTTTCTAAACTAGCTCACCCTCGAACAAGTGTTTGAACCTTTGAAATCTGTTAGTCTCTTTTGTAACATTAAAAAGGAAATTTCTATTTATTGTTAGAAAAACCCAATTCAATTATTTGTTCCAGAATGCTCATCTTGGTAGTTTAGTTATAGCTAAAGCACCATTTAATTTATTTAATGTTTACGTACACAATTCATGACTTCATTTCCTCATTTCATGGTATTAATACATCCTTATAAACTCAGTTATGAACAAGAGTGAAATATACCTACTCATCATACAATTAGGTTGCAACTAGGGTTTCCTCTTATAAAAAATTGGTTTAATACTTTACATAGTCGTCAGATTAATATCTTTGTATTATTTAAATTATGTACAAGAGTAAAGCCAATTGTTGTGCATGTTCTATATTCTTTCCACTACTAGCCTCACACTTGAAGTGGTGGTTAAGGGGGAGGGGGGAGGTGAGGAGGAATGAGCAACCCCCCTTCTTTTCACTGGGCGTAGTAGGGGGTAATGGGGAGGATATATCCCCCCTACCGAGGGTTTTTAGGGGGCTGCAGCCCCCATGCACGAGGTTTGGGTCAACGCCCTGGGAATTTTTTTTTGAACCCTATATTAGGTGGCTGGACCTAATTATTGTTTTGTGCATGGTTTTAGCACATGGTTTTGGGCATCATGGTTTTATGTCCATGATATTTTACAGATCTAGTTAAGGGAACTACAACTATGTTCGAATCCAGGGTTAATGGATTCAACCTTATGAATTCTCCAGCATGTATATATATGTATTGTAAAATTGAAAGGGACATAATGAAAAATCAAGCTGGTAGTCCAGATTTGGGATCTAGGGGAAAAGATTTATGTATATATATTTTATCTTTTATGCTCTCGCTATTATTCATTTTTTTTTTAAGAGTTGGTTTGTAGATAATTTATGTACACTGTTAAAACCTACACGTGGTATCATATTTGTTTCTACTTCAAGGGGATTCCTTTACTACTCAGGGGTTTTGCTCGGGCTTGTGGTTGACCCTGTTCCGTGGGAGATATGGAAGATCAATTCTTGCAATGAAAGAAGATGGTGAGCAGTGGAAATATAGAGATCGAGAAATTTAATGGTTAGAGTTTTTATTTGTGGAAGCTTAATACGAAGGATATATTGGTGGATAAATATCAGTGGATCAAGGTATATCCGAGTACTAAACAAACGAGAATGTGAGATGAAGACTAGGCAAAGTTGGACCGAAAAGCAAAGAGCACAATATAGTTGTGTATCTTAGATTTGGTATTGTTGAATGTATCTGGGAAGCTACAAAAAATAATTTGTGGGACAAGTTAGGGACTTTGTATCAATCTAAGTCTCTGATGAAAAAACTGTTCGAATGAAAAAAAATGTATAATCTTAGGATGAAGGATGGAGACTCAGTGACAAAGCATATGAATGACTTCAACACTATGGTAGTTCAGTTGTTATATGTTGATATTAAAATATTAGATGAAGGTAAGTGCATCAATTTGTTGTGTTCTCTACTAGATTCGTGGGATAGTATGGTTGTTCCAATAGTTAGTAATATAACTACCTTGAAGTTTGGTGAAATTGTCTAGCCTTGTTGTCGAAGGAAATGAGACGGAAAAATATGGAGGGCTAGAATGGAGATGCCTTGTTTGTATGAGTACAACCCCAAAACATAAACAAAATTAAGTACCCAAGTGGAGATATAAATCTTCAGGAAATACTGTAAAGGTGTGCTGAAAATGACGAAAGGAAAGGAACTTCAAAAACTATTATAAATCTAAAGATCTTGAGAAAGGAAAGGGATGTGATGATGCTCCTTGTACAAAGGAAAAAACTACCTTAGATGAAGGTCGGGATGTGTAATTGGATTCTTCTTCAAATACACATGTAGATCATGAGCCATGCTTGATTGACTCAAGTGCATCCTTTCACTTCATTCCCCATAGGGAGTGTTTCTATGAATATGAGAAGTATGATGGTGGTGATTTATTCTTAAGGGATGATAGGAAGGTCAAAATCAACAGATGCGGATAATTCAAGCTGAAGTTGCAAGGTGTAAGGATTAGAACACTTCCTCATGTTCTACATATTCTTGCGTTGGCCAGAAATCTAATGTTTTAAGTAAGATGGATGATGCAGGTCTAGAACTAGAGTTCAAGAAAGATACATGCAGGATGCTTTAGCGAGAGCTATTATTGATGCGGGGAGCTTGGATTGGAACTCTGTACAAGCTTCTGGGTAGCACTGTTATTGATGGGTGCAACAATTTTGTGGTTCCTGAAAGTGGAGAAGAAATCCTAGTGGTCTCTGGAGAAAAGACCATGAGATTGCATCAAAGGCTTAGACATATTCAAGATAAGGGCCTTCGAATACTGCATGGTAAGCATATGGTAGAAGGTACGTATAATTTCTCTCTGGAATTCAATTTCTATGAACAATGTGTATATGGGAAGGAGAATCATGTGAGTTTCCCTTCTAGTGCTAAGACGACAAGAAAGATATTAGAGCATGTGCACAATGATGTGTTTGGACCTCTGTCGGTTCCATCACTGGGTATGTCTTTGTAATATGTGTCATTTATAAATGAATTCTCAAGGAATACATGGATATATTTCATGAGAAAGAAATATGAAGTCTTTGATAGATTTAAAGAATTGAAGGCTCTAGTGTAAAAAGAGACAGAGAAGAATATAAAGGTGTTGAAGATAGATAATGGTGGAGAGTTCTCTAAGAAGGAATTTGAAATGTGATGTAAGAAGTGTTGCATAGCATGATAAAAGACTAATCCATAAACACCTAAGAAAAATGGAGTTGTAGAAATAACGAATAGGTTGTTTATGGGAAAGAAAAGAATCATGCTCAGTGGTTTGGGGTTAGGACAAGAATTTTTGGCAGAGGTAGTGGAGACTACATGTTACCTGCTTAACAAATCACCTTCATCAACATTGGAGGATTAGACTCCAAATGAGGTATGGACTGGTAAGGAACCCTCTCTTTCACATATGAGGGTATTTGGCTGCGATGCATATGTACATGATCAAGAGGATAAAATAACCAAGATGGATAGTAAATATGAAAGGTGCATCTTTATTGGGTATAAGGATGGTTTAAAAGGTTATAAAATTTGGAACCCAAAAACAAGGAAGGTTGTGTAAATTCGAGATATGGTGTTTAGAGAGGTGCAATATGTTGTTAAAGATGACGTCCTACCAAAGGAACCTCATAAGATAGAGTTTGAGATAAAGGAGGAAGAATCATACTCTACAACAGAACAAGATTTAGAGGAGGGAGAGCCAGAAACTCTAGTTGTGAGAAGATCAATTCGAGAAAGAAGGAAGCCAGAAAGGTATAGCCCATCTACTTTCTGTTAAAATTTTTCTTTATCTATCACTGATGATAGTCCCAAAACTATCAAGGAGACGGTGGATTTATAGGATGGAAAAATCTGGAAGGAGGCCATGGTTGATGAAATGGAATCCTTGCACAATAATTAGGCATAGGATCTGGTAGAGTTCTCGGGTGGAAGAAAACCCATTGGAATCAAATGGGTGCTTAAGAATAATATGAATGCAGAAGGTAAGGTGCAGAAATACAAAGCTTGGTTTGTAGTAAAATGTTATTCCTAGGTGTCGGGAAATGATTTTGGTGATATTTTTTCTACTATTTCCAAGGTAACTTCTATTAGATTACTTTTATCTTTCTTTTTTTAATTTTATTTTGAGGTAGAAAACAAGGATGTGAAGACAAAATTTCCTCACAGGGATATGGAGGAGGAGATCTACATGAAGAAAACTGAAGGATTTGCGGTTAAGGGTGAGAAAGAATTGGTATGCATGTTAAAAAATTCTTTATATTGGTTAAAACAGTCACCAAGGATGTGGTATCAGAAATTTGATACATATATATGAGGACTTGGCTTCACCAGAAGTAATGTGGATGACTGTGTGTATTTTAAATTAATTGGCGATCGCGTTATTTATTTGGTCTTGTATGTCGATGATATGTTGCTAGTTGGAAATCACAAACAAATTATCAATGATTTGAAGACCCAATTGTCCTCAAAATTCAACTTGAAGGATATTGGTGCAGAAAAATATATTCTGGGCATGGAAATTAAATGATATCGAGAAAAGAGGAAGCTTTGGATAAAATAGGTGAAGTATGTTGAGACAATATTGTAGAGGTTCAATATGAATTATAGTAAATTTCTAAAGGTTCCTCTTCCTGTAGGTGTAATGTATTTTTCGAATAGTGTCCCAAGGTACAAGAAGAAGAAGAGGACATGTATCTTTTTACATATGCAAGTGCATGGGTAGCCCGATATATGTAATGGTATGTACTAGACCATAAACTACACATGCAGTGAGAATACTGAGCAGGTTTATGTAAAAACTAGGAAAGGAGCATTGGATAGTAGTGATGCAACCTTTCAGGTATTTGTGTGGAACTATTCATTATGGTTTGTGCTACCAGGGAAAACCAGGATTGGAAATGTTTTTTGATATCCGTGGCTTTGTTGATTTGAACCACACATATGATTTGGATCGGAGAAGCTCTACAAGTGGGTATGTGTTTAACCTATTTTGAAGAGCAGTCAATTGGATGTCTGTAGTGGCCCTTTCAACTATAAAGGTTGAATACATGGCAGTCACTCATGCAAGTAAGGAAGCAATTTGATTGCAAGGATTGTATTCAAGTATGGGGTTGGCGCAACAAGAAATAACGATAGATTTCAATAGCAAAAGTGCAATTTTCTTGGCTAATAACCCTACTCATAATTCGAAGGAAAAGAACATTGTTGCTCGATGTCACTTTCTAAGAGATATGGTTGAGGATAAAAAGGTGTTGATGGAAAAGGTGGAAACTTTGAAGAATGTTGTAGATGCATTGATGAATTATATAAGCACTAATAATTCCTCTTAGTGTACATAAACAATGGGTGTTGCAGGTTTGGACCAATGACCAATATCTTGGGTGTCAACCTATGGAAATAAAACAATAAGTGGGATAATGTTGGCCGTGTTTTATATTATTTCCATGACTAGCCCCACGTGTGAAGCATGGGCTAAGAGGTGTTGTGGGCACACTCGCTTCGTTGCGTTGGGGGGTTTGGAGGGGGGAAGTAGCCCCCTTGCATGGGGTCTGGGACAACACCCCAAGAATTTTATTTTGGACCCATATTAGGTAGGAAAGCCTACCTATGGTTTTGTGCATGTGTTTATCACATTGTTTTGGGCATGATGGTTTTCTTTCCATGGTATTTTATAGATCCGTTCAAGGTAACTGTCGTTATGTTATAATCTAGGATTAATGGATTTGGGTTTATGAATGCTTCGAAATATATATATATATATATATATATATATATATATATATATATATATATATATATATATATATATATATATATATATATATATTGTAACATTGAAAGGAACATAATGAAAAATCAAGATGGTAGTCTCGGTTTTGGGATCCAGGGGAAAATCTCTGTGTATATCTATTTTATGTTTTATGCTTTCACTATTATTATTATTATTTTTTAAAATTTAATTTGTAGATAATTTATGTACAAAGTTAAAACCGACACTAATTGTTTTTACATGTAGAAGTGTCCTAAATACACATGTTTACATCCTTATTCCCATAGAGTAATTTTGATGAAGGTTTCCTTATTTACTTGTAGGTCTTAACCAAATATAGAATAGCCTGTAATTAATATAGATACTTTTACCTACAAAACTTACGAGAATTGTATAACCAATATTGACAAATAAAATTAATTTCAAGAATATCTGCTTATAGTGTTTTTTTAACTACTCATTTATAACACACAAACAAGATATTTCAAAACACATCTATAGAAGAAACAAAAATTCTTGTCTCAAAACACAACAAAAGTGATCTTGTCAGCCCAACCATGAGAAGGGAAATGACATCCACTTCTCTTCCCGAGATCCTCCTTGGAGTAGTAGGCAATAATTCTTAGTAAATGGTTAGGCCTAAAGACTGTATTTCAAACTCAAATTTTTATCTGTACCAATATTCTCCACTGGATCATGTCCAACTCTAGATATCTCCTAGGCAGCATCATGCCTTTCTTCAGACTTCTTCCCTTTTTCTTTTGCCGAAGAGAACCCCAAATATTCTATGATATCCCATTTTATCTTTGGAAGAGAAGGTAATTATCTCCAACTATTTTTAATTGCTCTAGAGTGTGGAATTCGTTCTTTGAACTAGTATTTGCCAATTCTGAATTTATTATTCACATAATTATTATTGATTTAAAAAAATTAATCCAGTGTTTTTACTGCATTTTACCAGTGTTTAACGTAACTATTTTAAATGTAACGTAAAGTAAATGTTTGTAATTTAGTTTCATCCAGATGTGTTTAACTTGGGTGATGGCTTGCCTCGGTACTGTTATGTTGCCTTTCCTTCATAACTATTTCAGTCAGCACACATAGAAATAATAAATTAGCTTGTATAAACCTTTACACTCATATTATAGAAAGTAATTACAGGATTACTGGAACATTCTGCAAATGAATCACATGCCTAGGATCATCCATGTATTGTTTTAATAAAAATACATGAAACACATTATGAACTCTTACATGACTAGATAAAGCTAACCCATAAGCCATGAGCCCAATTATTTCTAATATTTGGAAAGGACTGCAAAATTCAGGGGAAATTTTTACACAACTGGTCCATATTAAGGTTATTTTATTAGCCTTTATCCACACGTACACATGATCCCCAACCTCAAATTCTCGGTAGGTTTTTTTCCAATAAATGTAAGATTTTTTCCTGTCTTGGGAAAATTTTAAATTTTCTCAGATCTTCTTCGCTTCTCGTTCCATCTCTTCCAGCAAATATGACTACAAGAAAAACAACCTCTAGTGGAGTTTATTAAAGGAGCTTTTTTATATTATAAAATTGGCTAAAATTTTCAAAAAAACATTTTCTACAACATCCGTTTATGGTTACGAAAATTCAACACAACTAAAAAATATGGGTGGCTGGACGTTATTACGGATTTTTTTTTCATTGGTGTGCTACTATGGATTTAACACAATGGTGCATACATGTAGAAGGTGCCCTAGGGTGGTAGAAGGAGAATGCACAAGGCATTAAGGTATAAAACTGCACCAAGCATAGTCTTAGAGATACAATGAAACATGCCATTCCAATTGGTCTTGGGATTTGTGCGGTTCCCATAGGTCGTATCAACGGACCGATGCATAGAATTATAGAAATGCATGGATGTACAGTATCACACAAATGAACTGAGATTTATAATTGGTATCGATATTCGTGCGGTGCTCATAGGTCGTACAAATGCACTGGTGTGTATAGACACATAAACGCCTCGGTGCGTAGTATCACACAAATGCACCGAGAATTATAATTGGTATCAGTATTTGTTCAGTGCCCATATGTCGTACAAATGCATCGGTGCATAGAGACACATAAACACTCCGGTGCGTAGTATCACACAAACGCACTGAGATTTATAATTGGTTTTGGTATTTGTGCAGTGCCCATAGGTTGAAGAAACAAACCGGTGTATAGTAACTGACACACACCGATTTTCATTTTTTATCTTTTAGAAACATCGACCTATGAAAATGCAATTATTGTGATTGCTTTAAATTCATTATTCATCAAAATTCAACACATATATATCTTATAACAATATTCATATGAATTAAATTTTTAATAGTGAATTTGAGAACGACAATGGAGAACACAATAGAAAAAATTAAAACACACACACACACACACACACACATATATAAGATACATTCTTTTTCATACAAAATGGAATGAGTTATTGAGCTCACTTTGTCTTTCGATTTAGGACAATATGTCCATTACATTAAATAAATTGTCTTATTTCATGAACATATTTCCAAAAAATACAACGCCTTGCTTTGATATCCGAAACATAGTTATCATAATTTATTATTGAAGCTGCACTTGTACTATACCTACTTCCATGACACCGGGTTATTTTCAAGAATGTTTTGTTCCACGGTGTTGATTTTTTTCTTCTTCTTCACTTCCATCTCTAAAACATAAAACAAAGCGCACAGTAGGTGTGTTGTGTAACCAGCTCCAAAAATGGAAGAAAAGAGATATCAACGCCTTAGAAATAAGCCACTTTGAGGGGGAAACCTCCAATACATTACATAAATGAACAATTCTTGGATGATACAATTTACAAAACCTCCTTTCTATATATAGGAGTCCATGGGGCCATAATGTAATCCTAGTGGGCCACAATGTAATCCTAGTCGACTTAACAATAATAATTTAAGGGCACAATAATAACAAAATGGGGGTTACAAGGGTACAATAATAACAATAAGGGGGTTACACTAACAACAATAAGGGACTATACTAGTAATATAGGGACCTAACATACCCCTCTCCTTCAAAAAAGTGTTGTCCTCAACGCTTGAGTAGCTCTGGGTGCTTTTGTATAAAATTCTCATCCTCCCATGTAGAATCTTCAGTGGGTAAGTTCTTCCACTTGATGAGATACTCTGAAATTGATCGATTCCGTAGCTATCGAGTTCTTGTTTCCATGACCACTTCAGGTTCCAATATTATTTTCCTTCCTCATCAAGTTCTGGCAATATTGTTTGAACTGGAAGATTTTCACCTATAACCTTCTTTAAGCATGAAACATGGAAAACTGGATGTACTCGCGAAGAAGCGGGAAGCTCCAATTTGTATGCCATAGTACCAATCTTTTGCAACACCTTGTAAGGACCATAGTACTTTGGCAATAATTTATTATCCTTCTTAGCTTGCTTGAGCGACATTTGTTTGTATGGTTGTAGCGGTAAAAATACCCAATCTCCTACATCAAAACTTCTCTCAATGTGATGTTGATCTGCCTGTTGTTTCATTTGATTTTGTGCCAAATTTAGGTTATCCTTTAAGGGTTGGAGAACTTCTTGTTGATGCTCGATGTGATCTTCCACTGCTTGAACCTTCAAATTTTCTCTTAAATATGATGTGATGGATGGTGGATGATATCCATAAAGTGCCATAAATGGGGTCATTTTGCTGCAGTATGGAAGGAAGTGTTATACCACCATTCAGCGAGAGGTAACCACTTGACCCATTGTGTTTGTTTATCAGATACAAAACAACGAAGATATCCTTCCACACATTTATTTACTATCTCAGTTTGACCATCAGATTGAGGATGATAAGATGAGCTATGAGCTAATTGAGTACCCAAACAAGAAAATAACTCCGTCCAAAAATTTCCGGTAAAAATGGGATCTTTGTCGCTCACAATAACCCTTGGGTTTCCATGTAGCTTTTGAATTGTGTCCATAAATGTAGTAGCAACTGTACTTGCTTTAAATGGATGAGATAATGCACAAAAGTGTGCATACTTGGTAGGTCTATCAACTACCACCATGATGACACTCTTTCCTTCGGACTTAGGTAAACCTGTGATAAAATCCATTGAAATCTCCTCCCAACGTTGACTTGGAATGGATAAAGGTTGTAGAAATCCCGGGGTCTTAATTGTTTCCACTTTATTCTGCTGGCAAACCAAACATTCCGCCACAAACTTTTTAATATCAGATTTAAGGCCATCCCAAAAAAATTCTTTCTTCACCCTGTGGTAAGTTTTTAAAAATCCTGAGTGTCCTCCTAAAGGAGAAGTGTGCAATTCCAGAAGAATCTTTTGTTTTCGTTGGGAATTCTTGCAAAGATATAAGCGATCTTTGTACCATAAGGAATCATTTTTCCAACTAAATGTATCAGATGTACTAGGATCTTGCTGCAACTTTTGAATGAGTGTCCATACCTCTTTGTCCTTCTTCCATTCATCTCTTGCTTCGGTTATCCAATCTGGTTGGATAATAGAAATGGCACAAAGCAATGCTTCCACCTCTTCATTCTTTCTTGAGAGTGCATCTGCAACAACATTTAGCTTCCCTTTTTTGTATATTATTTCAAAGTCATAACCCAGCATCTTTGTGACCCATTTTTGCTGCTCTTCTGAAGATAGTCTTTGTTCCAAAAAGTGTTTAAGACTATCATGATCAGTTTTTACCTTGAAGTGTCTTCCCATTAGGTAAGTTCACCATTTCTTTAGTGCATGCGGTATTGCTAACATTTCCTTCTCATAAATAGGTTTCTGTAAATACTTTCCTTTGATTGGACGACTTTCAAAAGCAATGGGTCTTCCTTTCTGCATTAAAACTACACCAATTCCATTTCCTGAGGCATCACATTCCACAATAAAGGTTTTTGTGAAGTCTGGTGTAGCTAAGACCGGTGCTAGGCACATTGCCTCTTTAAGACGTTCAAAGGCCTTAGTTGCTTCGGGAGTCCATGAAAATGCATCTTTCTTCAATAATGTTGTTAGAGGTGTTGCTATTCTCCCATAATTCTTAACAAACTTGCGATAATACCCTGTTAACCCGAGAAATCCTCGCAACTGCTTTATGGTTGTGGGGACTTTCCATTCCTTAATGGCTTTAATTTTGTTAGGGTCTACTTTAACACCCTCGTGAGATACAATATGACTCAGATATTCCACCTCTTGTACTCCAAAGAAACATTTGGATGTTTTTGCATATAATTGTTTCTCCTGCAATAGTTTGAGCACCTTGTCAACATGTTCAACATGCTCCTTCCAAGACCTGCTGTAGATTAGTATATCATCAAAAAATACTAGCACAAATTTTCTAAGGAAGGGTTTGAAAATGGAATTCATCAACCTTTGAAATGTAGAAGGTGCATTGGTAAGGCCAAAAGGCATGACCAAAAATTCATAATGACCCTCATGAGTTCGAAATGTTGTTTTTGGAATATCTTCAGTCTTCATTCTAATTTGATGATATCCTGAACGAAGATCCAACTTGGTAAATAAATTGCTCCATGTAATTCATCCAATAATTCATCAATCACAGGAATGGGAAATTTATCTTTAATGGTGAGCTTATTGAGCTCCCTATAATCCAGAGACATTCGCCATGATCCATCCTTCTTGTGTACCAATACTACAGGAGCAGAGAAAGAACTTTGACTGGGTTGAATTATACCCGCCTCTAACATTTCTGCAATCATACGTTCAATTTCGCTCTTTTGGAAGTAAAGATATCTATAAGGCCTGATGTTTGGAGGAACACTTCCTGGAATCAAATGAATAGCATGATCATGATCACGAATAGGTGGGAGTCCTTTGGGAGTTTCAAACACCTTGGAATGATTGTCAAAGACTTGTTGGAGATCTGCAGAAATAGATGATTTTGATGTTGGAACTTCTAGTGAGCATAATTGTGCAATTACGCCTCGCTGTTCTTTCTTTAGAAGCTTTGTCATGACATTAAAGCTTATTATCCTTCCTGGCTTCCCCGCAATACCCCGTAATTCGACTTCCTTTCCTTCTGAAAAAAATTTCAAGAAAAGTTCTTGAAAATTAAAAGCTACCGTCCCAAAAGATTGTAACCATTGTACTCCTAGTACAACATCAGCACCTCCCATAGGAATGGAAAGCATTGGACTAGTCAATACATATTCCCCCATGGTTAGCTTAATATTATGGCATTTCCCAGAGCAATTTATAGTTCCTCCATTTGCAACCATCACTTGACATTCTGGTGCTGGGTATAGGAAACAATTTAATTCCTTGGCTACCTTATAATGAATAAAATTATGGGTGCTACATGAATCAATCAACACTATTACCCTTTTCTTCTTGATATGTCCTTCTATCTTGAGAGTTTGAGGAGTGGTAATTCCTACCAGTGCATTACACGATATGGTAAGATTCATTTCTTCCTCTTCTAGGGCTGGTTCCTGGTGTATATCCTCTTCTTGTTCATTTTCTTCTTCCTCTTCACAATCTATGTAAAATAATTTCTTCTCAGCACACTTATGACCTCTAGTGTATTTGCTATCACAACTGTAGCAAAGCCCTTTTGCTCTTTTTTCTTCCAATTGTTGTGGTGTCAACCTTGTAGGTTGTGGAAATCTAAACGTAGCAACACTTCCTTCTTTATAGAATTGAGTGGTAGGCTTCCTTGTCGCCATTATTTTACATTCAACTTTTCTTGCCAACCTGAATGCCTTCTCCAATGAATCCGGTTCCAAAACATGAACTTCATGTTGGATGTTATCCTTTAAAGTGCCTATGAAGAGATCAATCCTGTGTTCCTCTGGAATATCAGTTACCCTTATATTCATTTTTTGGAAGTCCTCAATGTGCTGCCCCACTAAACCCTTTTGTTTGAGATTTATCAATTGGCTAAAGAAGGTGTTGCTCTTTGTATCCTCATAATTTTCTATCATTTCCTCCGTAAAAATTGACCAAGTGACAATTTTTTTACGGGAGCAAAGCCATCGATACCATACAAATGTATTTTGTTCTAAATGTAAAGTTGCAATGCGTACCTTTTGTATGTTTTTCACGTTATGGAGATCAAAATATTGCTCCATCTGTAGTATCCATGTTACAGGATCCTTTCCATCAAACTTCCTCATATCCATTTTTGGAATATGGTGGTTCTTCCTGCCAACATTAGAGGTTATGAAATCACGATTAACATTTATTTTGTTCTCATTATGAGGTTCTTCTACTATATTTCTGCCATTAGGAATCGTTTCTTGTTTTAAGCTTGTCATCAAGCCTTCCATGTATGCTTTTAGATCATTCTTCATGTTTTCCATGTTGTCTTTCATGTTTTCATCGATCTTAGCTTCCATGTCATCAATATTAGCTTCCATGCCATCAATCTTAGCTTCCATGCCCACTTCCATGCAATCCATCTTGGCTTCCAAACCATTCATCTTAGCTTCCACGCCTTTCTTCAAACCATGTGTTGTGTAACCAACTCCAAAAAATAGAAGAAATGAGATATCAACGCCTTAGAAATAAGCCACTTCGAGGGGGCAACCTCCAATACATTACATGAATGAACAATTCTTGGATGATACAAATGAACAAAACCTCCTTCTATATATAGGAGTCCATGGGGCAACAATATAATCCTAGTGGGGCCACAATGTAATCCTAGCCGACCTAACAATAATAATGTAAGGGCACAATAATAACAATATGGGGGTTACAAGGGTACAATAATAAAAATAAGGGAGGCTACACTAACATAATAAGGGGCTACACTATTAATATAGGGACTTAACATGCCCCTCTCCTTCAAACAAGTGTTGTCCTCAACGCTTGATTATTTCTTGATGCTTCTGTATAAAATTCTCATCCTCCCATGTGAAATCTTTTATAGGAAAGTTCTTCCACTTGCTGAGATACTCTGAAATTGATCGTACTTGTAGAGTTCTTGTTTCTATGACTGCTTCATAACTTCTTTCGATGTGATGTTGATCTTCCTGTTGTTTCATTAGATTCTACACCAAAGTTGGGTTATCCTTTGAGAGTTGGAGAACTTGTTGTTGATGCTCGATGTGATCTTCCACTAATTTATCAACCATATTTGCTATTATTTTATCCTTC
This sequence comes from Pinus albicaulis, assembly GCA_034641835.2. Lineage (NCBI taxonomy): Eukaryota > Viridiplantae > Streptophyta > Pinopsida > Pinales > Pinaceae > Pinus > Pinus albicaulis. The sequence goes on from CM076581.1 coordinate 1,593,983,403, forward strand.
AAACCATCCAACTTAGCCTCCATTTCTGCTTTTAAACCATCTATTTCATCTTCAATTGCTCTTCGTAAGATCGAAATTTGTTGCACTTGGTATCGTAATTTTGATATCTCATACTGCAATTCTTCCTCTTCATGCGTCATAGTATAGCTTTCTGAGGGCTTAATGGGTATGGAATTATTTTTTGTATGCATAACAGAACCCATTACTAATAAAATTCTTCAATATTCCCTTGGAATCAATTCCACTTGATTCTTCAAACAAGACTTATGCAATTCGGAAAAAAATACACACCTTTTTCTTGCTTTTAAGGAGCTCGATATTGAAATTGAATTATCTCTGTAATTGAAAATATTCGATATCTGAAATTCAGTCCTGTAGTAGCCCTCTGAATTCTCTTTTGAATGCCACAGGTTTGACCTGATTTGGATTCTCCAAGACAAATTTGTGTCCAATCTCCCACAATGACCTAATTCTGGACTGGTTCAGTAGAGCGAACTTGTACGACTTGCCACGTGTCACTGTTTTGTCCTTTGTCTCTGAAATTGATAGCAAAGAAACTACAGGCTGTGTACTTGTGACCACTTTTGACGGCACTCCAATCCAATCTTCAGAGAGAGAGAGTTATTGAACTTTTCCCACGATCACCTCTTTGAGATGAAATTCAGGAGCCTGAAAAAGCACTACCTTCCACAGATCATATCTCCAAAAATATTGCGAACCAAGCTCTGAAATTTTTTGATGAATTTCCTCCGGATTTCAGCTTCACACCATATGAATTTCAGATTCTGAACCTTCGTAGAAAAAATTTTATAGCGCAAATGCCACGATGACCTGTTTAGGAGCCTGAAAAAATACCTGACTTCCACAGATCATATCTCCAAAATTATTGCGAACCAAACTCTGAAATTTTTATACAAGCTTCCTCAGGATTTTTTCTTCGCACCCTAAAAATTTCAGCTTCTGAAACTTCGTAGAAAAAAAGTTATAGCGAAAATGCCACGATGACCTGTTTGGAGCAGCGAAACCCTAGAATCCAAAGCTCCGATACCAAATGTTGTGTAACCAGCTCCAAAAATAGAAGAAAAGAGATATCAACGCCTTAGAAATAAGCCACTTCGAGGGGGCAACCTCCAATACATTACATAAATGAAAAATTCTTGGATTATACAAATGAACAAAACCTCCTTCTATATATAAGAGTCCATGGGACCACAATATAATCCTAGTGGGGCCACAATGTAATCCTAGCCGACCTAACAATAATAATGTAAGGGCACAATAATAACAATATGGGGGTTACGGGGGTACAATAATAACAATAAGGGGGGCTACACTAACATAGTAAGGGGCTACACTATTAATATAGGGACTTAACACCATCATCTTCACTTCCATGCCTTTCTTCAAAACTTCCATTTCATTTTTTGTTGCTCTTTGCGAGAGTGAAATTTGTTGCACTTTATCTTGTAATTTTTATAGATCATGTTGCAATTCTTCATCTTCATGAGTCATGGTAGAGCCTTCTATTCTACAATATTCCCTTGGAATCAATTCAACTTGATTCTTCAAACAAGACTTATGCAATTCGGAAAAAAAATACACACCTTTTGCTTGATTTTTAGGAGATCTGTATTGAAATTGAATTATCTCTGTAATTGAGAATCTTCAATATCTGAAATTCACTGTTGTATTAGCCTTCTAAACTATATTTCAAATTCCATAGGTATGATCTGATTTGGATTCTTCAAGACAAATTTATTTCCAATCTCCCACAATGACCCAATTTTGGACTAGTTCAGTAGAGCGAAGTTGTACAACTTGCCACGTGTCACTGTTTTGTCCTTCATCTCTAAAATTGATAGCCAAGAAACTGTCATCCATTTACTTGCAACCAATTCTTACGGCACTCCAATCCGATGCCCAGAGAGAGAGTTATTAAAATTTTCCCACGATCACCTCTTTGAGATGAAATTCAGGGAGCCTGAAACAGCACTACCTTCCACAGATTATATCTCCAAAAATATTGTGAACCAAGATCTGAAATTTTTTGACGACTTTCTTCAGGATTTCAGCTTCGCACCATATGAATTTCAGATTCTGAACCTTCGTAGAAATTTTTTTATAGCGCAAATGCCACGATCACCTGTTTAGGAGCCTGAAAAAATACCTAACTTCCACAGATCATATCTCCGAAAATATTGCGAACCAAGATCTGAAATTTTTATACAAACTTCCTCAAGATTTCATCTTCGCACCCTAAAAATTTCAGCTTCTGAAGCTTCGTAGAAAAAATGTTATAGCGAAAATGCCACGATGACCTGTTTGGAGCAGCGAAACCCTAGAATCCAAAGCTCTGATACCAAATGTTGTGTAACCAGCTCCAAAAATAGAAGAAAAGAGATATGAACGCCTTAGAAATAAGCCACTTCGAGGGGGCAACCTCCAGTACATTACATAAATGAACAATTCTTGGATGATACAATTTACAAAACCTCCTTTCTATATATAGGAGTCCATGGGGCCATAATGTAATCCTAGTGGGCCACAATGTAATCCTAGCCGACCTAACAATAATAATTTAAGGGCACAATAATAACAAAATGGGGGTTACAAGGGTTAAATAATAACAATAAGGGGGTTACACTAACAATAATAAGGGACTATACTAGTGATATAGGGACCTAACGGAGTGTATATACATTGGTGAGAATAATGAAAATTGCAATATTAAATAATATACATCAATGTAAATCGAAAAGAAAAATGATGTACCATTGCAACAATTGACTCATAAACTACACACATTCTTTCAAAACCATGTACCATGCCATCTTTCAAAATTTCATCTATTGGCGTAGTTGCATACATTGTTTCCTGCAAGTTTTATACCCCATAACAAATAATATATTTAATATAAAATATTTTTTTGTTCTCGCTAATTATAGACGGAGCTAAGTAAAACAAGATCGATAGATGCTTACAAATTCCACAATTAAGTTCTGATATGCCAACATATACTCACAACCCATATTTAACCCAATTTCAATCAAGTCCTCTGATGGTTCTTCTTTGCATGTTAGCACTTATTTGAAGACATTCAATGAAGATTTTTGTAAAACAACTTAAAAAATACAAAACTGAAATATAGTTAAGTTGTTATAAGTAAGTAAAAATTACTCAAAAACTTAAATATCAACCCTTTTCTTCGTTGTCGTCATATTTTATGTGCTGAATGGGTTCCATTTTCTTTTCTTTTCTGCAAGAAAATACTTGAAAATTAATATTTAATGCTAAATTGTTTATGTATTGTACCTAATGATTGAAAAAATCAATGATTACATATTACATTTGGAGGATGTTGTTGTTGAGATGGCTCCTCCTGTGATGCAATTTTGTCCCTTTCTTTGACCAAATCCTTGTACACCTTTATGGAAATTCCTACTGGCATATTTCTGATATTAGCTAGTTCATCTTTTGAGATTTTCATAATCTTCCTGAAAATGTAACATGACAATAAACTATTTAATTTTTATATTGATATATGAAAAGTAAATATAACAAAAGTGATATTTATAAATAATTCTAGATAAACACTTAAAGGAATATTATTTTTCATCCGTTCTTTTTTGTTGTTGTATGTTTTTTATATTAAAAATCTGACATGTCTCATTGACCACTTCTCTGGAAAATCTTCCTGTAGTTTAGATAAAATTTGGTTCTTGGAATCATTGGATTGGTTTTTGTATTGTAAGCAGAAAGAAAATCTATACATTCGTACCATTAGATCCCTCAAAAGTTTTTAAAATATTCCCCCCCTTTTTTTAACTTCCAACACCACTCTAGATGAGCTAAGGAGCAATTCATTTTCATTTGCATGTTCTATTTTTTTTTCTTTTCTTAGAAAAACATTCATTTTCTGAGTTGTTGGTCCCTGTAGAACATTAAAATGATGTGAATTAATAGAATGTTTGACACATGTTATCTAATAATTTTAATTATATTATTAATGAAAATTAAAAAAAGAAACTCATATTGGATCGATAGTATTTTTCATTCACCTGATTCATCCTTTTGCAATTTTTCCATCAAAATTTTATGCTCTTCTAATCCTAGATCAGAAATAATATTATCAAGCTTTTTCATTTTGTGGCTCTACATGATACACAATAAACAATACATATTAGTTAAACTAACATATAGTTAAAAAAATATTATTTTTTGTAAACAATTTAAAAATAACTTGCCTTTTTTTCTTTTCTTGATGTGTTATCAATATTTTTGTTACTTGATCTCTTGTCACTCATTTCTTTATCAATCTCAAACCTGTACCGTATCATATATTAATATATTTATAAATAAATTGTCAAATTTTCAATTAAAAAAAAAATCTCAAAAAACCAGTGCGCCATTCATGGTGTACGCACTGACGCTGGTGCATGGGGGTGTTAGAAATGCACTGCACAAAAATATAATAGATCGTATGGTGCTCTATGTCAAAAAGGAGCACAGGTGCATTACATGTCAACCACTGCACTGATTAACCATGATAAAATATTAAAAATCGTTCAGTGTTAGTTTTTGTAGCATAAACTAGTGCCATATTTTACATATGGGGCACTGATAAAAACATTTTGTTTTATACTTTTTTTATCACATTATTTTCACGGTGCGCTTGTAAAATACAGAGCATCTATTTTTTTTCACGGTGTGTTCGTAAAAATCTATTTTTTTTTAATTCATTGAAGGGCCGATATGGATTGGGATCCGACTATGCAAATCGTCCCGTCAGTTGGATGTCTTAAGTTTATATTTAGCAATACAAACCATATAAATCTAAATTTAAAAGCTCTAATTCTGAAATCGCAGAAAGAGGGTGAAGAAAGGGCAGAAACAAAAAGAATGTAGGGTTTGTATTTTTTGAAAGTGTTTTTTTTTTTTTTTCGCGAAGCAGAATGTTCGCGGTGTGCCATAATGAAATAACATACCATCTGCATATTCTAGAAATGGCACACTGAGAAAAAAATATTTGTTTTTTAAATTTTTTATCATAGTACTTTTGCGGTGCGTTGGGATAATAGAGCGCATCGGTGCGCTCAGGTACACAGGGCGCACTGATACAAAAACACATTTTTTTTAAATTTACGCAAGGGTCGATATGGATTGGGATCAAACTATGAAAATACTCCCATGGGTTGGATTTCTTAGGCTTATATTTATCAATACAAACTCTATAAATATAAATTGAAAAGCCCTAATTTTGGATCACAGAAAGAGGGAGAAGAAAAGGGCAGAAACAAAAAGAATGTAGGGTTTTCTACTAAAATGGATTTTTTTTTTGCGAAACAGCACGTTCGCAGTGGGGCATAATGAAATAATGCACTGGTACCATATGTTACATATGGTGCACTGATAAAAACATAGTTTGTTTTCTTTATTTTTTAGCACTATACTTTCATGGTGCGTTGGTATAACAGAGCACACCGGTGCACTATGTTACGTAGGGTGCACCATGGAGAAAAAAAATTGTTTTTTTTAAATTCACACAAGAGCCAACATGGATTGGGATCCGAGTATGCAAGTCATCCTGTGGGCTAGATGTCTTATGACTATACAAACCCTATAAATTTAAATTTAAAATCCCTAATTCTGAAATTACAGAAAAAGAGAGAAGAAAGGGTAGAAAAAAAAAGAATGTAGGGTTTTTGTTTTTAAAAAGGGATTTTTTGTATTTATTTTGTTTCTGAAAACTCCAGAAAAAGTAAAAAAACTGCAAAAAAAGTAAAAAAAACAATAAACTTTGATTTTGTTCTTTTACTACATAAAAAAAACTGTATAAAAAGTAAAAAAACAATAAAATTTGATTTTTTTTCTTTTACTGCATGAAAAAAAAGCAGAAAAAGTAAAAAGAATAGTAAAATTTACTCACATTGTTTGAAATTCTATGCTACAGGGTTTGAATCACCAGAGGTTTGGAATTATGATTGTATTAATACTTCTATTTGAACATATTTCCCTGCTCCAGAACGCTCTCGTGCTCTGTTTATTCCAAGTATGTATCCTGCAAATCTCTGGCTGATTTTTTTTGCAAAAATAGTGAAAAAATGAAAAGTGTTTACTATTTAAAGAAATGTTTTATGAAATTAGATTTTCCAAAATATTTTTCTGCCTATTTTTCAATTTACCACTTTATTTTCACTTAAAGAAAATAGATTTGTGTTTTTTTTTATTTGTGGTTATTCATCACCGGTGCATCTGGGTATAAAATGACACCGGTGCGCATTACCAAAAATGCACCGGTGCGGTGATCTATACATTAGGCACCAAAATTACATTTAGGTGTGTGCACCAAAATTTATTATTGTGTTTCTCAAATGTAGGGAGAAAATATCATAACTATATGGAATGGACAATTCCTCAAAATCTAGCTCAATCCATAATATTTCTCACAGTCCACCGTGGAGTTATCCCTATCTATCTCGAGACGTAATATTTACTTCAGATTTTATTTATATTTTCACTATATAATTGAATTTATGTTTTTTATCCATGAATTCAATCATGCATAGCTTAATTAAATTTATAATGTATACAAATTTGTAGGTTCATATAGATTCAACATCGAGTTCAGATACACAAAATATTCAAACTGCTCTAAAATGTTAGAAGTTCTTATCAGGAGCTGCATACCGCAAGGCGCATTTGATAGATGAAAATGGACAACCGCTTCACCCTGCCAATTGTAACAATATTGAATCTTCTAGCCACAATCCTGGGATAATGATGGTAATTATAATTATAATTGTTTAGTATATATATTAATTAATATGTAATTATTTCAACGTCAAACCAATTTATAATCATGCAATATTGTCAACGTGGTTACTAATTGATATCATAAATTTTTTACTAATCATGTTCAAATATTTTTATTATTATTATTAGGATTCTAGTGATGATTAACGACCTACCTACCATCTTCCCTTGCACCCCACGACAATGTCCAATTTAGAGAAGACTGAATTAAGATAAAAAATCAGAGAGGAACAATACCAATAATGGTTGAATATACCACCGATTCAATTCCTGCTACGTCCAGATTCACCAATTAGGAATGACTACAGCAATAGTAGTTCTTCACAAGCTGGCAATGGAGGCAATCAAATAGAGGTTGGTATGGATGATTACTTAAGGGATACGAATTCCATGGAGAGAATGTTGTTAGAGGCATTCCAAAATGATGATCAACTAGGGGATGATGCTCATATCGCTGACACATTTTCGAAAGCCCTAAATTTGCTTCCACCACCCCTCTCTTTGGACCTGGCGATCAGTGAAAGTCTACCCAGTTGGGGACAATGATGTTAATGTACAACTTGAAAGCAAAGTTTGTCTTGTCGAATTCATGTTTCTCAAAACTTTTCAGGAAAGCTACAATAAAGTACTCCCTTATATAAATTTGAAATATAATCAGTACACTACAATGAACATTACAAATGGTAAATTTTATGAAAGTTAATAATTATATCCACATTAATGTAAATTTATTGATATTTTTTTCCATGATCACCAACTACAGGTTATTCAAAGATAAGCTTCTTCTGAGTGATAATGTATTGCCCAGTAGCTGTAAAGAGGCAAATAAATTGTTGAAAATGTTGGGTGTTGAGTACATATCATATCATGCATGTCCAAATGCTTGTACTCTATATAGAAGAGAATATGTAGGCAAAGAGATGTGTCTGAAATGTGGGCATGACAGGTATGATAAATCAAAAAAGAAGGGTAAATCACGTATTGGTCCTCCTTTTAAGACATTGAGGCACATGCCTATAATCCCAAGGATTCAAAGGCTCTTTCGTTGCAAAGAATTAGCTATGTTTGTAGGGATGTCATGTCTCACACAAAAATGAGTTGGGAGTTATGCGAATCCCAACTCATTCAATAGCCATGAATCATATAGAGGGTTCATGGCCCGAAAAATTCAAGGATGAAGTATGAATTCTATGACTCAGCATAGCCATGGATGGCGTCAACCCATATTCCCTTGAGAACACCAACTATTATGTTTTTCCTGTAGTAGTGATCAATAAAAATTCCCCCTGCGCCCCCCCCCCCCCCCCCCCATGGTTTTCCGTGAAGAATGAACATCTTATGTTGGCTCTCATAGTCCCTGGTAGAAGACAAGTGAAGAATATGGATGTCTACTTACAACCACTGGTAGATGAATTAGAGGAATTATAGGATGGGATAAATGTATACGATGTATAAAGACCCATCACAACAAAGAGGAGTTTTACGTTGTATGGCATATGTGCTTACACAACACATGATTATCCAGGATTAGGAGTTTGCTCTGGTAAATTACATTTTTAATTTATTGATTTGTTTATATACGTAACAATATTCTTTCACATATTAGTTATTTAATTCGCTGTAATATTTTTTCTGATCTTCATGATATTCTTTAATGTTCCATGCGCATTAATTAATGTATACAAATATAATCTCGTAGGTCTTGTAACAATAGGTTATTTTAGATGTAAATGCTGTGGACCTTCTCTGAAAGCTAGACGATCCAAGGACCTACGAAAGCCAGTGTATGATTGCTCCAGGGTATTCCTACTAGAAGAACACCCTTAGAGAAGAGCAGCATCCGCTTTCAATGTTAAATGAGAGAGAACCCAAAGGCCTCCAATAATGACACCATCTGAATGGCTTAGAGCATATGAGAGACAGAAGGATAAGGATTTCATAGAAATGTTTGTGTCAAATGGGAAGCCTATGTTCGATGATCCAAATTTCTTGAACACCTATGTTGAGAAATTTTCCATTGGGATGAAAAGGAAATATATCTCTTATGACCTCCGATATTGGGAGCATCTTAAGATTACCCACTTATTAGATCCCATGCATATTTTTCAAAAATTTTCATCTTCTTTATGGAGGCACATATCATCTAAAAAAAGGGACACATTGGTTGTTAGGAAAGATCTTGTTACTTCAAAAACTAGAAAGAAATATTGGCCAAGACGATTAGAAAAAACGGGATTAGAGGCAGGCGTTGGTCCCTCTAATTCATGGTTTTTCAAAGAAGGTAATGTCCCATGGATTTTTAAAAAAGATGATATTTCTTTGGCAAAGGAAGTTATAATGGGTGTGAGGCGTCCAACTTCGTACGGGTCTTCACTATGATGTTGCTTCACCGTGGATGAGCATTTTTTGGGGTTGAAAGTGCATGACCATTTGAATCCTCTAAGAGTACATATAATGTCAAAAGAATGATTTTATTATTTGTTATATTAATAACTTTTATCCCATGCGGGGATCATAAAACATAACTAATTTTGTATATTATTGCACGTGTTTATAACTTTGCAGTGTCATTGTCCTTTGTTCGTGCATGGGTGTGAAACATGAATTCCCTTAAGACCTAGGATGTGCCATATATAAATTATCTGCATTTTTACGTTGGATCACGTCAACGGAGATTCATGTGGCTAGAATTCAATGGTGGCATCAAGAGATAGTTGAGATTGTTTGTATGTTTGAGAAGGAATTGCCGATGATTTTCATGGACTTATAGGCTCATCTTCTAATCCACCTAGTATATGAGGTTGAATTAGTTGGGGTGGTTTCTTGTCATTAGATGTTCTTCTTAGAGAGGTGCATGAAGAAATTGAAAATTTTTGTTCGACAAAGGGTGAAACCCGACGGGCCTATGACAGAGGGGTGCATATCATATGATTCTTTCTATTACACAAGTGAGTACATCAAGCAAATCGACAAAAAACCAGGTGCAGTGATTTGATACGATGAAATTGATGAAGACAAAAGAGAAGGGGAGTTGCTCTAAACGAGTGGAAAAAAGCGCTTGATAAAGAGTAAGCGAGTTATAATTTTTCAAATTTAGAAAAAGTAATTAATATTCATGTTGAACTTCGATATAATGTATATTTTGATCTCTAAGTACTATATAATGTTGGTTTGATTTCATCATCGAATGCATAAATTGAATCAATCAATAAATTTGTTCTTTACAATTCTGAAGCGACACAACCGTGGGTCGCATTGTACAAACAAAAGAGGATGAAATGGGATAGTGATAGGAAAGAATTCATATGGTTGAATGGTAGAAGTGTGCCTTATCCTGATCATTTAAAATTAAATATGCCAAAAATATACCCCAACAGTTGGGTTGTTGACCAAGTCAGACAGAAATATGGTGCTACCGATCGTTACCCGCGTTCACAGAGGATCTCTTCAAACGTGAGCATTGGGTTTAGCAACTCTCATTAATAATATTTTTAATTTATATCTAAATTTGAAACTTGAACAATTAGACAATTTCAATACATGACAATAATTAGACAATTTATTTAATTTCAAAATAATTAGACAATTATTAGACAATTTCAATACACAACAATAATTAGACAATTTCAATACACAATTTAATAAAAACAAGTTAAAGAACATGTTAGAATAAATTTAAATATATAAAATAGTAATATTACCTCTATCATCTGCCGACTCATCAGGTGTGAAGAGGATGTTGGCACACCCTCGCCAATTCAAATAAGGATAGGGGACCATAACAAAGGGATGCTCATAAACACTGGCTAGCAACTCCAATGCATCCTATGATATCCTTGCTGGAAACAATGTCTCATCCCTCTTGGGCATCATCTGCCCCCACATGTGCATACGTGCCTCGAACATTGGCCTATGAGGCAGCCGAAGAAAAGTAGGCCTCATCCCTCGAAACCTCTCAAAAAGTAAACAAAAAAGCTCCAAGGCAAAAGGGAAGTTCACCCTCCCTTGTGCATGAGCGCGACATGTATCTAAGGTTGTACATAACTGCCGCAAAAAAATGCCAGACCACCTTACAAGTCGTGGCTCCTGTACTAAAGAATGAACATAATATAAAAGCGAGTAACTAATGCATTGCCCATCACTGGTGTTGTGTGAAATGGTCAAAATGATAAGTGAGAGACACTGCACCTCCTCCCTACCAAATGCATCAATACGTAACTGACCTCCAACGACCCGAAACTCTACAGGAGACAATACATTTCCTCCAATGTATCTCTGGGAGTAAACTAATTGACTCCATGGTACACAGCTGACTGGAACCTCTGGGAATGATGGAAAATCCACCCCTCTCCTCAATAGCCTTGTAATGAAATATATATCCTCCTCAGTAGGTGTTTATCACTAGTAGATACCAACCCAGAAAGCCTATTGTTGGGCATTCCACCTTCGGATAAGATGTCTCAAAAACAAACTATGGCCCTTTAGGGAAGTAGCCACCTCATAGAACTTGAGGAGGCCTACCTGCCTAAGGAGCCCTTGCGTATCTGTTGTAATAGGGCGAGGGTACGCATCTCTCTCCCTCTCTTGTGCCTCCCATAGGCGAACCATGTTATACTGCTTCGCCTGTTGTTGTTTTTGTTCCTCCTCTTCTCTCCTTTCACGTCTTTGAATGATTGACATATTAAACACAATTTTTTTATTAAATGAGACATGTATTTAGAAATATACATATATAATTAATATATATATATATATATATATATTAGTCGGTGCTTCAAAAATCGAGTCACACACCAGTCTCGGTGCGTCTTTCTATGGAGTGCAACGGCGTCGGTGCACCTAATAATATTAAGCGCCTCGAGGATGGTGCTCCAGAAAAACTATTAGCTCACTGTTAACTATGTACGGGGTCAGGAGGGCAGTGTGCTGATGAAACTCTATGACCCGGGGTGTATAGTTAAGTCAGCGGACTGACCTCCTGCCATCGTGACATAGTGAACGGTGCGGCCTTGTAAAAGGCCGCACCGTTGACGCAAGTGAAATACGTAAAGCCGTGCACTGACAAAAATAACTGTCTCAGGGATGCTATTTTGGTCAATGCACCGTGTCGTCACTATTCCACTAGGTCAACAATGTGGCTGGGTAACCAGCCACAACGCACTTTCAAAAAAAAATAAAAAATAACACGGTGCACCTTCGGTACCACACCGGAACCGGTGCGGATACCATTAGCACCTGTTTACCAGGCCGAACTGTTGACCATGTCAAAATTCTATATGCAGTGTACTAACAACATTACCCACCTCGGGGCGGATAATTCAGTCAAAGCACCATGTTGGTGCTATTCCACATTGTCATCGGTGCAGCCTCGTAGATGAATGTACCACACTTTTTAAAAAATTTTAAAATAACACGGTGCACCTATCGGTACCACTAGGGGACCAGTGCAGATACCATTAGCACTGGCTATGGTGCGGCCTGTAAATTTACAGGCATCACCACAAACCGGTGTGAGCCGAACGGCTCGAGTCCACCGCATGACAAATTTTTTTTTTTCTTTTAAAAGGTTAATTTTAAGGTTATTTGAAATTCTAATACGCTAAAAGGCTTAATTATGGAAAAACAAGAAAAATACGTGTACATTTTCTTGTCAAGGATGCATTTTCGCTATAGAATTTTCAAAATAAAATTTGTCCACCATTTTGCAAAATTCAAGCTGGATATTGGTGGGCAATGGACAGCAGCAGTGCGTGCAATGAGTGCAATGGGAGCACCGATGTCAGGGTAGTTCAGACAAGGATAAATTGCATCGATGCTTGAGAGCTATGTAGCACTAAGAAAAGTGAAAAATGTGGTTTTTTGGACGTAATGTTTTTTTTTTATTTAACCCTGTTCCGGTGCACAGGTTTTTATGGGCACACCAGTGCATTTACTTCATTATGCACTGGGTAGTTTTTGTTTTCGCGCGCTTTTTATGAGGCACCAGTGCAGACGGTTTGTAAAGCATCGGTGCGCTATAGTAATACAATGCACCGGGCAGGTGTGTACGAAGTGCACGGTGTTCAGTGTGCCAATATTTTGTGTTGTTTTTTTACAGTAATTTTTTTTATTTAACCCTGTTTCAGTGTGCGGGGTTTTATGGATGTACCGAAGCATTTTCTTCATTCCGCACAGAGCGGTTTTTGTTTTAACGCGTTTTTAATGAGGCACCGGTACAGATGCTCGATAAAGCACCCGCACGCTACAATAATAAAATGTACTGGTTGGGTGTGTATGGAGTGCACAGTGTTTTGTGTGCCAATTTTTTGTGCGATTTTTTAGCCGTAATTTTTTTTAATTTAACCCCGTTCTGGTGCACAGGGTTTATGGGCGCATCGGTGCATTTTCTTCATTCCGCACCCGGTGGTTTCTATTTTCGCATGCGTTTTATTAGGCACCGGTGCAAAAGTGTTGTAAAGAACCTGTGCGCTAGAGAAATACAACGCACCGGGCGGGTGTGTACGAAACACCGGTGTTTGGTGTGTCAATGTTTTGTGTGGTTCTTTGGCCGTAATTTTTTTTTTATTTAACCCTGTTCTGGTGCATGGGATTTTAAGGGAGGACCAACGCATTTTCTTCATTCTGCACTGGGCGGTTTTTGTTTTCGTGTACTTTTTATGAGGCACAGGTTCGGAAGTGTTGTAAAGGACTAGTGCGCTATATAAATGCAACGCAGGGGGAGGGTGTGTACGGAGCGCACAGTGTCTGGTGTGCCAATGTTTTGTGCGGTTTTTTGGCCGTAATTTTTTTTTATTTAACCCGGTTTTGGTGCGCGGGGTTTATGGGCGCACCGGTGCTCTTTCTTCATTCTGCAACAGGCAGTTTCTATTTTCGCGCGTTGTTTATGAGGCACAAGTGCGGACATGTTATAAAGAATCGATGCGCTAGAGAAAGATAACGCACTAGGCGAGTGTGTACGGAGCACTGGTGTCCGGTGTGCCAATGTTTTGTGTGTTTTTTTAGCCATAATTTTTTTTTATTTAACCCTGTTACGGTGTGTGGGATTTTAAGGGAGCACCTGCACACTTGCTTCATTATGCACTAGGCAGTTTCTATTTTCGCATGCTTTATATGAGCCACCGGTGTGCTACAGAAATGCAACACACGAGGCGGGTGTGTATGGAGTGCACGGTGTCTGGTGTGCCAATATTTTTTTGCACACCGGTGCTTTCTCGTGTTGAACGCACTAGTGTGTTTTACGGTGGTAAGCGCACCAGACGAAATACATCCACAAACACCTCAGCCCGCCAACCTCCTCTAGTAACCTCTACTAGAAATGGATGTTTGGGGTATTTTTATAAGGGGTTGCTCAAAAACATCCGCTAGAGGGTATTTTCCTTGTAGTGTATGGTCCTTGCATTAGCCTATTCTAAGGGAAGCTCCAATTTATAAGTGTTCAACATTTCCTTCCATACAATACTTCAAAGGGCCTCATCTTCAATGATTCATGGTATCCATTATTATATGGAAATTCTACCAAATACATATACTCCCCCCACTTGTTAGGTTTCTGCATAACATACATTCGTAACATATCCTCTATTATTTGATTCACACGTTCACCTTTTTCCATGCATTTTTGGGTGATATGCAGTACTAAACTAAATTTGAATTCTCAAACCTGTAAATAAAGCTTTCCAGAAGGCGAAGGTAAACTTTACATCTCTATCTGAAATAAATACCTTAGGAATACCATGTAATTGGAACACTTTGTTCATGAAAATGTCATCAACTTGAACTGTCTTGTAAGAAGATTGTAGTGGAATAAAACGAGTTGTTTTACTGATATTATCTACTACTACCATTATCAAGTCATTGTGATTTATAGATCTGGGTAATCTAGTGATAAAATCAGGCTTAATAACTTCCCATTTCCACTCTAGTATTGGTATTGGTTGCAAAATACCAACGGGGTGTAGATTTTCAACTTTTACTTCTTGGAATTATATACACTTCATTAAGTATTCTGCAATATCCTTGCACATCCCAGTATAAAATTAATCCTTTTTAATTATTGAGAACATTTTTTTATAACCATGATGGGCATCGTAAGTATCTTATGAAACTCATCTAGAATGAACTGCCTTATAGAAATATGGTTAGGAATGTATACTCTTTCCCTAAAGGTCAATAATTTTTCATCACTCACATTATATTCAGATTGTTTTCCTTGGCTTCTAGCTTATTTTTCTTATTTCCACAAAAATTGTGTTCAGGATCTTTTTGGGAAGTTTCCCTAATTTTTTCTTGAAATTTAAATTCTATCTGATTATAACAAATTTCATAGATGCAATGTACTATAAAACTTAATGTATATGCAACATGGGTTTCCTTTTTAAGTGTGAATTTCAAATTCAAACTCTCTTAGGAAAGCATTCCATCTTGTTTGATGAGAATTTAAATTGGGTTTTTTGAAATAGCTGGCCAGTCTTTAACATTTTAATTTTTCCTAACAAATAATGCCTCCATACCTTTAGCGCATGAACCACAATAGTTAACAACAGATCATAAGAAGAGTATATATGGTCACACTCCTTAAGCTTATGTTATTCGTATACAATTACCTTCCCCTGTTGTGTTAACATTGCACCCACTCCTTCCTCGGATGAATCTATACAGAACACAAATTATTTTTTTGAGTCGACAATATTTAAGATAGGAGCAGTAATCACTAAGTATTTTAATCGTTCAAAACTTTGTTCACAATTGTTGGTCCAATTAAAATTCCTCCCTTCTGTAATGAAGTAATGGGTTAAGCAATTCAAGAAAACCCCTCGATGAAACATCGGTAATATCCTGCCAAACCCATGAAATAGCATATATCAACTACATTCTTGGGTACCGACGATTCCATGATAGTCCTAATTTTCTCAAGGTCAATCGATATTCCTTCTACTAAAATGACATGTCCCAAGTACTCAATATGATGTTTATAAAAATCACACTTACTAAATTTCACACATAATTTGTTTTCTTGTAACACTTGCAATAACATGCAGAAGTGTTTGTTAGTATGAATTCTTCGTCGAAGTGTACGAAAAAGAACCACTTTAGCTACGCATAACTAATAGCCCTAACAACAATAGAGGCTGCCAAACATCTTCAGATCTGCGATTAGTAGTTAAAATGCTGCAACAAACAGATCTATAAATGGAAAGACATTAAGCAGTAAAGTAGAGAGTTTTCTCCATGCATCCAACATACAAGACAAGAACACAATTTTTGAATGAATTTTTATATTACAGGGCACCTGGGAGGAAAACAAGAAGGTGTATCCAGATCTCCTCAATGGGATGGGTTCTTTGTAGTCCTCAGCACTTCAGATCTAAGCTTTCTCTCTCTTGTAGATGTAGAAAACCCAATGCAGAAAGTAGAGCTCAATGGGAGAAAATGATAGAAATGAGACCAAGTGTATAGATCCAGAGTGATCTAGTAGGCAACAAAAGGTAAAGAATGATGGGGAAAACCCTCCTATTTATAACAAAATATTGGGTCATTCTAGATCTTGGTGCATGATTAAAATAATGTTAACCAAATCTAGATCCACCTCTATGGAATATTTTATTATATTTGTTGGAGGGAAAGGGTGTTTGACTTGGGTCAAATCCCTTGATTAGTGAAAAATAAATAAATAAATGATTAATTTATCTTTTTAAGGAAGTGGTTGGGAGATAATCAAATAAATAATGATTTATTTGATTAATGGTGGGTGATTTGGTCATATTTAACAAGGAATATTATCTATATAAGATTTAAATAATTATTCCTAGAAAATAACAAGATAACTAAGGGTTTATCTCATTAATTTCTTTGTTTTTGGGTTAAACATGACTGGGAATAATAATTAAATTGTGGTTTAATTAATTATTACATGAGGAAAATCAAACAAATATAGGTTTTTTTAATATTTCCTTTTGGGGTTTCCTATTTTAACATAGTGAAAGTAGTTTTACTTAGGGTAAAACTGGTCTTACATGGTGTACTTGGGTCCATCTAATGATAAAAGGTTAGATGACCAAAAAATGGTGTAACAGATTGCCCCCCAGCGTGCGAGTGTCGGGAGCAAATCGTATGACCGAAGTACGTTGTAAGAACACAATCACTAGACAACAAAAGGGATGTCAGAGAGAGAAATGTGAGGTAGATAGTGTGCTGAAGGACAGACCCTGGGAGACGAGACTGTGAGTGCAACAAGAGTCTCTTTTTGAGAGATTTTTGTCTTTGAAGCGGCGGGGAGGCATACCTATACTTATGAGACAAAATACAAAAGAATGAGTGTGTCTAGTAAGAAACAAGACCGAACTATAAGATACAGCTGGCATAATCAGGAGCCAGATAAAAATAAAATGAGGAATCTCACATACATGCTGTGCCTGGGATAACAGCCAGGACTGGTACAATAATATCTGAGTACATGAGATACAAATACAACCCAAATGCCCCCTGTGAATGGGGAAGGGCTCACAAAATCTGACTGATACATGCAAATCGAAAGAGGCGCTGCAAGTGGCGACGGCCAACATCATCAAATATCTGGAGCTGAATCGAAGGCTGCAAGGAGGAGGTCATCCGGGCATGTGGGGGGCTACCTGCAGGGCCACCCCCTCATGAGGGCTGAGACATCTCACACACACCCGGGAATCATCAAGAGCTGTTGCTGGATCACTGAACCATCGAGTATACGGATCTCGATCATGCTGAAAGGAGCTGGAGAAACAATCAAGTCAAAGGGGAAGAAGGGATCCCTTTGCCTGATCCGAGGCACCGAACAATAGTGGAAGCTGGAACCAAGGTACACCGCCCTCTAGACCTGGCTTCTAGAATGAATGAGATGATGTCGACAGAAGGAGGTCCGCCATAGGTGAGGCAATGAGAGATCCTCAACTAAGGCACGAGAGAAAATAGTAGAGCGACGGACAGACTGACACTAATGATGATGGTGGAATGGAAAGGATGGGGTGGCGAATGGACGACTTCCCTTGTTAGAGAATAAAGGGCATGAATGACATGGCAGCGACCGACACAATATCAGATGGGATAGGGGACAGTGAGGCTGAAGGTCATGATATGCGACACAAGAGAGGAACCAAGCAATAACGGAAGGAGGTTATGGTGGGGTACAAAGGTACGCAGGATAGACTCAATGAATGCGATGAGGACTCAACTTGGATGCTCTAAACAAGGGCGACACGATAGTGCGGCCACACAGTAAAGGCCCCAATGGGGGACCATGGAAACATGAATACAAGGTGGGCACTCATGACGAAAATCGACACGAACATGGACAAGTAAGGGAGCAATATGGTGCCCCAAGTACAAGTGGCGTAAGTGAGGAAATTCGATTTTAAGGAGCGGTAAAGTGACCCTTCTTGGACAAACTGTGTCCGGGTGAAGTATCAAATCACCAAAAACTAATGGAAACCCATTTGAGAGCTCGGTGAGATCTTTCCAGCGGTGCTGACGGTTCGTCGAACGGGGCTACGTTGTGGTCGCAGCGGTCGAAAGAAGAAACAGGGGTTCTCTTTTAATAAGGCAGTTTTCCCTCCAAAATCATTCATTTTCTATTGTTGCTGTGGTGAATGTGGAGAGGAGGGAAGGCCCTAAATCTTGCACGAACGTAGCGGACAAACCGACCGTTGGAATCGAGATCTGTCAGTTGGAGGTAAGAGGCCTAACCTTGCTCTTGCATTTTGATGGATTACATTTGCAGTTTAGGGCCCAGACTCCCAGAAACAGCCCCTCCTTCACCTCTACAGTCGGGTCACACTTTTTGGGGCAAAAAGTGCGACCCAGGACGTAGGTATCAGGGCAAAAAGTGCGACCTTGTCCAAAAAATGGTAGAAAACTGCGACCTGGGAGATGAGGGAGTTTTGGTGCTGTTTTATGGCTGGGAGCTGGATTTTAGTGTTTGGTTATGGTTTTCCCGATCCGTACCCTGAAAAAGATGATATGTTTGTATAGGTATGGCAGATTTGTGGGTCAGCTGGAGAGAGAGAGATCTGGGAACGCTTCGAACATAAATCCAGGCGGATTAGGGCGTCCGTCATGTATTGGCCAGATTTGGGGTTCTCAAGTTTTTGGAGAACCCGTTGATGAGAGCAGGGGAACCGTTACTGGCCCGGATTATCAGTTATTGGGATCCAGATCAGGAGATCTTTATGAGTACGGTGCAAGGATCAAAGCGACAGTCAGGTCATGAACATGGGCCAGAGGCCTCCCCACCCCTTGAGATGGTGGGGCTGCAGCCGATCGCTGCGACGAAGCGTATATCATGAGTTCATAGAGCCATTGCGCGGGTCTCCAAAAGAAATGAGGGGACTCGAGATATCGATCGGGGGATCTGGGGGCTAGAAACCCATGCGGTGGCTTTGTTTGTCTTTGCGAAATCACTGACGACCGGTCATTCCATCACATCAGGTGGGCGGATGATGATAGTGGAGAATGTGTTAGGTGGGACCTACTTTGGGCAGGCCCAAATGATGTTGTTATTGACCTAAAGCGTGTTGTCTCTGTGATTCCAGAGTGGATGTGATTGCTCATGAAGGACTTTGTTGTGCGCCTTCTTCTTTGAAGATCCAGGCCTTGAGGCCTCGTCGGCTTCCCGGATGGGGGCGAGAGAGCCAGGATGCGCCGTTGGGGACGACTACTCTGCAGGGGAGGAGGAGGGGCGGTCGGGCGAGTGTGTCGACCGGAGTTTTTTGCCCATTGGGATCAGATGCCGCTGTACATAGACGACTACCCTTATAGTGGGATGAGCTACTGTGGGGATCCGGATTTTCCACTTCCGCCTGGTCGAGTCTGGGGGCCCGATGGTAAGTGACAAATTGCTATTCTATGTGGGCATGTTAAAGTTTTTGAATAGTAATTAGTGGTACTGATTCATGTACTTTTGGTATGCAGATATAGCACCGGTAAAACCGGCCGGGTATATGGGACGACCGGCAGCGTCTGGAGCTACAGGTCCGAGTGGGTCGAGAGCAGCGCAGAATGAGGATGTAGCCGCCCTGCTGGAGGACATCCGTCGTAGATGTGAGCAGTTGTTGACCGGAGTATCAGAGAGCGGGTGGCAGGATTTAGACGACCAGTACATAGAGCCATGTGTTGGTCTCCTCTCGGAGTGGCGAGGTATCATGCGGCGCATGGCGATGGCCGGTCACGCTATGCGTGATCTACATGCTGCAGGGGCAGAGCCATTGGCCCGGGAGCCTCCAGATAGTGATTAGGGGTAGGGGCATGTGGTGCCCCCTTTTATGTATGTAGGGGCAGGTGGTGCTCCCTATGATGTATGTAGGGGCAAGTGGTGCCCCCAATTTTTTGGTTTTTTGTTTGTAACATGCTATGGGCATGTCGTATGTATCAGAGTGTATGGACTCTAAATGTATGTTTTGCGACACATATTATGGATATATATCGTCTTTTGATGGTTGATTTAATGTTATTTTCTTGTATGAAATGTGTGTGATAAATGCCAATCTAGAACATGGTTTGCAATACTATCTACATAATGATTCTGGTCTCGGGGTACATGGTTGAAAGTTATGGTTTCAAATGCATTTGACAGGATTTTCACTGTAAATAAACTGGCTTAAATAAAGACAGGTTACGCATACCTATAAACCCCATTTAGTTGCATTACAAGAAGCAGGGAATCCAAACGAACGTGCAGATGGAGGATGTGATGCAAGAGGGCATCAGCTAATAGGCCACGCACTGCATTATATTCGGCCTGATTGTTGGTGGCAGAACCAATGTATACCCCGTTAGAAAGAACAAGGTCATGCAAGGGGGTGAAGATGGCCCAGCCTGCCGAGGCGAGATTCCCCGAGTTTGAAACACTACCGGTGAATCAATAAAGGCATGGGACGGGGGTCCTTGCACGGTGTGACAAGATAGTAAATGAGGGGATGAAAGGAAATGATGGCAGCGGAGAGCATGGTGGAGTCATCGGGCGGCAACGGCGGGAGGAGGGGGAAGTGGCAGGAGGATCAAGACTCAAACAAGGTGGTGTATGAGAGCCATCGGAAACATGGTGAGGACTCGGGCTGCGAAGGTCAACAGAGACACAAGTGGAGTGATATCGAGTATGAGGGGGAATAGGGTGATCAAGGGACACAACAAGGGAGGATGCAGACGGGGTAGGCTCCGAGTGTCGTGCAGAGGAGGATAGGTAAAGAATGGTAACCGTAGACTCCGTCATCTGAACATCAGGGGGGGGAATGTCGATGGGAGCGGAGGGATCCTCAGGCGGGACAGAAGCATACTGCGCGAGAATGGGAGAGGCGGATTGATTTTGTTCAACCTCATACTCGCGGACCACCTCTAAGGAGGCGTGCCAGAATGCTCGTGTGAGGACAATGGTGGGATTAGTGGTTATGAACACCGCAGACAAGGCAAGTACAAAGGTTTGTTAAAAGTGAGAGCTTTGCCCTGGGAACTGACGCAAGGAGTGGAGGCTTCAGGGACCGTAGACTCGGGGAACGCGACTTTAACCATGGGCTGAATACGGGGTAACTCAGGACAAGCATGGGTGGCATGACCGGTGACATCACATAAGGCACAAGGCTTCGCGGGCGGAGGAGGAGCCGAGTCAGTTGTGGTGGTCTTGTCTTTAGGTGCCCCCTTGCGGGCTTTGCCTTTCTTCCCGGGAGCCATCACAACAGGAGAAGGGTCCTGTGGAGGTGTCGGGGGCACAGTGGCTATGGAGGAAGCGAGGGGGACCGGTTGAACCAGTGTCAAAGCCATGTAAGGTTTGGGGTGACCAGGGGGGGTGGCGGCTGGGGGATCAAGGTACCAGACTGGAATGCCCAGGGTCAAGTTAGGGAGGGAGAGGGTGGCCATGATGGGGACAGAATATACTCCGGGAGGGGGAGCTAGGAAAGGGATCTACCCAGCAGGGTAATGACCAGGAGGGACGGCTTCGAGATGGTTAAGGCCAGGGGGAACCGATCCAGGAGGGTAAAGGGGTTCAGGGATACCGGCTGTACGGGTAGGGCCAGAAGGAGGAGGTCCGACTGGCTGAGAGGAATGGCTAGGAGCGGGTTGCGAAGGGTGGGGAGGAGGTTGCTGACTAGCCGAGGCAGGCCGCTTACGGGCAGCCTGAGACGATTGCATCATGCAAACATTCGAGCCGGACCGCATCAGGAGGGGGGAAGATGAGAAAAAGTACCAAGCAGGGTGGAATCTTTATAGATGCCGGGGGAGACACTGGTCAAAGAATCGACGGTTTTCTTGTTGGCTACAGAAGAGATGGTCGTCTCGGAGGAGGTCTGAGATGACGGCTCATGATAAGATAGCTGGTCGATGGTGACTATCTTCCCATTATGTGGGAAAGACATCTTGCGGAAAACCGCGGATGGGATAGCAGACATGGCATAGGTGTAGCTTCGCCCCAATAGAATGTTGTAGTCTAGAGGGGCGTCAATGACTTCGACGTCAACGCAAACGGTCTTACCGGTGAGGGTAATGGGACAGTTACGAAACAGACCAATAGGCTGGGAGGCATGACCGTCCAACGCTCGAAGGGTGATCATGGACGGGGCCAGCTCAGGGGATCCGAGTTGCTTCCAAACCAAAGCGGACATCATGCAGGTGGATGCCCCCTCATCAATTATACACCGGGACACAGTGGCGTTCCGGATTTTGACGGGGATTTGGAAAGCGACGGAAGGAGGAAGAGGGGGATGGTCTGATTGGGTGGCATCGAAAACAATCATTTGGTCATCAGCAGGATCGATAGCACCCACGGCAGATAGTAGAGCCTTCTTTTGGGAAGGGCACGACTGGAGGAGTTCCAGTGTGGAAATGGCAGCAGGGGATTGCACCAAATCATCTACTATACTATACGACTGAGTGGCTCGACTGGAAGCAGCGTTTCGGCATAATGGGCCCTTTGGAATCTTTGGATGAACCTCAACTTTGGGTTGAGGGATGTGTAAGGGGCCACTGGATGTCGAAAGAGGCTCTGTAGAACCTGAAGAGGGAGGCTCGGGAGCAGACTGAGCAGGAGGCTTGGGGTACTGGCGAGACCGAGTTTGAAGGTGAAGATCGACGGATGGGGAAGGATCGGAGTGCATCATAAGGATCTGGTAATCAGAGGAACCAAAAATGGCAGGGGGGGCGGCTACCTGGCTGTCGGGCGGTTGGGTAGCCACGAATCCCTGTTGAGGGAAAGGATCCGTGAACACAGCTGGCTGGGTAGTGGCCACATTAGGAGGAGCATGAGGGGAGGTGTGTTGTCCGCACAATGTGGCTTGAGACTCCCACATCTACCACATCTGGGGTAAGAGAGGACAATCGTGAGTGTAATGACCGTAAACACCGCAGCACGAACAGGGCTTATTTGTGCGAAGCGGCCTGTCCGGCTTGGGCGGAAGGCCCTGTTGCTGGTTGCTAGTGTTAGGGTCCACACCAGAATTGGGTCCTCGGTTACCAGGGGTAGATTGGTTCTGGTTGCCTCTCCGCCTTCTTTGAGAAGAAGGGGGATTAATCGCGCCCTGCTGTGCAAATACTTGCCCTGGAGGGGGTTGTAAGTGTTGTTGCGGGTTGTGAGGAGGCAAGGGAGGCGGAAGCGCATATGCTGGAGGAGATGGCGCACCAGGCTGTGGATAAAGGTAAGGGTTGGGTTGGGCGACATTGAGGTAAGCAGGAGGTTGGGCAAAAGGAGGAGGCATGCCGTATCCTGGATACATGTTGCCGGGAGGGGGAAGAGTGCTTGAGGTGCTGGCCCCTCCCTGGGGGAGACCATAGCCCATAGGAGGGTGAGCAGATGGATGGGAAAGAGAGCCAACGATACCGTCGGCGGAATGAGATGCCCCCGGGGCGTTAGCGCCACCGGGCCTCGGGATGTCAGGAAGGACGGTATAAACATAACCAGATTGAGTGTAGATCAGGTCATATTTTAAGGCTATTTGGAGGGCGGCTTCTTCAGTTTGAGGAAAGTGAGAGGCGACATCTTTGCCGATGGGAGAAGGAAGGGTGCGAAGGAACCAGTCCATGTAAACCCGATCTTCAAAGGGAGGGGCTCGACATAAGCTCCGTCTTCGTCGCCATTCCTGAACATGGGAAGAAAGGCGTGTGGAAGAGGATTGCTTAAAGGAAGTCAAGAGCTCCGTGCCAGTGTCGTATCGGAGAGGGAGCTGGAAGTATGACAAAAAGGCAAGGGCAAGAGTCTCGAATGTGGTATGGGAAGAGGTGGCTTGCTCGACATACCATTTAGAAGCTTCGCCGGTAAGCGTGCATTGGAACAAACGAAGACGGATGGAGTCATCGGTAATGGAATTGGAGGAACACCACATGTGGAAAGACCGGACGTGATTGGTTGGATCTTCTCCATTAAGGCCCTCGAACTTAGGAATATCAGAGGGCAGCTTGGTGGGCATAGCGGGCGAGGTAGCATTGTGGTGAATAGGGTCATTAATCAACTGATGGAAATCGGGGAGGCTGAGGCCTGCAATGTACGGCAGCACAGGGGTGGCCGGGGTAGTGGTTGTGGCGGTTCCGCTAGAAGTGGGGCCGGCATTGGGGCCGGGAGAACCGCTAGCGTTAGGCCCTGGACCAGACATAGTGAAGGTAATAGGGGGAGAACCAGAAGGAGAAGGAGGACCCGATGAATCAGGAGAGGAGGCGGAGTGCGGACTCGAAGGTGGACTGGCTCGACGACGACGGTGCGGAGCAGGTCGATCAACCGGAAACTGAGGGTGAAGGCCAAGAAGTCTCCGGGAAAGGCGCCTTGGGGGCGCAATGATGACAGGAAGAAGGAAACCGACAAGGGCAGAAAGGGACAGAATCAAGAAAGGTCAAGGGAAGATAAGGTGCAGTGACAATTGATTTTAGAGTCTTTGCCAGGCGGTGTTAACCAGGCGCTTCTTCACTTAGGGTCAGTGTGTGGTGTGCGTTAATTTTAATTTTTAAACCCTTTCCGTTGTTGAGAGCAAGAAAAAATGTGGTGCGTAGCTGAAAATAAACCTACAGAGAACAGAATATAATGCTGAAATAACAGAAAAATAACAGCTACATATGCATCTATCTAGCCCAAGAAGGTGGGTCTCTCACAACTATGCTGAAAAGAAAGGGAAAAACTATGTAAAACACACATAAAGGGAGCTCAACAGATCTAGGGTCAGAAGGGACAGAGATCTGGAGGATAAAGCTGCAGGCAAGAGGTGCAGATCACAACCAAGAGACAGAGGCAAGGTGGCTGGAAAAAGGGAAGGAAATCAGCAAAAAAAAAACCGGAGGGGCAAGGCAGAGGCCTTCAGAGGAGGTTCAAACAAAACGACAAGAGGTGATTTGAAAGGAAAAGAGGTTGATTTCAATGGATCTGAAAAGGAGGTAACAGATCTAGAAAAGAGGGGGCTGAAGCTCTGAAACCGACGGCTGAAACAGCTAAAACTCTTCCACAAAAAGTGGAGGGTACTAAAGCCCTAAGGGGCTGGGTTCCCACTTAGATGAGTCAAAATAGATCAGATCTTGGTCAAGGCGGGCTCAGATAGAGGCTGGAAAACCTTGGCAGAAGCTGCAGCAGAACCTAGAAAAATTACAGAAAAATCACTGAAAAATCGTGTGTCGCAGCTTCTCGACTGCTTTCGCAGCCCAGAAGGTCGCAGGTCGCACTGAAAGCCCAGGTCGCAATTAAGGGGCCGTGCGCGACCTCTCGTTCCTGGGTTGTCTCATGCGTATTTTCAGAAAATTTGTCGTCTCAGTTGCGGCTGTTGTCGCTTACCTGCGCAATAGGGCCAGAAACACACGGAAGTTAGAAATTTTTAAAATTTTAGGGTTTTAGGTGAGAAAAATGACATAAAAAGAGGAAAAATAAGCAGCTGAAAAGAAGCCCTAGGGCCTGAAGTAGTTGGATATGCAGGAATAGGAAAAACGACAGCGGTCGTAATTTAAAACCCGTGTGGAGTCGTCATTTGTTAGCATGTATTCTTCGTCGAAGTGTACGAAAAAGAACCACTTTAGCTATGCATAACTAATAGCCCTAACAACAATAGAGGCTGCCAAACATCTTCAGATCTGCGATTAGTAGTTAAAATGCTGCAACAAACAGATCTATAAATGGAAAGACATTAAGCAGTAAAGTAAAGAGTTTGCTCCATGCATCCAACAGACAAGACAAGAACACGATTTTTGAATGAATTTTATATTACAGGGGCACCTGGGAGGAAACAAGAAGGTGTATCCAGATCTCCTCAATGGGATGGGTTCTTTGTAGTCCTCAGCACTTCAGATCTAAGCTTTCTCTCTCTTGTAGATGTAGAAAACCCAATGCAAAAAGTAGAGCTCAAAGGGAGCAAAATGGCAGAAAATGGTGACCAAGTGTATAGATCCAGAGTGATCTAATAGGCAACAAAAGGTGAAGAATGATGGGGAAAAACCCTCCTATTTATAACAAAATATTGGGTCATTCTAGATCTTGGTGCATGATTAAAATAATGTTAACCAAATCTAGATCCACCTCTATGGAATATTTTATTATATTTGTTGGAGGGAAAGGGTGTTTGACTTGGGTCAAATCCCTTGATTAGTGAAAATAAATAAATAAATGATTTATTTATCTTTTTAAGGAAGTGGTTAGGAGATAATCAAATAAATAATGATTTATTTGATTAATGGTGGGTGATTTGGTCATATTTAACAAGGAATATTATCTAAATAAGATTTAAATAATTATTCCTAGAAAATAACAAGATAACTAAGGGTTTATCTCATTAATTTCTTTGTTTTTGAGTTAAACATGACTGGGAATAATAATTAAATTATGGTTTAATTAATTATTCCATGAGGAAAATCAAACAAATATAGGTTTTTTTAATATTTCCTTTTGGGGTTTCCTATTTTAACATAGTGAAAGTAGTTTTACTTAGGGTAAAACTGGTCTTACATGGTGTACTTGGGTCCATCTAATGATAAAAGGCTAGATGACCAAAAAATGGTGTAACACCTATGGTAGAAACTAGAAATTCCTAGAAAGTTGGGTAGCTCTGTTATAGTGTTCGGGGTCGGGCAATCTTAAAGAACTTCTATCTTGGCTAGGTCCATATGCACGCCCTTTTCATCAATGATGTACCACAGATATTGAACCTCGGTCATTCCAAAAATGCATTTATCCAAATTGGCACACAACTTGTGTTATCACTACAAGGAAAAGACCCTCTAGCGAATGTTTTTGAGGAACCCCTTATAAAGATACCCCATACATATGTTTCTAGCAGAGGTTAATAGAGGAGGTTGGCGGGTAGAGGGTTTTTCAGATATTTTCCTCTCGGTGCGCTTATCATCCAAAACTGCACCATTGCGCTCGACAAGAGAAAGCACCGGTGCACACAAAACATTGGCGCACCGGACACTGTGTGCTCTGTACAAACTGGCCTGGTGCGTCGTATTATTGTAAAGCATCAGTGCTTCACAACTCTTTTGCACCGGTGCATCATAAAACACTGCGAGAAAACAAAAACCAACAAGTGTGGTATTAATAAACCACACTTGTGCATCATAAAACACCACGCCAAAACAGAAACTGACCGGTGCGTTCGTCACAAACAGCACCGGTGCGCCTATAAAACCCCGCGCACCGAAACATGGTTAAATAAAAAAAAATACGGCCAAAAAACTGCATTTTTCAACTTTTCTTAGTGCTCGAGAGCTCTCAAGCACCGGTGCAATTTATCCTTGTATGAGCGGCCCTAACATTGATGCTCCCATTGCACCCATTGCATGCACTGTTGTTGTGTGTTATCACTCCAGTAATTCTTTAGTTGTGAGATTTTGATTTTTAATCAAGAAAACTAATGATTTTTTATTGCACCCACTGCATTGCACCCATCTAATGTAAGTCATATTTATATATTTTATGTAATGAGTTTTATAGCCTACTAGCAAAGAATGTACCGAGCCATGACTTATACATGGCATGGTGAAATTCCATTTCCTCTTTGCTTGACACTATTAGTGTTGCTCATGAAATTCAATATTGTACTAAAGGTAAGGTAAAGAAAATTGTCCAAAAATTTTCTCCTTTTATCATCTAGCTTGCTATCAAAATTTCTTCAAATTTATGTTGCCCAATAAGGCCATCCCTCACCAAAGATAAGAGAGTTCACATGATAAAACATGTTAAAGAGGTGTATGATAAATAGGTGCAATTTAACTAGAAAAAAGGGAAACACATATAATGAAATTTCATTAACCATTGGCCAAAACCCTATCCAATCCAACCAAGTTAGCTTTCATAGGTCACCTCTATCCTCTCTTACAATGAATTCTTTTGAGCCCAAAACCATGGGTGCATAATACCATGTGCCCCAAAACTACCTGATTATTTAACCTCTTCAACCTTCACCCTAACCCAGATCCAATTTACCTAACATTCCCCCCTTCAACTTGACTTGGGGTTCGTTGAATAAATGTAGCTAACCTTTCCAAGTGAGTCCATAGTGTTGTAATCCCTTGGCACTTACCCCCCTCAATTTTTTTTTACCTCACTATCTCTTAACCCAACATCCCCTTATCAATTATGTCTAACCCATACTAGAAATTACCCAAGAGTACATCCCCCTATCACCTAGGTCTAACCGAGACTTTAAATTTAAGGTCCATTCCATGCAATACCATGGGCCCAAAGCTATGGGAGCACAATCCTAGAAGCCCAAAACCATGGGTGCACAATACCATGTGCCCCAAAACTACATGATTGTTTAACCTCTTCAACCTTGACTCTAACCCTGATTCAATTTAACTAACATTCCCAGTTCAACTTGATATCCATCTAACCTTGCCAAGTGAGTTAGCCCACCCCTTGCTCACTCCGGTCCTTACCCCCTCAATTTATTTTAGCTAGGTGTGTATTAACCCAACATCCCCTTATCACCTAGGTCTAACCCATACTTTACCAGAAATTACCCAAGGGTAAGCATGCCTTAACTACAACAATATGCCCATTTACATGTAACAATTTGACTTTATTATAATATATATATATATATATTAATTCATTGTTACTATCTTCCATCTTCTAGTTGCCCGATGCCTTGACCACTCTAAGATGCCTTTTGTGACAACTCTACCTCTTCATAGCCTAAACCCAATATCCTCCTCCCCAGATTGTTTAACCACAAATCCTATCTCCACATAGTGAAGCCTTCAAACTACCTTGGTGTTCATGATTTAAAATTTGGTGCAACCAACCACCATCATATTCAGAACCAATCCTTTGAGTTCCAATTTTCTTGTCCGCAAAGATAACTATGCTGAGAAAAACTCCTAGACTTATTTACTAGCTCCACGCCCTAGTGCCTTTTTCATAAAACAATGGTCCATTGAATACAAAATTTATCCTAGCTTTGGATCAACCTATTCCAACCACTCACCATAGGTGTACTCATCCCCATTTCGTTATTGCTCTCCATGTGACTTGAACTTCTAGTTCTCCCTATAGCTGATCAAGGAATATCCCATCTTCACCCAAATGAGTGTGCCACACATTCTGAGGCTCAATTCGTTCAACTCATTAGCACCCATTTCAGATCTCCTAATCATGCAGGCATGTCCACTCCCATGCTTCTTCTCTCTTATGCCTCATCCATGGCTACATAGCCTCTGACTCCCAACAGAAAAAAATCACTGTAGTCCCTCCTTATTCTCCAAGACCACCATGACCGGGGTACCTTCTTATAGCTCCTCTTGGTTATTGGTCTTGATGCCTAGGATCCCATTTCAAAATACACCTCTCAGAAGATCCATGAAACAGATGGAAACAAATTGCATCACACACCCTTGAGATGAGTTCCCTCAACTCACACCATGATTTAATACTACCAGTACCTTCCAAATAGAATTTCACCCAATGTGCACTGGTGGACTAGTGGACTCTTGTATTCAGTGAGAGTATGCTCATAAAATTTCTGTAGTGGAAGCTTCAAACTTTGATCATGCTAGATATGACCAGATTTAAATTCCAATCATATGACCTGATCTAAATTCTAGCAACACCATACTCCTTGAGCCAAGAATTGCAAATTTATTTTGGGTCCTTTTCCACCAAGGTAGTCCTCCATGGGATTCCCTACTATTCCTTTGGATTGTGCTGTGCTCAATTTGGCCCTTATCCCCCTCAATATTTTTTTACCTGGGTATTTCTTAATCCAACGTCCCCTTACCACTTAGTTCTAACCTAGAATTTACCACAAATTACCGAAGTGTACATCCCCCTATCACCCAAGTCTAACCCAAACTTTACATTCAAAGTCCATTCCATGCAATACCATGAGCCCAAAACCATGGGTGCACAATTGCATGTGCCTCAAAACTACCTGATTGTTTAACCTCTTCAACTTTGGCTCTAGCCCAGATTCAATTTACCTAACATTCCCCCTTCAATTTGATATCCATCTAACCTTGCGAACTGAGTCAACCCACCCTCCCTCACTGTGGTCCTTACCCCCTCAATTATTTTTTACTTAGGTATGTCTTAACCCAACATCCCCCTATAACCTAGAAATTACCCAAAGGTAAGAATGCCTTAGCTACAACAATATGCCCATTTACATGTAACAATTTGACTTCATTATAATAAATATATATATGTTAATTCATTGCTAATATATATTTTATCCCCATTTAGTTATTGCTGTGGATGTGACTTGAACTTCTAGTTCTCCCTACAACTCACCAAGAAATATCCCGTCTTCACCCACAGGAGTGTGCCACAGATCCTGCCTCCCACGGGCTCTCAAGGTTCCCTAATTGGTTCAACTCATTAGCCCCCATTTTAGGTCTCCCCATCGTGCAAGCACATCCACTCCCATGCTACTTCAAGATTCCTTTGAATCCATCCCCTTTTCAAGATTCAAAATTTCTTATGAGGTCAAGGAAGAACTAGTATAAGGGTTTTCCTTAAGAAAAGTCATACACTATTCATATATTAGAGTATGAGAAGTTGAAACCTTTATTTAGATTTGAGGTCATTTAATCAATGAAATAATACAAAATATATCCTTAAATATTAGGGTTTACATCCTAAAAACCCTAGACATACCAATGAATAAAGAAGGATTTTTTTCTTATAATTAAGGATTTATTTACTAGAGCAAGTAAATCACACTTCCAATGTCAATAAAATTTACAAACCAAAAAATTTACAATGATATAAATACAGAAACACACATAAATTAATATTTATGATTATTTTACTGGAAAAAAATGCAAGATAATATATAAACAAAAAAAACTAAAATCTCATTTTTTAATAAAAAACTATTTTTTTATATAAAAAATGAGTTTAACATAAAAATAAATAATTATATTACAAAGTCACAGAAACACATTGATTAAATCCACTAATATGTAACTCCCAAAACTTCATATTCAATAGTGATATTAAACTTATTAAAATCATCCAAATACAGTATAAATAAACTCTTCTTTTCCGTAAAAAAAATCCAGAAGATCACCATTTTGCATTTGAATTTTCTTTTATATCTTATTTCTGAACATAAAAACGATATAGTAATTATATCATTTCACAAAATATTGTATGTTAACGATTTCAAATAAGAAGACTAAAAATATGAAAGGCCCATCCCGTCTTTATTTAGATATATATAACAGTTTCACTTAACAGTGAAATACTTCATACGAAGATGACTATGCAAAAAGAGATTTCACTAGTGAAATACTTCAAACGAAGATGACTAGGGTGTCGGCAGAGGAAAAAATGGTGAGATTATTTCCTCTAGTAGGCCGGACCCTGCATAGTATGCCTTGCTTCTTGCAAGGCGGAAGGCAAGGTCATCTTCGCCGCCATCTTTCGCAGGAAGAGATACAGTTGGAGCTACGGCCACCCCGCTGCCATCTTTCGCAGGAAGAGACGCAGTTGGAGCTACGGCCACCCCGCTGCCGCTGATTCCCCAGTTGATTGAGTCCGCAAGAAGAGACGCAGTTGGAGCTACGCTATCTTTCGCAGGAAGAGACGCAGTTGGAGCTACGGCCACGCGGCTGCTGCTGCTTTCCCAGTTGATTGAATCTGCCGTTACTTCTCTAGTAGCAGCCTAGTATGCTTCAGAAGCCTCATATGGGGTACTGAATGTTCCCAGCCAACGCCTTTTCTTGATCCTACTGTCAAATATTTGAGCAGCCCAACTATTACCGCTACGACCTCGACGAATATAGACACCTTTGTACTGGTCATCTCTCTTCAGCTGCTTGAATTGTTCCTCAGAAGGGACCTGAGGATTCGCCATTTTGTGCAAGTGCCCCCTGGAACGTCCAAAACCTTCAATACCTATGATTGCAACAAAAAGGAATTGCTTGCAACATGTGCACCTTTGTTGGTATTTAAAGTGTTAAATCTTGTGTCCCGTTCAATAGCAGATAAACGAAGACAATAATTACATTGATTGCCAACTACATCGAGGAGTTTTATTTACACTAAACTTAGTTATGTCATGTTCACATGGAAGAGTTTTATTAATTACAAAAAACAAACGCACAGCAGAAACACAAACGTGAGACAAGCTCACTCAACTAATGAATATCATTGCTCAATTACATCATCCTTAAATAAGAAGCTCACTCACCTAATCTTCCTGAAGAAGAGGAAACAACCCTGAATAGATGGAACTGATTTCTAAATGCACACTCCCGTACAACAAACCAAAACTAAATCTATTTCTAGATTATTCTCACATCCTCCCTTAATGGAGAAATGGATTTTCTACAATACCTAACTGACTTCTAAAAACTTTAAATTTGATTTTACCAAGGGGCTTAGTAAAGAAATTACCCAAGGGTAAGCATGCCTTAACTACAACAATATGCCCATTTACATGTAACAATTTGACTTTATTATAATAAATAAATATATATATATATATATATATATATTAATTCATTATTACTATCTTCCATCTTCTAGTTGCCCGATGCCTTGACCACTCTAAGATGCATTTTGTGACAACTCTACCTCTTCATAGGCTAAACCCAATATCCTCCTCCCCAGATTGTTTAACCACAAATCCTATCTCCACATAGTGAAGCCTTCAAACTACCTTGGTGTTCATGATTTAAACTTTGGTGCAACCAACCACCATCATATTCAGAACCAATCCTTTGAGTTCCAATTTTCTTGTCCGCAAAGATAACTATGCTGAGAAAAACTCCTAGACTTATTTACTAGCTCCATGCCCTAATGCCTTTTTCATAAAACAATGGTCCATTGAATACAAAATTTATCCTAGCTTTGGATCAACCTATTCCAACAACTCACCATAGGTGTACTCATCCCCATTTCGTTATTGCTCTCCATGCGACTTGAACTTGTAGTTCTCCCTATAGCTGATCAAGGAATATCCCATCTTCACCCAAATGAGTGTGCCACACATTCTGAGGCTCAATTCGTTCAACTCATTAGCACCCATTTCAGATCTCCTAATCATGCACGCATGTCCACTCCCATGCTTTTTCTCTCTTATGCCTCATCCATGGCTACATAGACTCTGACTACCAACAGAAAAAAATGACTGTAGTCCCTCCTTATTCTCCAAGACCACCATGACCGGGGTACCTTCTTATAGCTCCTCTTGGTTATTGGTCTTGATGCCTGGGATCCCATTTCAAAATACACCTCTCAGAAGATCCATGAAACAGATGGAAACAAATTGCATCACACACCCTTGAGATGAGTTCCCTCAACTCACACCATGATTTAATACTACCACTGCCTTCCAAATAGAATTTCACCCAATGTGCACTGGTGGACTAGTGGACTCTTGTATTCAGTGAGAGTATGCTCATAAAATTTCTGTAGTGGAAGCTTCAAACTTTGATCATGCTAGATATGACCAGATTTAAATTCCAATCATATGACCTGATCTAAATTCTAGCAACACCATACTCCTTGAGCCAAGAATTTCAAATTTATTTTGGGTCCTTTTCCACCATGGTAGCCCTCCATGGGATTCCCTACTATTCCTTTGGATTGTGCTGTGCTCAATTTGGCCCTTATCCCCCTCAATTTTTTTTTACCTGGGTATTTCTTAATCCAACGTCCCCTTATCACTTAGGTCTAACCTAGAATTTACCACAAATTACCCAAGTGTACATCCCCCTATCACCCAAGTCTAACCCAAACTTTACATTCAAAGTCCATTCCATGCAATACCATGAGCCCAAAACCATGGGTGCACAATTGCATGTGCCTCAAAACTACCTGATTGTTTAACCTCTTCAAATTTGACTCTAGCCCAGATTCAATTTACCTAACATTCCCCCTTCAATTTGATATCCATCTAACCTTGCGAACTGAGTCAACCCACCCTTCCTCACTCTGGTCCTTACCCCCTCAATTATTTTTTACTTAGGTATGCCTTAACCCAACATCCCCCTATAACCTAGAAATTACCCAAAGGTAAGAATGCCTTAGCTACAACAATATGCCCATTTACATGTAACAATTTGACTTCATTATAATAAATATATATATATGTTAATTCATTGCTAATATATATTTTATCCCCATTTAGTTATTGCTGTGGATGTGACTTGAACTTCTAGTTCTCCTACAACTCACCAAGAAATATCCCATCTTCTGCCTCCCACGGGCTCTCAAGGTTCCCTAATTGGTTCAACTCATTATCCCCCATTTTAGGTCTCCCGATCATGCAAGCACATCCACTCCCATGCTACTTAAAGATTCCTTTGAATCCATCCCCTTTTCAAGATTCAAAATTCCTTATGAGCTCAAGGAAGAACTAGTATAAGGGTTTTCCTTAAGAAAAGTCATACACTATTCATATATTAGAGTATGAGAAGTTGAAACCTTTATTTAGATTTGTGGTCATTTAAACAATGAAATAATACAAAATATATCCTTAAATATTAGGGTTTACATCCTAAAAACCCTAGACATACCAATGAATAAAGAAGGATTTTTTTCTTATAATTAAGGATTTATTTACTAGAGCAAGTAAATCACACTTCCAATGCCAATAAAATTTACAAAAGAAAAAATTTACAATGATATAAATACAGAAACACACATAAAGTAATATTTATGATTATTTTACTGGAAAAAAATGCAAGATAATATATAAACAAAAAAAACTAAAATCTCATTTTTTAATAAAAAACTAATTTTTTATATAAAAAATGAGTTTAATATCAAAATAAATAATTATATTACAAAGTCACAGAAACACATTGATTAAATCCACTAATATGTAACTCCCAAAACTTCATATTCAATAGTGATATTAAACTTATTAAAATCATCCAAATACAGTACAAATAAACTCTTCTTTTCCGTAAAAAAAATCCAGAAGATCACCATTTTGCATTTGAATTTTCTTTTATATCTTATTTCTGAACATAAAAGCGATATAGTAATTATATCATTTCACAAAATATTGTATGTTAACGATTTCAAATAAGAAGACTAAATATATGAAAGGCCCATCCCGTCTTTATTTAGATATATATATAACTGTTTCACTTAACAGTGAAATACTTCATACGAAGATGACTATGCAAAAAGAGATTTCACTAGTGAAATACTTCAAACGAAGATGACTAGGGTGTCGGCAGAGGAAAAAATGGTGAGATTATTTCCTCTAGTAGGCCGGACCCTGCATAGTATGCGACCCTGCATAGTATGCCTTGCTTCTTGCAAGGCGGAAGGCAAGGTCATCTTCGCTGCCATCTTTAGCAGGAAGAGATACAGTTGGAGCTACGGCCACCCCACTGCCATCTTTCGCAGGAAGAGACGCAGTTGGAGCTACGGCCACCCCGCTGCCGCTGATTCCCCAGTTGATTGAGTCCGCAGGAAGAAACGCAGTTGGAGCTACGCTATCTTTCGCAGGAAGAGATGCAGTTGGAGCTACGGCCACCCGGCTGCTGCTGCTTCCCCAGTTGATTGAATCTGCCGTTACTTCTCTAGTAGCAGCCTGGTATGCTTCAGAAGCCTCATCTGGGGTACTGAATGTTCCCAGCCAACGCCTTTTCTTGATCCTACTGTCAAATATTTGAGCAGCCCAACTATTACCGCTACGACCCCGACGAATATAGACACCTTTGTACTGGCCATCTCTCTTCAGCTGCTTGAATTGTTCCTCAGAAGGGACCTGAGGATTCGCCATTTTGTGCAAGTGCCCTCTGGAACGTCCAAAACCTTCAATACCTATGATTGCAACAAAAAGGAATTGCTTGCAACATGTGCACCTTTGTTGGTATTTAAAGTATTAAATCTTGTGTACCGTTCAATAGCAGATAACGAAGACAATAATTACATTAATTGCCAACTACATGGAGGAGTTTTATTTACACTAAACTTAGTTATAGTTATGTCCATGCCAACTACATGGAGGAGTTTTATTTACACTCAACTTAGTTATAGTTATGTCCATGTTCACATGGAGGAGTTTTATTTACATTAAACTTAGTTTATGTCCATGTTCACTAGTTTAGGTTTTCAAGATATAATTGGTTTATAATTAAATGTTTTTGGGAGTTGTGTTTAAAGATATTTTTTTGAATTTATAATGGATTTTTTTGCCCGAATACGCTGGAAAAATTTGTGGTAAAATCTTGATTTGTGTTATTTAAATTGGTTTTTTTTATTACATATACTAATTTAGCACACTAAAAAATCCTTACGGCATTTCCATTGTACAGATTTTTTATTTCAATATATTCATACAAGATTTTAGAAAAAATAAATCAGAAAATTTTTCAAAAAGTAGAATTATAGAAGACTCTTAAATTATATGTCTACTAATTTTATTTAATTATTTCTTTTATTTCAAATAATAATTCATAATTTTAATTTAATTATGTCCAAAAAAAAATTATGTTAGAGTTACTCTTTTAAAAAAATTAATATTAATTAAATTAGTATGATATCACATGAGTTGTTACTTTTGGCTATTGGGTATGGATATATACCATGGCCTTGCCCATGATATTGTAAAAAAACATATTTTTATCACTAAAAAATTTATTGTTACATTAATTATTTTTATAATTAAAAATAATAATAATTTCAAATAAAATATATTTTACTCAAGTTTTTTACTTTTTTTTACATATCATCACAGTTTTGATATTGATAATAAATTGATTTTTATACTGTTGTTGCTAGTCTTAATTTATATGGTTATACTTGTCTTAGAATATATTAATTCAATTTAAATAGTTGTTGTTAAATTAAATTAATATAAATTATAGTTTAATTAATACATGAAATAGGTTTTTAGGTGAATAGTTTTAAATAAATTAACAATCTATAGATTTAAGGTTAAATTAAAAGAAATTTCAGTTATGAAATAACAATCTTATAATAAATTAATAAAATAATGCCGTGTATACAATTTTTTAATATACAATTTTTATTATTTTATTTTTATCAAAATTACCCAAATAAACCACATATATATATATATATATATATATATATATATATATATATATATATATATATATGAAAAAATAAAGGTGAAATTTTGATTTTCTTGTCCCCAAAGATAACCATGCCGAGAAAAACTCCTAGACTTATTTAATAGCTCCACCCCTAGTGCCTTTGTCATAAAACAATGATCCATTGAATACAAAATTTATCCTAGCTTTGGATCAAACTATTCCACCTACTCACCATAGGTGTAATGGTACCCATTTATTTATTTCTCTCCATGTGACTTGAACTTCTAGTTCTCCCAATAGCTCATCAAGAAATATCCCATTTTCACCCACATAAGTATGCCACACATCCTACATGCTCTCAAGGTTTGTAGTGCTCCTCAATTCATTCAACTCATTAGCACCCATTTCAGGTCTCCTGATCCTGCAAGAACCTCCACTCCCATGCTTCTTCTCTCTTGTGCCTCATCCATGGCTACATCGGGTGGTAGTCCATGCTTCTTCTCTCTTGTTGCCTCCTCCATGGCTACATAGCATGACTACCAACGAAAAACATGACCATCCTCCTTCCTTATTCTCCAAGACCACCATGACCCGAGTCCCTTCTTATAACTTCTCTTGATTATTGGTCTTGATGCCTGTGATCCCATTTCAAAATCCACCTCTTAGAATATCCATGAAATGGATGGAAAAAAATTGGGTCACAGGGCCTTGAGATGAGTTCCCTCAACTCACACCATGATTTACAAATTGCGTCACACACCCTTGAGATGATTTACCTCAACTCACACCATGATTTAATACTACTACCGCCTTCCAAATGTAATTTCACCCAATGTGCACTACTAGACTCATTTAGTGATAGTATGCTCATAAAATTTCTAAAGTGACAACTCGAAACTTTGAGCATGCCAGATATGACCATATCTAAATTTGGATCATATGATCAGATCTAAATTCTAGCAACACCATACTCCTTGAGCCCAGAATTTCAAATCTATTTTGGGTCCTTTTCCACCATCGTAGCCCTCCATGGGATTCCCTATTATTCCTTTGGATTGTGTTATACTCAATTTGGCCTTTATCCCCCCCAATATTTTTTTACCTGGGTATCTCTTAACCCAACATCCCCTTTTCACTTAGGTCTAACCCAGACTTTACCACAAATTACCCAAGGGTACATTCCCCTATCACCTAGGTCTAACCTAGAATTTACATTCAAAGTTCCATTCCATGGAACACCATGAGCCTAAAGCCATGGGTGCACAATACCATGAGCCAAAAACCATGGGTGCATAATTCCATGTGCCCCAAAACTACCTGATTGTTTAACCTCTTCAACTTTGACTCTAGCTCATATTCAATTTACCTAACATTCCCCCTTCAATTTGATATCCTGAGTCAACCCACCCATGCTCACTCTGGTCCTTACCCACTCATTTTTTTTTTACTTAGGTATTTCTTAACCCAACATCCCTCTATCACCTAGGTCTAACCCAGACTTTACAAGAAATTACCCAAATGTAAGAATGCCTTAGCTACAACAATATGCCCATTTACATGTAACAATTTGACTTCATTGTAATAAATATATATATTTTAATTCATTGTTACTATCTTCCATCTTCTACTTGCTTTGTTCCTTGACCACTCTAAGATGCCTTTTGTGACAACTATGCCTCTTCATATCCTGAACAAAATCTCCTCCTCTTGAGGTTTCTTAGCCACAAATCCTATCTCCACATAGTGAAGCCTTCAGACTACCTTTGTGTTCATGATTTAAACTTTGGTGCAACCAGCCACCATCATATTCAGAGAAAATCCTTTGAGTTCCAATTTTCTTGTCCCCAAATATAACCATGCCCCACTTATTTGCTAGCTCCACCCCTAGTGCCTTTGTCACAAAAAAACAATCCATTAAATACAAAATTTATCCTAACTTTGGATCAACCTATTCCAGCAACTGACCATGGTTCTACTGATCCCCATTTAGTTATTGCTGTGGATGTGACTTGAACTTCTAGTTCTACCTACAACTCACCAAGAAATATCCCATCTTCACCCACATGAGTGGGCCACAGATCCGGCTTCCCACGGGCTCTCAAGGTTCCCAGCACTGCTCAAGGTTCAACTCATTAGCCCCCATTTTAGGTCTCCCAATAGTGCAAGCACATCGACTCCAATGCGTCTTCTCTCTTGTGCCTCATCCATGGCTACATCGCATCATGGTAGTCCCATGCTTCTTCTCTCTTGTGCCTCATCCATGGCTGCATAGCCGGTGACTACCAACAAAAAAACATGGGTGGCTTCCATATTCTCCAAGACCACCATGAGGGTCGTCCATTCTTATAGTTCCTCTTGGTTATTGGCCTTGAAGCCGGAGATCTCATTAAGAAATTCACCTCTCCTAAGATCCATTAAATAGATGGAAGCAAATTGCTTCACACACCCTTGAGATGATTTCTCTTAACTCACACTATGATTTAATCCTACTATGGCTTTCCAAATAGAATTTCACACAATGTACAACTCACTAAGAAATATCCCATCTTCACCCACATGTACTCTGACTTCAATAGGCTCTCGGGGTTCAGTATTTGCTCAATTGGTTCAACTCATTAGCCCCCATTTTAGGTCTCCCAATCGTGCAAGCACATCCACTCCAATGCTTCTTCTCTCTTGTTCCTCATCCATGGCTACATAGCCTGTGACTACCAACAAAAAAACATGGGTGGCTTCCATATTCTCCAAGACCACCATGAGGGTCGTCCTTTCCTATAGTTCCTCTTGGTTATTGGCCTTGAAGCTAGAGATCCCATTAAGAAATCCACCTCTCCTAAGATCCATTAAATAGATGGAAACAAATTGCTTCACACACCCTTGAGATGATTTCCCTTAAGTCACACTATGATTTAATCCTACTATGGCCTTCCAAATAGAATTTCACACAATGTCCACTAGTGGACTCTGTATTCAGTAAGAGTATGTTCATAAAATTTCTGAAGTGGCAGCCACCAGATCTAAATTCCGATCATATGACCAGATCTAAATTCTAGCAACACCATATTCCTTTAGCCTAGAATTGTAAATTTATTTTGGGTCCTCTTCCACCATCTTAGCCCTCCATGAGATTCCATATTATTCCTTTTGATTGTGCTATCACCAAATCCATCAACTCACTCATGTTGTAGAGTCCACTTTATTAGGAGCTCCACCCAACACTCATTAGCCTTCCTCAACATCCAGATCACCAAGCAGTACAAACAAAAATTACAAACATAATGCTTCTTTTTAGGATGTCACTTTGTTGATATGTTGTCATATCTCTCCATCCACCATCTATCTATACACCATTCCATATAACAAGAAGGAGCTTGTATATATACTTCAAAGGACTGAGATTTGTCAAAATTTTATAACAACTTTAACCTTTTTAAATTATAATTTAAAGACGATACTTGATGTTTGTGTCAATCAAAATTTCTTTTTAAAATCATAGTTTTTCTAGATCCAAAGCTTCTTTTGAATCCATCCCCTTTTCAAGATTCAAAATTCCTTATGATGTCAAGAAAGAACTAGTATAAGGGTTTTCATTAAGAAAAGTCATACACTATTCATATATTAGAGTATGAGAAGTTGAAACCTTTATTTAAATTTAGGAGTCATTTAAATGATAAACGAGTACAAAATATATCCTTAAATATTAGGGTTTACATCCTAAAAACCTTAGACATACCAATGAATAGAGAAGGATTTTTTTTCTTACAATTGGTGATTTATAGATGGAAACAAATTGCACTATGATTTAATCCTACTACTGCCTTCCAAACAGAATTTCACACAATGTCCACTCCTGTATTTAGTAAGAGTATGTTCATAAAATTTCTGAAGTGGCAGCCACTAGATCTAAATTCTAGCAACACCATATTCCTTTAGCCTAGAATTGTAAATTTATTTTGGGTCCTCTTCCACCATCTTAGCCCTCCATGGGATTCCTTATTATTCCTTTGGATTGTGCTATCACCAAAGCCATCAACTCACTCATGTCGTAGAGTCCACTTTATTAGACCTTCCACCCAACACTCATTAGCCTTCCTCAACATCTAGATCACCAAGCAGTACAAACAAAAATTACTAACATAATGATTCTTTCTAGGATGTCACTTTCTTGATATGTTGTCATATCTCTCCATCGACCATCTATCTATACACCATTCCATATAACAAGAAGGAGCTTGTATATATACCTCATAAGGACTCAGATTTGTCAAATTTTATAACAAATATAACCTTTTTAACTTATAATTTAAAGATGATACTTGCTGTTTCTGTTAATCAAAATTTAGTTTTAAAATCATAGTTTTTCTAGATCCAAAGCTTCTTTTGAATGCATCCCCTTTTCAGGACTCAAAATTCCTTATGAGGTCAAGAAAGAACTAGTATAAGGGTTTTCCTTAAGAAAAGTCATACACTATTCATATATTAGAGTATGAGAAGTTGAAACCTTTATTTAGATTTAAGGTCATTTAAACAATGAAACTATACAAAATATATCCTTAAATATTAGGGTTTACATCCTAAAAACCCTAG
The DNA here is from genome assembly GCA_034641835.2 of Pinus albicaulis. Taxonomy (NCBI): domain Eukaryota; kingdom Viridiplantae; phylum Streptophyta; class Pinopsida; order Pinales; family Pinaceae; genus Pinus; species Pinus albicaulis. The sequence goes on from CM076581.1 coordinate 1,594,025,250, forward strand.
ACACACCAATGAATAAAGAAGGATTTTTTTCTTATAATTAAGGATTTATTTACTAGAGCAAGTAAATCACACTTCCAATGTCAATAAAATTTACAAACCAAAAAATTTACAATGATATAAATACAGAAACACACATAAAGTAATATTTATGATTATTTTACTGAAAAAAAATGCAAGATAATATATAAACAAAAAAAACTAAAATCTCATTTTTTTAATAAAAAACTACTTTTTTATATAAAAAGTGAGTTTAATATCAAAATAAATAATTATATTACAAAGTCACAGAAACACATTGATTAAATCCACTAATATGTAACTCCCAAAACTTCATATTCAATAGTGATATTAAACTTATTAAAATCATCCAAATACAGCACAAATAAACTCTTCTTTTCCGTAAAAAAAATCCAGAAGATCACCATTTTGCATTTGAATTTTCTTTTATATCTTATTTCTGAACATAAAAACGATATAGTAATTATATCATTTCACAAAATATTGTATGTTAACGATTTCAAATAAGAAGACTAAAAATATGAAAGGCCCATCCCGTCTTTATTTAGATATATATAACTGTTTCACTTAACAGTGAAATACTTCATACGAAGATGACTATGCAAAAAGAGATTTCACTAGTGAAATACTTCAAACGAAGATGACTAGGGTGTCGGCAGAGGAAAAAATGGTGAGATTATTTCCTCTAGTAGGCCGGACCCTGCATAGTAAGCCTTGCTTCTTGCAAGGCGGAAGTCAAGGTCATCTTCGCTGCCATCTTTCGCAGGAAGAGATACAGTTGGAGCTACGGCCACCCCGCTGCCGCTGATTCCCCAATTGATTGAGTCCGCAGGAAGAGACGCAGTTGGAGCTACGCTATCTTTCGCAGGAAGAGACACAGTTGGAGCTACGGCCACCCCGCTGCTGCTGTTTTCCCAGTTGATTGAATCTGCCGTTACTTCTCTAGTAGCAGCCTGGTATGCTTCAGAAGCCTCATCTGGGGTACGGAATGTTCCCAGCCAACGCCTTTTCTTGATCCTACTGTCAAATATTTGAGCAGCCCAACTATTACCGCTACGACACCGACGAATATAGACACCTTTGTACTGGCCATCTCTCTTCAGCTGCTTGAATTGTTCCTCAGAAGGGACCTGAGGATTCGCCATTTTGCGCAAGTGTCCTCTGGAACGTCCAAAACCTTCAATACCTATGATTGCAACAAAAAGGAATTGCTTGCAACATGTGCACCTTTGTTGGTATTTAAAGTGTTAAATCTTGTGTCCCGTTCAATAGCAGATAAACGAAGACAATAATTACATTAATTGCCAACTACATGGAGGAGTTTTATTTACACTAAACTTAGTTATATCCATGTTCACATGGAGGAGTTTTATTTACACTAAACTTAGTTTATGTCCATGTTCACTAGTTTAGGTTTTCAAGATATAATTGGTTTATAATTAAATGTTTTTGGGAGTTGTGTTTAAAGATATTTTTTGAATTTATAGTGGATTTTCTTGCCGGAATAAGCTGGAAAAAATTGTGGTAAAATCTTGATTTGTGTTATTTAAATTGGTTTTTTTATTACATATACTAATTTAGCACACTAAAAAATCCTTAAGGCATTTCCATTGTACAGATTTTTTATTTCAATATATTCATACAAGATTTTAGAAAAAATAGATCAGAAAACTAAATCAGAAAATTTTTCAAAAAGTAGAATTATAGAAGACTCTTAAATTATATGTCTACTAATTTTATTTAATTATTTCTTTTATTTCAAATAATAATTCATAATTTTAATTTAATTATGTCCAAAAAATTATGTTAGAGTTACTCTTTTAAAAAAAATTAATATTAATTAAATTAGTATGATATCACATGAGTTGTTACTTTTGGCTATTGGGTATGGATATACCATGACCTTGCCCATGATATTGTAAAAAAACCTATTTTTATCACTAAAAAATTTATTGTTACATTAATTATTTTTATGAACAAAAATAATAATAATTTCAGTAAAATATAGTTTACTCCAAGTTTTTTAGTTCACTTTTTACATATCATCCGTTGCATGTTTGATAATAGAATTGATTTTTATACATTGTTGCTAGCTTTAATTTATATGGTTATACTTGTGTTAGAATATATTAATTCAATTTAAATAGTTGTTGTTAAATTAAATTAATATAAATTATAGTTTAATTAATACATGAAATAGGTTTTTAGGTGAATAGTTTTAAAGAAATTAACAATCTATAGATTTAAGGTTAAATTAAAAGAAATTTCAATTATGAAATAACAATCTTATAATAAATTAATAAAATAATGCCGTGTATACAATTTTTTAATATACCATTTTTATTATTTTATTTTTATCAAAATTACCCAAATAAACTATATATATATATATATATATATATATATATGAAAAAATAAAGGTGAAAATTTGATTTGTATTATTTAAACTATTTTTTTAAATGAAGATATGGATTTAGCACCTTGAAAAACTCTTAGGGAACTTCCATTTTGCAAGGGTTACCCATCATGCTTATGATTTCAATAAATCCATAGCAGATTTTAAGCAAATTAGACGAGAGAAATCCAGTGGAAAAACTTCCAAAACACACACACTAAAGACAACTAGATATATATATACATATATGAAATACTTACGTTAATTTAATGAATTAGTTATGCTTCACTATCTGATTTGTTCAATTACTAAAAAATAAGGCAATAATTTATATCCTCCTCAATTGTTTTAAGATTTCTTGGTATATATTCTTTTTAAATTTTGATAGAATTTTTGAAGATTACAAGTTTAATGAATAAACTATCAAAATCCTATTAGTTTATCACATTAGTCCTTAAAACTGTAAAAATAACCTTTACTTGATTTCTATTTTTATATGCCGTTTATTATTATATATTTTGAAATTATAAAATATATTATTTAATTTATTATTATATATTTTCAAATTACCTATAAAATCTAATTTTTAAAATTTATTTCTTATTATTTTAAAAATTCTAAACTTATTTTATTTCCTAACAAATTGTTTTAAGTTTTCTATTTATCTTTTCCTTTCAAATTCTATAAACTTGGTCAATGCTGCAAGTTTAATCAATGAGCTTTTCACCATCCCATAATTCTTATTTTATTTCTATCTTTATATTTAATTTATCATTATATATTTTGAAATTATAGAGTATATTCTAGAAAACCTTTAGGGCATTTCCATTGTACAAATTTTACCTATGAAACTTGTGATTTCAATGAATTCATACCTCATTTTAGACAAATTAGATCAGAAAACTAAATAGCAAAGCTTTTCAAAAAGTACTAATTTTATTTAATTATTTATTTTATTTCAAATAATAATTCTTGATTGCTTGCAACATGTGCACCTTTGTTGGTATTTAAAGTGTTAAATCTTCATTTTGGTATGTCACTATCTGTCTCGTTCAATAGCAGATAAACCAAGGAACTAATGACATTAATTGCCAACTACATGGAGGAGTTTTATTTACACTAAAATTATTTTATGTCCATGTTCACTAGTTTAGGTTTTCAAGAAATAATTGGTTTATTTTTGCTTTTCTATTTAATTTATAATTAAAGGTTTTTGGGAGTTGTGTGTAGAGATATTTTTTGGAATTTATAGTGGATTTTATTGCCCTAATAAGCTGGGAAAAATTGTCGTAAAATCTTGATTTGTATTATTTAAACTGGTTTTTTTACTACATATACTAATTTAGCACACTAAAAAATCCTTACTGCATTTCCATTGTACAGATTTTTGATTTCAATAAATTCATACAAGATTTTAGAGAAAATAAATCAGAAATTTTTTCAAAAGGTAGAATTATAGACGACTCTTAAATTATATGTCTAATAATTTTATTTAATTATTTATTTTATTTCAAATAATAATTCATAATTTTAATTTAATTATGTCCAAAAAAAATTATGTTAGGGTTACTCTTTTAAAAAAATTAATATTAATTAAATTAGTATTTTTGTTTTTCTATTTAATTTATAATTAAATTTATAGTGGATTTTCTTGGAAAAAATTATGCTAAAATCTTGATTTGTGTTATTTAAACTGGTTATTTTTACTACATAGACTGATTTAGCACACTAAAAAATCCTTACTTCATTTCCATTGTACATATTTTGATTTCAATGAATTCATACAAGATTTTACAAAAAATAGATCAGAAAACTAAATCAGAAAACTTTTCAAAAATAAGAATTATAGACGACTCTTAAATTATATGTCTACTAATTTTATTTAATTATTTCTTTTATTTCAAAAAATAATTCATAATTTTAATTTAATTATGTCCAAAATAGTTATGTTAGGGCTACTCTTTAAAAAAAATTAATATTAATTAAATTAGTATGATATCACATGAGTTGTTATTTTTGGGTATTGGGTATGGATATACCATGGCCTTGTCCATGATATTGTAAAAAAAACCTATTTTTATCACTAAAAAAATTATTGTTACATTAATTATTTTTATAATTAAAAATAATAGTAATTTCAAATAAAATATATTTTACTCAGGTTTTTTTTTTTACATATCATAACTATTTTGATATTGATAATAAATTGATTTTTATACCATATTGTTGCTAGTTTTAATTTATATGGTTATACTTGTCTTAGAATATATTAATTCAATTTAAATGGTTGTTCTTAAGTTAAATTGATATAAATTATAGTTTAATTAATAAGTGAAATAGGTTTTTAGGTGGATAATTTTAAAGAAATTAACAATTTATAGATTTAAGGTCAAATTAAAATAAATTTCAATTATGAAAAAACAATCTTATAATAAATTAATAAAATAATGCCATGTATACAATTTTTTAATATACCATTTTTATTATTTTATTTTTATCAAAATTACCCAAATAAACAACAAGTTTATCAAAAAGATGCCTCAAACCTTACTCATTTAGATTCAGTCTGGGGTACCTCCCTAAATCTGCAATTTCTTCATGCCACCAGCAACACTTCCCACATTGAAGATTGGCAGATAAGGGGGAAGAACAATGTTGAGTTTCAAGAATGGATCTCCAAGCAGCAGGTGCACTCTTTCTTCTTTGATGGGGCTTCAAAGGGCAACCCAGGAAGAGCTGGAGCAGGTGGTATTGTAAAAAATGTTGAAGGTGTTTTGATTCACAACTTTGCATGGGGTCTGGGGATCAACACCAGCATTCAAGCCGAGGCTCTGGCCCTCCTTCAAGGCCTTAAATCGCTCTTGAATCTAGAAATCAAGGAAGCTAATGTTTTTGGGGATTCCCAAGTGATAATCAAAATTATTTGTTGTTGATAGAAATCTTGTGAAGACTTGTATTCCTTGTCTTTGCGTGAAAAAAAAATTAAGATATGGAAAAAACACAAAGTGCTCGATTTGAGATCGATAAGTTCAATGGGAAAAACAACTTCGAGATCGGGAAAGTTAAGATGCATGATCTACTTGTGCAACAAGGCGTGGCGAAGGCGCTTTTGGGAAAAGCCAAACAACCTTACACCATGATAGATAACAAATGGAGTGACTTCGATGAAAGAGCATCGAGTGGCATTTGATTGTGTTTGGCGGATGATGTTTTGTTTAACATCATGTTAGAGAAAACTGCAGCTAGTTTGTGGACAAAGATTGAAAAGCTGTACATGAAAAAATCCTTAACCAATAGGATTATTCTAAAAATACAGTTATATAGCTTGCGCATGAAGGAAGGTACATAAATTACTGATCACTTGAATACCTTTAATACTCTCTTGGTGTAGTTAGAAAGTATAGAAGTAAAATTTGAATCAGAACATAAAGATGTAACTTTATTATGCTCGTTGCCCGAGTCATGGGATCATTTTGTTACTTCTATAAGTCTTAATTCATTAGAAACCATTGAATTTGATAATGTAGTTGGAGCTTTGTTATCTAAAGAAACAAGGAAAATGTCAAATTCAGAAACCTCTACATCAGAAGTAATGATGGTTAGAGGTCGTTCTAAAGAAATATGCTTCAGTAAGCAGAACAACTCGCGTTCAAAATCAAAAGGGAAGAAGAGTAAGGTAAAGTGCTGGTTTTGTGGCAAATCAAGACATTTGAAGAAGGGTTGTTGGAAGAGACAATAAAAATCCAAAGGAGACTCTTCGACAGAGAATAAAGAAGCAAACATGATAGATACAGGTTCGGCATCCATTTCAGGTATGAGTGATGAAGTGTTATCAGTTAGTTTGTCTAATCATGATCAACATTGGTTATTAGATTCTGGCGCGTCAAATCACATGTGCATTCATAGAGAGTGGTTTAAATCTTATAAATCAATCAATGATGGAGTTTTTTACATGGGAAATGATGTCTCATGTAATATTGTGGGAATTGGAAGCATCCAGATTAAAATGTTTGATGGGACAAATAAAATTTTAACTGATGTAAGAAACTTACCTGAACTAAGAAAAAACCTCATTTCACTAGGAGTACTAGACACAAATGGATATAAACCTTTATTCAAGGTGGAGTAATGAAATTTTATAAAGGAATTTTACTAGTAATGAAAGCAAAGAAGGTTGGAAATATTTTTCAGTTAGAACGAAGAACAGAGTTAGATCATGCTTCTACAGTATCTGAAAACAACAGTAATTCTATTCGTCTATGGCATCAACGGTTGGGCCATATGAGCGAAAGAGGATTAAAATTTTTATCTGATCGTAATTTACTTCCTAGTTTAAAATCTTCTAAGTTAGATTTCTGCAAACATTGTCTATATGGGAAACAAAGCAAGCAAAATTTTAAAACTGGAAAACATACTAGTAAGGGAATCCTTGATTATATCCATTCTGATGTTTGGGGTCCATCTCCTACAACCTCATATGGAGGATCGTCATATTTTGTATTTTTTATTGATGATTTCTCTAGAAAAGTGTGGGTTAAAGAAAAAGTCTGATGTATTCACAGTTTTCAAACAGTTTAGAGCATTAGTTGAAAACATCACTGGAAGAACCATTAAATTTTTAAGAACTGACAATGGTGGTGAGTTTACTTCAAAGGAATTTGATAATTATTGGAAGGATGCTGGGATCGAAAGACATAAAACTACTTTATATACTCCTTAGAAAAATGGAGTTGCTGAACACATGAACAAGACTCTCTTACAGAGAGCAAGAAGCAGGCTTAGTAACGCCAATTTACAGAAGGAATTGTGGACAGAAGCAATTTCTACAACTTGCTATTTGATAAGTCGATCACCATCAACTGCAATAGGATGCAAAATTCCTTAAGAGGTATGGAAAGGTCATCCTTGTGATTATTCTAAACTGAAAGTTTTTGGTTGTGATGCATGTGCTCTAATTCCGAAACATCAGTGTTCTAAATTAGATCCTAAATCAAAAAGATATATCTTTGTTGGATATGGTGATGGGACTAAGGGATATAGGTTGTGGGATCCTACCACTCACAAGATCATCATTAAGAGAGATGTTAAATTCAATGAATCTTCACTCAATAATCCATATGTAGATGATAAATTGAAACAGGATAATGTACATAAGTTTCAACATATTCAGTTTGAAACCAGTTCAAATACTGATGATAGTCCAGATGAACAAGTTTTAGATGCAGATCATGAACAAGTTTTAGATGTAGATCATGAACATGTTTCAGATGCAGATCATGAAGAAGTTCCTACAGATAATAATCAACAAATTGTGGAAGTACCATAAATATCTTTAAGGAGGCCCATGAGAATCAGATGTCCTCCTAAAAGGTATGATGATTATGTTACTTTAGTTGCTTTAACCACTAATGATGATGAACCTTTGTGCTATCAGGAAGCTGTAGAAGGTCCTAACAGTGATAAGTGGAAAGAAGCCATGAAGGACGAGATGAAGGCATTAGACAAGAATGCCACATGGGATTTGGTGGAAATTCCTAAAGACAGAAAAATTGTGGGATGTAAATGGGTTTAAAAATTCAAAAAAGGGTGTTGATGATACAAAGGACAGGTACAAAGCAAGGCTGGTCACGAAAGGTTTTTCTCATAAAGCAAGAATTGACTTTCATGAGATATTTTCACCAGTTGTAAAAATTGTTTCAATTCGGATTTTGTTAGCATTAGTTGCTTTACTTGATTTAGAATTACAACAACTAGATGTTAAAACTGCATTTCTACATGGAGATTTAGATGAGGAGATTTACATGGAACAACCGGAAGGGTTTGTTCAAAATCGCAACAAGAAATTTGTCTGCAGGCTCAAGAAATCATTATATGGTTTGAAGGAGTCACCTCAATAGTGGTACAAGAAATTTGATTCTTTCATGATGAGTCAAAATTATATAAGAAGTGAATATGATCATTGTGTTTACTTTAAGAAATTTAGAAATGGCATGTTCATTATCTTAGTGTTATATGTTGACGATATGATTTTAGCAAGCAAAAGCATAAGTGAGATCAACAAGTTAAAGGCTCAGATGGCTAGGACTTTTGATATGAAAGATCTAGGAGCAGCAAGACAGATTTTGGGCATGGAGATTTTTAGAGACAGGAGCAATGGTAAGCTGTGGCTATCACAAAAGAATTATATTGAGAAAATACTATTGAGGTTTGGTATGAACAATGCGAAGCCTGTTTCAGTCCCTTTAGCTTCCCATTTTAAGCTTTCTTCAATTTTATGTCCTAACACAAATGAAGAAAAGAAATATATGTCTCGAATTCCATATGCGAATGTAGTAGGTTGTTTGATGTATGTGATGGTTTGTACACGACCAGATATTTCACATGAAGTTGGGGTTGTCAGCAGGTATATGGAAAATCCAGGAAAAGAACACTGGTTAGCAGTGAAATGGGTTCTTTGGTATCTGAGAGGCATAAGTGATTATTATATCACTTATAATAAAAGTAGTGAATTTGTTTGCGGATATGTTGATTTCGATTTTGTAGGTGATTTGGATAAGAGAAGGTCAACTTCAGGGGATGTCTTTACTCTTGCAGGTGGAGCTATTAGCTGGATGTCAAAGCTACAGAACATTGTTGATTTATCCACTACAGAAGCAGAATACATAGCTGCTTCACATGCTTGCAAAGAAGCGGTTTGGTTGAAAGGTTTGTTTGGTGAGTTTGGTAGGTTACAAGACAACATTAAGTTATTTTGTGATAGTAAAAGTGTAATTCACTTGGCTAAAAATCCAGCCTATCATAGTAAATCAAAGCATATACCTATTAAGTACCATTTTGTAAGACAGGTTATCACTGAATGGGGTGTCTCTCTTGAAAAAGTGCATACAAAGGAATGAAGTCAGTTTTGTTAGAGAAGCTACGATGGTGTCTCGCTTCTCTTGGCTTGCAGAAAAGATAAAAAAAAAAATGGAACAGGGTATCACGCTAATTGTTGTCAAGGTGGAGATTGTTGAGATTTCTTTTCTTAATTGCCTGGAGAAAATTCATGAATGTGACAACAATAGCATTTGTTGCTAAATTTACTCTATTTAATACCGATGTGGAGTTATTGCATCCTATTTTTGTTGTGATTGAATTTATGATTCAGCTTTCTACTCCCAACTATAAATGTAAGCCCATAGAGGCAAATGAGCATGAGGGATGAGGCAGAGTGGAAGAGATGTATATGAAAAACTCGTCGTTGTAATTCTCCTTTTGTTGAATGAGATTGCCGATATGTTGTCACTTTGTTGATATGTTGTCATATCTCTCCATCCACCATCTATCTATACACCATTCCATATAAAAAGACCTAGCTTGTATATCTACTTCATAAGGATTGAGATTTGTCAAAATTTTATAAGAACTTTAACTTTTTTAAATTATAATTTAAAGATTATACTTGCTCTTTGTGTCAATCAAAATTTCGTTTTAAAATCATAGTTTTTTCTAGATCCAAAACTTCCTTTGAATCCATCCCCTTTTCAAGATTCAAAATTCCTTATGAGGTCAAGGAAAAACTAGTATAAGGGTTTTCATTAAGAAAAGTCATACACTATTCATATATTAGAGTATGAGAAGTTGAAACCTTTATTCAGATTTGAGGTCATTTAAACAATGAAACAATACAAAATATATCCTTAAATATTAGGGTTTACATGGTAAAAACCCTAGACATACCAATGAATAGAGAAGGATTTTTTTCTTACAATTAGGGATTTATTTAGTAGAGCAAGTAAATCACACTCAGAATGTCAATAAAATTTACAAATGAAAAAATATACAATGGTATATATACAGAAACACACATAAAGTAATAGTTATGTTTATTTTATTGAAAAAAAATGCAAAATAATATATATATATAAAAACTAAAATCTCATTTTTTTTTAATAAAAAACTATTTTTTTATATAAAAAGTGGATTTAATATCAAAATAAATAATTATATTACAAAGTCACAAAAACACATTGATTAAATCCACTAATATTAACTCCCAAAACTTCATATTCAATAGTGATATTAAACTTATTAAAATCATCCAAACCATACATATTTGTACAGTACAAATAAACTCTTCTTTTCCGTTAAAAAAAAAAAAAAATCCAGAAAATCACCATTTTGCATTTGAATTTTCTTTTATATATTATTTCTGAACATAAAAACGATATAATAATTTCAAAAAAGAAGACTAAATATATGAAAGGCCCATCCCGTCTTTATTTAGATATTTCACTTAACAGTGAAATACTTCAAACGAAGATGACTACGATAACTGCAAAAAGAGATTTCACTTAACAGTGAAAGACTCCAAACGAAGATGACTACGGGATTGGCAGTGAAATAATTCAAACGAAGATGACTACGGTGTGGACAGAGGAAAAAATGGCGAAATTATTTCACTGCAAGGTGGAAGGCTATCTTCGCAGTTGGAGCTACGGCCACCCTGCTGCTGCTGCTTCCCCAGTTGATTGAGTATGCCGTTGCTTCTCTCGCAGCTTCCTGGTATGCTTCAGGTCCTGCTGTCAAATATTTGAGCAGCCCAACTATTACCGCCCGACGAATATTGATCCTCTTCAGCTGCTTGAATTGATCCTCAGAAGGGACCTGCCATTTTGTGCAAGTGTCCTCTGGAACGTCCAAAACCTATGATTGCAACAAAAAGGGATTGCTGGCAACATGTGCACCTTTGTTGGTATTTAAAGTGTTACTATGTGTCTCGTATGTCATCATTTTGGTAGGTCACTATGTGTCTCGTTCAATAGCAAGATAAACGAAGGCAATAATGACATTAATTGCCAATTACATGGAGGAGTTTTATTTACACTAAAATTGGTTTATGTCCATGTTCACTAGTTTAGGTTTTCAAAAAATAATTGGTTTATTTTTGTTTTTCTAGTTAATTTATAATTAAATGTTTTTGGGAGTTGTGTTTAATGATATTTTTTGGAATTTATGGTAGATTTTCTTGTCAGAATAAGGTGGAAAAAATTGTGGTAAAATCTTGATTTGTGTTACATAAACTGATTTAGCACACTAAAAAATCCTTACTGCATTTTCATTATACAGATTTTGATTTCAATGAATTCATACAAGATTTTAGAAAAAATAGCTCAGAATCAGAAAACTTTTCAAAAAGAAGAATTATAGACTACTCTTAAATTATATGTCTACTAATTTTATTTAATTATTTCTTTTATTTCAAATAATAATTCATAATTTTAATTTAATTATCTCCAAAATAGTTACGTTAGGGTTACTCTTTTAAAAAAATTAATATTAATTAAATTAGTATGATATCACATGAGTTGTTATTTTTGGGTATTGGGTATGGATATACCATGACCTTGCCCATGATATTGTAAAAAAACCTATTTTTATTACTAAAAAAATTATTGTTACATTAATTATTTTTATAATTAAAAATAATAATAATTTCAAATAAAATATATTTTACTTAGGTTTTTTTTTTTTTTTTAACATATCATAACTGTTTTGATATTGATAATAAATTGATTTTTATACCATATTGTTGCTAGTTTTAATTTATATGGTTATACTTGTCTTAGAATATAATAATTCAATTTAAATGGTTGTTCTTAAGTTAAATTAATATAAATTATAGTTTAATTAATGCATGAAATAGGTTTTTAGGTGGATAATTTTAAAGAAATTAACGATTTATAGATTTAAGGTCAAATTAAAATAAATTTCAATTATGAAATAAAAATCTTATAATAAATTAATAAAATAAATTTATATCCTCCTCAATTGTTTTAAGATTTCTTGGTATATATTCTTTTTAAATTTTGATAGAATTTTTAAAGATTACAAGTTTAATCAATAAACTATCAAAATCCTATTAGTTTATCACATTAGTCCCTAAAACTCTAAAAATAACCTTTACTTGATTTCTATTTTTATATGCAATTTATTATTATATATTTTGAAATTATAAAATATATTATTTAATTTATTATTATATATTTTCAAATTACCCATAAAATTTAATTTTTAATTTATTTCTTATTACTTTCAAAATTCGAAACTTATCTTATTTGCTATCAAATTAGTTTATTTCCTAACCAATTGTTTTAAGTTTTCTATTTATCTTTTCCTTTCAAATTCTATAGACTTGGTCAAAGTTGCAAGTTTAATCAATGACCTTTTCACCATCCCATATTTCTTATTTTATTTCTATCTTTATATTTAATTTATCATTATATATTTTCAAATTATAGAGTATATTCTAGAAATCTTTAAGGCTTTTCCATTGTACAGATTTTACCTATCAAACTTGTGATTTCAATGAATTCATACCTAATTTTAGACAAATTAGATCACAAAACTAAATAGGAAAGCTTTTCAAAAAGTACTAATTTTATTTAATTATTTCTTTTATTTCAAATAATAATTCATAATTTTAACTTAATTATGTTGAAAATAGTTATGTTAGTTTTACTCTTTTAAATAAAATGATGTATTACAATAAAATTAATATTAATTCAACTAGTATGATATCAAATTAGCTATTATTTTTGGGTATTGGGTATTGATAAACCATGGCCTTGCCCATGATGTTGTAACAAAACCTATTTATATCACTAAAAAATTTTATTGTTACAATGTATATATGTTTAATTTATATTAATTATTTTTATAATTAAAAATAACAATAATTTCAAATAAAATATATTTGACTCAGTTTATTTTTTTAACACATTCTAACTATTTTGATATTCACAGTAAATTGATGTTTATAAAGTTGTTGCAAGTTTTAATATATATTAAATAAATTATATGCTTGTACTTGTTTTAGGGTATATTAATTCAATTTAAATAGTTTCTGTTAAGCAAAATTAATATAAGGTATAGCTTAATTAATAAAATAAATAGGTTTTTAGGTGGATAATTTAACCAAATTAACAATCTATAAATTTACGGTCAAATTAAAAGAAATTTCAATTATAAAATAACAATCTTATAAAAAATTAATAAAATAATGTAATGTATACAATTTTTTAATATATCAAAATTACCCAAATAAATAAGTTTATCAAAATTATATATATATATATATATATATATATAAATATATATATAGAATAAAAGCTAGAATTATTATAAGATTTAGTCAAATAAATACAATTTTATATTATATATATAATTAATTAATTAATTAATTAATTAATTAATTTGAAAAGTAAATTTAAAATTGGAATTAGTTATGCTTGACTATCTTGTTTGTTCAATTGCCAAAAAATAAGGCAATAATTTATATCCTCAATTATTTTAAGATTTCTAAGTATATATTCTTTTTAAATTTTGATAGGATTTTTGGAGACTACAAGTTTAATAAAAAAACTATCATCATCTTATTAGTTTATCACATTACTCCCTAAAACTCTAAAAAACACCTTTGCTTAATTTCTATTTTTATATGCAATTTATTATTATATATTTAGAAATTATAAAATATATTATTTAATTAATTATTCTATATTTTCACATTACCCATAAAATTTACTTTTTAAAAATTATTTCTTATTACTTTAAAACTTCAAAACCTATTTTATTTGCTATAAAAATTAGTTTATTTCCTAACCAATTGTTTTATGTTTTCTATTTATCTTTTCCTTTCAAATCTATAGACTTCGTCAAAGTTGCAAGTTTAATCAATGAGCTTTTAGCCATCCCATAATTCTGATTTTATTTCTATCTTTATATTTAATTTTACCATTATATATTTTGAAGTACGGTATAGAAAACCCTTAGAAGACACTTCCATTGTACATATTTTACTATCAAAGTTGTGGTTCAAGGAATTCATACCTAATTTTAGACAAATTAGATCAGAAAACAAAATTTGAAATTTTTTCAAAAAGTACAAATTTTATTTAATTATTTCTTTTATTTCTAATAATAATTCATAAATTTAATTTAATTATGTCCAAAATAATTATGTTAGTGTTACTCTTTTAAATTATTATTTTTGGGTATTGGGTATTGATATACTATGGCCTTACCCATGGTGACATATAAAACCCTATTTATATCACTAAAAAAATTTTTTTTACATCTCATATATATATATATATATATATATATATATATATATATATATATATAATTAAAAATAATTTCAAATAAAGTATATTTGAGTGACTTTATTTTTATTTTTGACACATTATAATTGTTTTGATATTCATAATAAATTGATGTTTATAAATTTGTTGCAAGATTTGATTTATATTAATTAAATTATATGGTTGTACTTGTTTTAGGCTTGCAAGTTGTTGCAAGTTGGACTTTATTGGAGAGGTCAATCCACCATCAATTGGGCAGTTCAGATGGATTGTAATTGCTCCTGATTACTTCACAAAGTGGGTTGAAGCAATCCCCACCAAGAAAGAAAATGACCATGTGGTGATGAAGTTTCTGGAGGAGAACATATTCAGTAGGTTTGGCTACCTAGTCAATATTGTAACTCATAATGCTTAGGTATTTAATTCTACTAGATTCATAAATTTCTGTGAAACATATAATGTAATTTTGTCACCTTCCACACCCTACCATCCACAAGGGAATGGATTAGCAGAGTCTTCAAACAAAACATTGGTGGGGATTTTGAACAAGAAAATCACTTAAAATCAGAAAGACTAGGATTCAAAGTTGAATTTTTCTATTTGGGGATTACGAGTAACCCAAGCAAGTCTACTTGCAAGTCACCCTATGAATTGGTTTATGGAACTTAGGCACTATTTCCTACTTAGTTTGCCAACCCAGTGATTTATTTCCTTCAAGAAGATCAGGAAGAACCTATTGCTCTAGTGAGAAGATTGAACAAGGTGATTGAATAAAGTGAAGATAGGAACAAAGTTAGGTAAGTTTGAAGTCCATATTTGACAGAAAAGAAAAATAAATCCTCTTCCAAGCAGGATATTTAGTATTAATATGGGACACCAGAAGGGAAGATAAAGGTAAGAATGGAAATTTTGACCCTCTCTTGTGTGGCCCGTATAGAATCTCTGAAGCCAAATCAATCAATACATTCATCTTAGAATATTTAGATGGAGAATCTCTCTAGATCCTTGTGAATGGGTAGTATCTAAAGAATTATTTCAAACACTAAAATTCTTCATTTCACCATTGTAAATACTGTAATTCTCATTGTTCATATGCCACCAAGAAATATTTGACTTCATTCCCAATGGATAAGGCACTAATCTGCGGTTCTTAGAGCTTTTATGTGAAAAAGCAATATCTCGAGGTGGAGCTAGATGTTGTGGCTCATTTGCATTTACTTTTGAAACATTTATCATAACACCAAAAAAAAATATATGTTATAAAAAGTAAATTTTTTGTATGTCGAAAAAGACTTTTTATTTATATGTTGGTGTATTAACATTATATGCTACACAATATGAAATAAGCTCAAGAGGGTTACACCGTGGAGAAAAAAAAATAGTAATCAAGTTCGTTAATTAGTTAAAGGAACATATGCGAGCTTTTTGAACGAAACTATGTTCATTATCGAAAAAATCGTATATATTTCCCAGAGGGCGTATTTTCCTTAAAAAATCAAGAGTTTTGAAATAAGCGTAAAGGGGGAAAATCGATGGTCAGGATCAAAGCACATAATTGAAGTTGATAGATGGACAACAGAGCTCATATCACAGAAATGAAAGTTAGATAGATCAGATGTCGTGAAGATAAGCCATGTGTTGGCCAAGGTTTCGTCGCATATCTCATTCGGTAAAGGATACAAGTTTGAGATATGGTTAAAATTGCAAAGATGCGATGTGAAGAGCGACAAGTTTAAAATATGGTGATGCGATGAATATCACACATCACATGCAATAAGATATTTCAGCGATCGGGGGAATTTAAAAATTGCCAAAGTAGCGAAAGGTGCTAAGAAATACTGCACCAGAACTAGAGCCGAGCAAAGAGAGCACATAGTGGCATTGTTGGAAACGCAACAACTGGGTCAAGTCAAGCAAGGATACGTTATTGTAGAACTATTTGAATACTGCACCAGAAGCGGAAAAGACATCATAGCAAGAAGAAAAGACAAATGTTGAACTATGGAAGAAAGGCAGGGCACGGATGTCCGAACTGTGAGCGAGACACATCAGTACTTCAGGGAGACACATAAAAAAAAAATCAGATTCAACTAAAAGAATAACCTTTCAAATTTTAATTCGTTTTCTTTGTACGTTAAGGTCGAAGCTATAGTGATGTCCTCAATTGCAATTTAATAAGTAGTTTTAACAGTTTAGGTAGTCAAAGGAGTTTCAAGAAGTTCTCGCAATTACAAACTGTTTTTTATTTATTTAAGAAAGATATAAAGAAATAATAAGGGTTCCGAGTTTCAGACCTCTAGAAGACTAAAAATTTGGCATTTAGTTTTCTGACGAATTAATGAAAGAAGCAACAAGTTTCCTGCAACTGTTGATGGTGAATCGTTTTTCCTATTCCATTTTGTGTCCCTTCTTCCTTGAATGAACTGAAGTAATGCAGTTGTCAGTCTCTTAATTACATATGTGAGTAAATCCTTAATTTTCGCTCCTTCACTTGAACTCCTCTCTCTTCAGAAACTCTCTATGGAGCTTAAAAGTAATAGATTATGTGTTTACAACATATTATGTCGAGTTTCCTCTCTCTCAATAAATTCATTCCGAAATTTAGAGTGGAAAATTTTGTGTTACAACATATCGTTTTGAGTTTCTTTTGCAATTCTTCTTTTCCATTCAGACATCAGTAGTTAATGGCATTGTAGAGTCTTCCATTATACCATATTGTTAAGGGTTTTAAAGAATTGGTTTCCAAAGGGATTGAACGAAGACCACTTGATATAATTAACTTGTGGCACATTTCTAAAAATTTCTTAAGCACTCATTCCTTTCCAAAGCCAAGGAATTGTCTATTAAGACACAACATGCGTCTGTCATGAATTATTGGATGAAGTACATGGAGAAATTTACTTCACCAAGCTCGATCTTCATTCTAGATATCATAAAATTAGAATGAAGACTGAAGACATTCTGAAAATAAAACTCATGGGGGTCATTATGATTTTTTTTCTCTTTTGGTCTTACTAATGCAACTTCCACATTTTAAGGTTTGATGAATTCTATTTTAAAACCCTTACTTAGAAAATTCGTGTTAGTATTTTTTGATGATATACTAATCTATGACAACTAGTTTTGAAAGGATCATGTTCAACATCTTGAAAAGGTTCTAAAAGTAATGGAGGAGAAACAATTATATTAAAAAACCTCGAAATTTTTCTTTGGAGCATATTTGGTGAAATATTTGGGTCATATTATATCTCATGAGGGTGTTAAGGTAGACCTCAACAAAATTAAATCCAGTACGGAATGGAATATTCCAACAACCATAAAGCATGTTCGAGGATTTTTGGGGTTAACAGTGTATTATCACGAGTTTTTTAAGAACTATTGGGGAATATCGACACCTATAACATCATTACTGAAGAAAGGATGCCCGAAGTAACTAAGGCCTTTGAACATCTTAAAGAGGCAATGTGCCAAGCACCCTTCTTGGCATATCATAGTGGTAGTTGATAGACTTACCAAGTATGAACACTTTTGTGTATTATCTCATCCATTTAATTCCATTACAGTTGTTACTTCATTTATGGAAACAATTTAGAAGCTACACAGAAACCTAAATATTATTGTAAGCGATAGAGATGCCATTTTTAGAGGAAATTTTTGAATGGAATTATTTTCTTGTTTCGGTATTAAATTAGCCCATAACTCATCATATCATCCTCAATCAGATGGGAAAACTAAGATAGTGAACAATTTTTTTGAAGGATATCTTCTTTGCTTTGAATATGATCAAGAGACATAATGGATCAAGTGGCTACCTCTATCTCAATGGTGGTATAACACTTCCTTCCATACTGCAGCAAAAATGACCCCATTTATGGGACTTTATGGATATCATCCACTGTCCATCACATCATATTTAGGAGAAAATTATAAGGCTCATGATCTGAAATTACTTTCTACTTAATGTTGTGCTAGTTTCATTTCAGATATAAAATTTTCTTTGCATTTTTTTACTTATCCTTCATGAGCTTGTTTAAGAGCATGTGATCGACAAACAATGTGCTTAGTGAAATTACAAGTTTGTCATAAGCTTTAAAAGCACAATTTTAAATGATAAAACAGAAGCAATAGTAAAAAAAGCAAACAACTATAACAAATCTTAACACAAAGAATTTTGATAAAGAAGTTCACCCCTCCTCGGCTACATCAACTTGGTCTAGCTCCATAGTGTGACCTTTGTATTAGCTTCAAGTGTGCTCAAATTTATATTACAAGCTTCAGAACCTCTTAGAACTGTTCCAATAAGTTTATAACATCATAATCTCCCAAAAATGACTATTTTTTTGTTGTATTTGGACTCTTGCAATGACCCCAACACCTATTGGCCGTGGCCTTAAAAAATATTCAAATGTACTAAAACACCTGTAGATCACCTTTTTTGCCTCTGCAACCTACTTCATTGAGTTCCTAGCATGTAAATCAGCCAAGAATAACTTTTACTAAACTCAGTTTGGTCGAAAATTGAGCGAGTTTTGACCAGAACCATCTTTGCCCCAATTTCTCCTCCAAAACTCGAGAAACTGCAAGTTAAGTTTATAAATTTGGCATTCCCACCAATTTTCCGCTGCCTACGACAATTCTGCTAGTTTAATTTTCGAGATTAATTAACATAAGCAGGATTAGTGGCAGATAAGATAGGATTAAAGTTTAACTGCACTTTATGCGTTAATGACGTATTAACGTCATTAAGCCACACTTAAACATTAATTAAACAAATTTATTTCCATTGGTTTTTCATTTGAACTCACTCTCGGTCGCGCTCTTCTGGTCACTTGGGGAGGGGGTGGGCTCGCGAGGCTGGCCCCCTCCAACCGTTAACGATCGGGAGGTTACAATTCAAATATATGCGGAATATGGTATGGGTAAGAACTGCCCCGTAGGAGAGATGGTCGAGCGCACATATGGCATGCGAGAGGCCAGGGGTTCGAGCCCCGACCCTACCATATAATTTTTCTCTAAGTCATGAAGGCCTCCACTGCTAACTTTTTCCATCTGCCATTCTAAGTCCTATGCCACATTCACTAGTATGCCTCCGGATTTAGCGAGCTTCGCTGTGGTTGGTGGTTTACGAACATTATAATAAATATATGTAATATACACACACACACACACACACACACACACATATATATATATCCAAATAATACCACCACCAATAATAATTTGACCAACCTTAGTCCAAATTTAATATGACTTGTCATTCGACCTTCCAACCTATCGTGCCATGGGGGGGGGTACGTGGCACGCCATGTGGCCCTTCCCCATTGGCCACCATATAAAATAAAACGCCAATTTAATAAAATTTCACTTAGAATTAGGAATAACAAAATTCACTTCCTAGTCATCATCGACGAATCTAGTGGTCCCAGTTGGTGCAGTGTCATTGGTTGTTTCTGGAGGATATTCCTACAAATGCTGATTGTACCTGCCCCATCAACACTGTACCTATTCTCCTCATTTTTTTGCCTTTTTTGGAAAATGAACAACATATGGTAACTCAGTCATACGAACTCAGATTTTTATGAAACGAGTTGTGCCAAAATCCTGGCGACAAACTCTATCCGGTCGTTCAGGTTTGTAGAAATTTCAAGCACTTTAAAATTTTAGCTAAAAATTTAGCCTTAGATCATTCCTTCCCACTAGAAGCCTTTTGGACCCCAAAATATATTATCAATTGTTCAAAAAGTGAAGGTATAGCTCCCTCGCCTTTCCAATCTCCAACCATTTTCCCTTTGAAGGATTTTGACCTTTCAGTCCAACTCTAAGGTAATCAACCTTCCCTCTTCTTGAAGTTTTGATTTTTTTGTCAAGTATGAGATCTTGCTGAAGTTCATCAAGATATTCTGGTGAGAAATCATCTATTGATGGAAGTTAAACATTCTCTCCATGATCATCAATTAGAGGAGGCTCAAAAAATCTCAAATTCTCAACATTAATGATAGAATAGATTTGCATATGAGGCAAATATAGTTGTAGCCATTTGTACCAATCTTTTCGAGAATTGTAAATGGACCATAATGGATTGGTTTGAGATTTTTACCTCCCCCTTGCAATATTTATTTTCTTATGTACAACCAAACTTCATCTCCAACTTGAAATTTGTGATCAACCCGATGTTTTTCATGCCTTGCCTTGTAGCTTCTTTGACTCTTCTCAAGTTGGTCTTGTACTGTGTGATGTAACAACTGAATTTTCTCAATGAACTTTCTTGATTTATCTATGTCACTATGTCCATCTATAGAAACATCTTTCTCAAAGAAAAATTCCAATGGTGATCTTGGCAAGTAACAAAAACATGCCTCAAATGGCGATGTATTTGTGGAAGAATGTTTTGCTCGGTTGTATGCATGTTGTATGTAGTGTAACTGTTCATCCCATAACTTGGGATGCTTGCTGCAATAGCCTCTTAGAAGATGAATAACAGTCCTATTTACCGCCTCTATTTGACCATATTTTTGCAGATGAAATGTTGTACTCTTCTTCAAATTTTTATCCATCATATCCCATAATTTTGACCAGAAATTACCAAAAAATTGAGAATCTCGATCACTTACAATAGAAGTAAGAAGACCAAAATGGATCCATACATTTTGAAAGAAAATATTAATGGTTTGTTCAGCTGTAATAGTTTACTTACATGCTGAACAAACCTATCTACCACAACATACATTTAATTATGACCTTTCCTTGACATAGGAAGGCCTCCTACAAAATTCATTGAGATGCTCTCCAAAGGATGAGAAGTAACTGGAAGTGGTGTGTACAAACCAAGCTTCCTATTGCTAGGTTTACTTGTTGGACATAAAGATAATCCTCTAATAAAACTAGAAACACTTTCATTCATGTGTGGCTAATAACAATACCTTTGCAGATGCGCTACTGTCTTGCCTACACCGAAATTTCCTCCAATCAATGATGTGTGCACCTCTCTTATGATATTGTTTCTTTCTCCCTGTGGTATACATAACTTTCCCAGGTGATACAGCAAATTATTATGCACATGATAACCTAACTCTTAACTTTGGTTTACCTTACTCAAGTGCTCATACACATATTGAAAATCACTATCATTCACATACTATCCAATGTAACTTTCATGCATAATAGAATTGTGCTTGAGAATAATAGTTGAATTTACAATAGGCCTAGAGATCATATCAGCTACCTTATTGTAGATTCATTTCTTGTACATGATAACTAAGTGAAATTGTTGTAGAAAACCCATCGATCTGAAATATCTTGATTGTTGCAATTTGGACTGTGATTGTAAATACTACAATGGTTGATGGTCAGTATGGATAATGGTCTCTTTTCCCATCAAGTAATGCTTCCATTACTTTACAATTTGTACCAATGCATATAAATATTTATCATATGTAGGATATTTAGTCACAGCTCCATTAAAAGTTTTAGAATGAAATGAGATAGGCTTACCATGTTGCAGGAGTACTGCTGAAATGGTTGTTTTAGATTTGGAATTGCTAGTATCGATGATGAACTTATCTTTTTCTTTAAAGCATAAAATTATTTCTGTTGCAAATCCCCCCAATGGAAGACTTTATTTATGCTTTTTAATGCATGTAATGGTGCCGTAATGGAAGAAAAATTAGTAATAAATTTCCTCCAATACTGTGTTGCCCCTAGAAAGCTTCTTACTTCAGTAACTGTATTGGGTTTGGTCCAATTCAAAATGACCTAAAATTTGGAAGGATCAATCTTCAATAAATCTCCTCCAACTATGTGTCTCAAATATACCAATGAAGTCTTACCAAATTCGCACTTTGACATCTTAAGAAACAATTTCTCTTTTCTCAAAACATCTAGTACCTTGCTCACATGAATGACATGTCCTTCTCTTGATTTTTTGAATATGAGTATGTTATCTAAGTAAACAATGAAAAATTCATCTAGAAATGTTCTAAGTACATCATTCATCACTCTCATAAAAGTAGCTGGTGCATTTGTTAAGCCAAATTGCATAACCAACCACTCATACAATCCTTTTCTAGTCTTGAGAGAAGTTTTCCAAATGTCTTCTTTAGCTATCCTAACTTGATGATAACCACATCTCAAATCTAACTTATTGAAATTCTTTGGATGGTTTAACTAATCAAGAAAATAATAAATGCATGGAAGTGGGTAGTGACTCTTTACTGTGATTTTGTTCAACGTACAAAAATCGATAGACATGCGCCAAGTCCCGTCCTTATTTGGAACCAAATATTGGAGAACCACATGGAGAAGTAGATGGGTGTATGCTACCTTTATTCAGAAAATCTTGGATTTTCTTCTTGATTTCAAAACTTTCCATGATTAAAATGCGATACATACCAATATTCAGAAGTGGAGCATCCTGCTATAGCTGAACCTCATGCTGAATTCCTCTCTTGAGTAGCAACCCCTTTGGTTCTTGAAACATCTCGCCATGCTGACTTACCACATCAAAAAATCAGATTTCAATTTTTCATCACATCCTTGAAAATATTCATAGTTAACATCTTCCTTTTTCTTAATCATAGGAAGCACAAAATGTGTACTTGCATTTACTAGCCTCTTCATTTTCCCTACATTAACTAAAGGGATATTCAGTTTCTTGCAATGAGCTCTCACAATATACTCCACTCCATCTTTGATCAAATGATATTTGTTCTCATGATGATAAAATACCGCTTTCTTGTCATACAACTATGGACTACCCAAGATAATCCCTAAAATATCAATTGGTACAACATCTAACTCAAGTTCATCAATAAAGTTTGGATAATACCTATAAATTTGCATTGCTAACTATCCAACCCAAAGCATATGGCTTATGATGAGGTACAATTTCGAGGTTTAGCTTTTTAACTAAGTCTTCTAAAATCAAGTTTTCTTGTGACCCTGTATCAATTAAGGCATCAATATTTGTATGATTATAAATTACTCTAATATGGAAAAATTATATCCTTGTATCCTCATTTGAAGTGTTATTGTGACTATTTGAGGTACTAAAACTTGCAATCGTTTCCTCTCCTTTGTTAACAATGGCAACGATATTGGTTTCATCTCCTGAATCATGTCCAAGATATTTTTGTGTGGTGGCATTCGTCTTTTGTTTTCCTTCGTTATTTGGTTTATTTGGTCTTAGTTCAGGATGTAGTTTCCAACACTGAGCTTAATCATGCCCCTATTTGGAACAATGTTTGAATGTTATTTTCTCCCCTTCTTGCTTCACGCTTGCATTCTTCTTTCCCTTCCATTTTCCTCCTTTCTCTTTTCCCTTACCCTTGAATGGATTCTTCCTACTACCCTCTTCAAAAAAAAATTTACCCCTTGCTTCAAGATGCATGGCTTGCACACATACTTCATCTAAGTTATTCGGGTTAAACATGAGAATAGTGTGTGTTAAGTAGGAATGTATACCTCCTATATAATTCAAGAGTGTGTCATGTGACTTTAAGTCTACTCCAAGTAATAAATCCCTTTTCCTAAAATATTGTGTATACACTTGGAAAATTTGACCTTTAAGCTGTCTAAAGTTTTTCCAACTCATTATTGCTTTCTGCATTTAGGCTAATGGACACAATTGGCTTTTAATGGAATAAATTAATTCGACCCAAGTAATGGAAATATTACCATGGATGCGCATTTCCTCTCGTGTCTTTGCCTCCCACCAAGCTAATGCTGCTCCTTCTAGCCTTAATGAAGCCAATTGGATTTTAATATCGTCTTCTTGCAGATTTGGAATTCTACAGTAAACTTCTAATTGGAAAATCCAATTATCTATTTTTTCAGCATTAACATCTCCATTATGTGTAGGAAGTTCAAATTTGATGTCCAACTTGAGTAACAAAGTCTTACCTTTTGGGATCTTGGAATGAGTATGCGTATGATTTTTTGTAGTGGAATTGGAAGATGAAGATGCTGATGAGGATGATGATGATGATGGTGGTGGAGAAGGAGGTGGTTTTCCACCACTATATTTTGAGCTCCTCTCTTCCTCCTTTTTACTATTTGAAGATTCTTCTCTATGAGGGTGTTTTGAACCTTCTCCAGTTTCCTTTGCCATAACATCTTCATACATAGGTTCCACCATCCTTTGCATTTCTTTGAACTCCTTCTTGAAATCCTCTTCCTCAGAATGTTCATGAGCTCCTTCATGGCCTGACATTTTGGCTGTTGATTCAAGCTATATCTCTGCAGCTTGTATCTCTTCAACCACTTAAGCCTCTTGTGCAATTAATACCTCTTGTTCTTCAAATGTTTCCTTGATTTGTCCTTTGGATAAGGATGATGCTATCGCAACCTTCTTCCTTCTTCTCCTAACTTATGGACTAGCTGTCAGTAGCTTCCCTTCTCCTCTCTACAATCTCTATCTTGTAAGCATTAGTAAATTTGGACTATTAAAACACTTCAAGTAAAAAAAGCAAGCAACCTTGTGCTCTAATACCAACTTGATTTGAAATTACTTGCTAGTTAATGTTGTGCTACTTTCATTTCAGATATAAAATTTTTGTTGCATTGTTTTACTTATCCTTCATGAGTTTGTTTAAGAGCGTCTGATTGGAAAATAATGTACTTATTGAAATTATGAGTTTTTCATAAGCTTAAAAAGCATAATTTTAAATGATAGAACAAAAGAAATAGTAAACACAACAAGCACATATAATAGAACTTAACACAGAGAATTTGGACAAAGGATTTCACCCCTCCTGACCTTTATATTAGCTTCAAGTGTGCTCAAATTGTTGTCACAAGATTCTGAACCTCTTGCAACCTATTCCAATGAGTTTATAACATCACAATCTCCCAAAAATGACTATTTTTTTGTTTTATTTGGACTCTAGATGCTCTGGAAGTGACCCCAACACCTATTGGCACTAGCCTTCAAAAATTATCAAATGTACTAAAACACCTGTAGAGCACCTTTTCCGCCTCTGCAACCTGCTTCATTGAGTTACTAGCATGAAAATTAACCATGAATGACTTTTACCTAGCTCATTTTGGTCAAAAATTGAGTACTTATGACCAAAAACAACTTTGCCCCAATTTCTCCTCCAAAACTAGAGAAAATGTGAGTTAAGTTTCTAAATTTGGAATTCCCTCCAAGTTTGGCATTGCCTCTGAAAATTCTGTGATTTTAATTTTTAGGATTAATTAACATAAGCAGGATTAGTGGCGGATAATATAGGATTAAATTTTAATTGCGCTTTACACACTAATGACGTATTAATGTCATTAAGCCACACTTAAACATTAATTAAACGAGTTTATTTCCGCTAGTTTTTCATTTGAACTGGCTCTCGGTCACACTCTTCTGGTCACATAGGGAGGGGGTTGGCCCGCGAGGTTGGCCCCCTCCAACCCCCAACAGTCGGGTGGTTACAATTCAAATAGATGCGAAAGATGGTATGGGTAAGAACTAACCCGTAGGAGAGATGGTTGAGCGCACATATGGCAGGTAGGAGGTCAGGGGTTGGAGCCCCGACCCCGCCATATAATTTTGATCTAAGTCATGAAGACCTCCACCGCTAAGTTTTTCCATGTGCTATTCTAGGTCCTCCGCCACATCTGTCAGTATGCCTCTAGATTTAGCTAACCCCGCCATCCTTGGTGGTTTAAAAACATTATAATATATATATATATATCTGTGTGTGTGTGTGTGTGTGTGTGTATAGTACATATATTACACACACACACACACACACATATATATCCATCTGAATAATACCACCACCAATATCAATTTGACCAACCTTAGTCCAAATTTGATATGAATTGTCGTTTGACCTTCCAACCTGTCCTGCCATGGGGGGGTACGTGGTATGCCACGTGACCCTTCCCCATTGGCCACCATATAAAGTAGAATGGAAATTTAATAAGAGTTCACTTAGACTCAGGAATAAAAAAAATTCACTTCCTAGTCATCATCAGCCAATCTGGAGTTGCCACTTGGCATCGTTTCATTGGCTATTTCTGAAGGATATTCCTCCAAATGCTCACTGTAACTACCATATCATCTTTGTACCTGTTCTGCTCATTTTTTTGCCTGTTTTTGAACACCAACAATAGATGATAAATCAGTCATACAAACTTGTATTTTGATGAAACGAGTTGCGTCAGAATCCTGGCGATGAATTCTATTCGATCGTTCAGGTTTGAAGAAATTTCAAGCACTTTCAATTTTTAGCTAAAACTTGAGCCTTAGATGAGTTCAATAAGTGGAAGATCACATCGAGCATCATTAATAAGTTATCCAAATCTTAAATGATAACCTCACTTTGGCATAGAATCCAATGAAACAATAGGGAGATCAACATCACAGCAAAAGAAGTTTTGATGTAGGAAACTAGGTATTTTTATGGCTACAACCATCTAAATAAATGTCCCTCAAGAAGGTTAAGAAGGATAATAAATTATCACCAAAGTTTTATGGTCCTTACAAGATGTTACAAAATATTGGTACTATGGCATACAAATTGTATCTTCCCCAATCTTCCCAAGAACATCGAGGTTTCCATGTTTCATGCATAAAGAACGTTGTAGGTGACAAGCTCTGAGTTCAAAAAATATTTTCAAAACTTGACGAGGAAGGAAAATCATATTGGAACCTGAAGCAATAATGGAAACAAGAAATTGACAGCTACGGAATCAATCAATTTTAGAATATCTCATCAAGTGGATGAACCTACCCACTAAATATTCAACATGGGAGGATTATAATTTTATACAAAAGCATCCAAAACAACTCAAGCGTTGAGGACAACACTTGTTTGAAGGAGAGGGGCAAGCTAGGCCCCCATAATACTAGTGTAGTCCTTATTATTGTAAGTGTAGCCCCATTATTTTTATTTTTGTGGCCATGTATTCTTGATATTATTATTGTTGTGCCTCACATGTGTAGCCCCATTATTGTTATTTTTGTGCCCATATGGTCCACATATTGTTATACTGTGACCCCTTAAACTCCTATAAATAGAAGGTATATTTTTCATTTGTATCATCCAAGAATTTTCATTGATGTAATGTAAAGGAGTTTTCCCCCTCGAACAACTTGATTTATAATTTGTGATCTATCTTTTATTCTATTTTGTGGGTTGGTTGCATAAAAAAGAAACCCAACATGAACCTATGGTAGAAACTAGAAACTCCTAGAAATTTAGGTAGCTCTGTTATAGTGTTGGGGGTTGGGAAATCTCAAAGAACTTCTATCTTGGCTAGGTCCATATGCACGCCCTTTTCATCAATGATGTACCATAGATATTGAAACTTGGTCATTCCAAAAATGCATTTATCCAAATTGGCACACAACTTGTGTTATCACTACAAGGAAAAGACCCTCTAGTGAATGTTTTTGAGGAACCCCTTATAAAGATACCCCATAAATCTATTTCTAGCGGAGGTTAATAGAGGATGTTGGCAGGTAGAGTATTTTGCGGATATTTTCCTCTCGGTGCGCTTATCATCCAAAACCGCACCGTTGCGGTCGACAAGAGAAATCACTGGTGTGCACAAAACATTGGTGCACCGGACACTATGTGCTCTGTACAAACCCACCTGGTGCGTCATATTATTGTAAAGCATGAGTGCTTCACAAATCTTTTACACTGGTGCATCATAAAACACTGCAACAAAACAAAAACCACCCAGTGTGGTATTAAGAAACCACACTTGTGCATCATAAAACACCGCGCCAAAACAGAAACTGACCACTGCGTTTGTGAGAAACAGCACCGGTGCACCTATAAAACCCCGTGCACTGGAACATGATTAAATAAAAAAAATTACGGCCAAAAAACTGCATTTTTCACTTTTCTTAGTGCTCCAGAGCTCTCAAGCACCGGTGCAATTTATCCTTGTATGAGTCACCCTGACATCGATGCTCCCATTGCACACGCTACATGCACTGTTGTTGTGTGTTATCACTCCAATAATTCTTTAGTTGTGAGATTTTGATTTTTAATTAAGAAAACTAATGATTTTTTATTGCACCCACTGCATTACACCCATCTTGATTTTTCTTAGGGATTGAATTTTTCTCTAATGTAATTCATATTTATATATTTTATGTAATGAGTTTTATAGGCTGCTAGCAAATAATGTACCTAGCCATGACTTATACATGGCATGGGGAAATTCCATTTCCTCTTTGCTAGACACTATTAGTGTTCCTCATGAAATTCAATATTGTACTGAAGGTAAGGTAAAGAAAATTTTCCAAAATTTTTCTCCTTTTATCATCTAGCTTGCTATCAAAATTTCTTCAAATTTATGTTGCCCAATAAGGCCATCCCTCACCAAAGATAAGAGAGTTCACATGATACAACATGTTAAATAGTTGTATGATAAATAGGTGCAATTTAACTAGAAAAAAGGGAAACACATCTAATGAAATTTCATTAACCATTGGCCAAAACCCTATCCAATCCAACCAAGTTAGCTTTCATAGGTCACTTCTAGCCTCTCTTATAATGAATTCTTCTTAGCCAAAAACCATGGGTGCATAATACCATGTGCCCCAAAACTACTTGATTATTTAACCTCTTCAACCTTCACCCTAACCCAGATCCAATTTACCTAACATTCCCCACTTGAACTTGACTTGGGGTTCCTTGACTAAATCTAGCTAACCTTACCAAGTGAGTCCACAGTGCTGTAATCCCTTGGCACTTACCCCCCTCAATTTTTTTTTCCCTCACTATCTCTTAGCCCAACATCCCCTTATCAATTATGTCTAACCCATACTAGAAATTACCCAAGGGTACATCCCCCTATCACCTATGTCTAACCGAGACTTTAAATTTAAAGTCCATTCCATGCAATACCATGAGCCCAAAGCTATGGGAGCACAATCCCATGAGCCCAAAATCATGGGTGCATAATACCATGTGCCCTAGAACTACATGATTGTTTAACCTCTTCAACCTTGACTCTAACTCTGATTCAATTTAACTAACATTCCCAGTTCAACTTGATATCCATCTAACCTTGCCAAGTGAGTCAACCCACCCCTTGCTCAGTCTGGTCCTTACCCCCTCAATTTCTTTTAGCTAGGTATGTCTTAACCCAACATTCCCCTATCACCTAGGTCTAACCCATACTTTACTAGAAATTACCCAAGGGCAAGCATGCCTTAACTACAACAATATGCCCATTTACATGTAACAATTTGACTTTATTATACTATATATATATATATATATATATATATATATTAATTCATTGTTACTATCTTCTATCTTCTAGTTGCCCGGTGCCTTGACCACTCTAAGATGCCTTTTGTAACAACTCTACCTCTTCATAGCCTAAACCCAATATCCTCCTTCCCAGATTGTTTAACCACAAAGCCTATCTCCACATAGTGAAGCCTTCAGACTACCTTGGTGTTCATGATTTAAACTTTGGTGCAACCAACCACCATCATATTCACAACCAATCCTTTGAGTTCCAATTTTCTTGTCCCCAAATAAACTATGCTGAGAAAAACTCCTAGACTTATTTACTAGCTCCACCCCCTAGTGCATTTTTCATAAAACAATGGTCCATTGAATACAAAATTTATCCTAGCTTTGGATCAACCTATTCCAACAACTCACCATAGGTGTACTCATCCCCATTTCGTTATTTCTCTCCATGTGACTTGAACTTCTAGTTCTCCCTATAGCTCATCAAGGAATATTCCATCTTCACCCAAATGAGTGTGCCACACATCCTGAGTCCCACAAGTGCTCAATTCATTCAACTCATTAGCACCCATTTCAGATCTCCTGATCATGCAGGCACATTCACTCCCATGCTTCTTCTCTCTTATGCCTCATCCATGGCTACATAGCCTCTCACTACCAGCAGAAAAACATGACCGTAGTCCCTCCTTATTCTCCAAGACCACCATGACTGGGGTACCTTCTTATACCTCCTCTTGGTTATTGGTCTTGATGCTTGGGATCCCATTTCGAAATCCACCTCTCAGAAGATCCATGAAACAAATGGAAACAAATTGCATCACACACCCTTGAGATGAGTTCCCTCAACTCACACCATGATTTAATACTACCACTGCCTTCCAAATAGAATTTCACCCAATGTGCACTGGTGGACTAGTGGACTCTTGTATTCAGTGAGAGTATGCTCATAAAATTTCTAAAGTGGCAGCTTCAAACTTTGAGCATGCTAGATATGACTAGATCTAAATTCCAATCATATGATCTCATCTAAATTCTAGCAACACCATACTCCTTGAGCCCATAATTGCAAATTTATTTTGGGTCCTTTTCCACCATGGTAGCCCTCCATGGGATTCCCTACTATTCCTTTGGATTGTGTTGTGCTCAATTTGGCCCTTATCCCCCTCAATTTTTTTTTACTTGGGCATTTCTTAACCCAACATCCCCTCATCACTTAAGTCTAACCCAGAATTTACCACAAATTACCCAAGGGTACATCCCCCTATCACCCAGGTCTAACCCAGACTTTACATTCAAATTCCATTCCATGCAATACCATGAGCCCAAAACCATGGGTGCACAATTCCATGTGCCTCAAAACTACTTGATTCTTTAACCTCTTCAACTTTGACTCTAGCCCAGATTCAATTTACCTAACATTCCGCCTTCAATTTGATATCCATCTAACCTTACGAACAGAGTCAACCCACCCTTCCTCACTCTGGTCCTTACCCCCTCAATTATTTTTTACTTAGGTATGTCTTAACCCAACATCCCCCTATCACCTAGGTCTAACCTAGACTTTACCATAAATTACCCAAAGGTAAGAATGCCTTAGCTACAACAATATGCCCATTTACATGTAACAATTTGACTTCATTATAATAAATATATATATATATATATTTTAATTCATTGCTAATATATATTTTATCCCCATTTAGTTATTGTTGTGGATGTGACTTGAACTTCTAGTTCTCCCTACAACTCACCAAGAAATATCCCATCTTCACCCACATGAGTGTGCCACAGATCCTGCCTCCCACGGGCTCTCAAGGTTCCCCAATTGGTTCAACTCATTAGCCCCCATTTTAGGTCTCCCGATCATGCAAGCACATCCACTCCCATGCTACTTCAAGATTCCTTTGAATCCATCCCCTTTTCAAGATTCAAAATTCCTTATGAGGTCAAGGAAGAACTAGTATAAGGGTTTTCATTAAGAAAAGTCATACAATATTCATATATTAGAGTATGAGAAGTTGAAACCTTTATTTAGATTTGAGGTCATTTAAACAATGAAACAATACAAAATATATCCTTAAATATTAGGGTTTACATCCTAAAAACCCTAGACATACCAATGAATAGAGAAGGATTTTTTTCTTACAATTAGGGATTTATTTACTAGAGCAAGTAAATCACACTCCCAATGTCAATAAAATTTACAAATGAAAAAATTTACAATGATATAAATACAGAAACACACATAAAGTAATATTTATGATTATTTTACTGAAATGCAAAATAATATATAAACAAAAAAACTAAAATCTCATTTTTTAATAAAACCACACTTTATATAAAAAATGAGTTTAATATCAAAATAGATAATTATATTACAAAGTCACAGAAACACATTGATTAAAACTACTACTATGTAACTCCCAAAACTTCATATTCATAGCAGATATTAAACTTATTAAAACTGGTCCAAATACAGCAAATAAACTTTCTTTTCTCTAAAAGAAATCCAGAAGATCACCATTTTGCATTTGAATTTTCTTTTATATCTTATTTCTGAACATAAAAACGATATAGTAATTATATCATTTCAAAAAATATTGTATGTTAACGATTTCAAATAAGAAGACTAAATATATGAAAGGCCCGTCCCGTCTTTATTTAGATATATATATAACTGTTTCACTTAACAGTGAAATACTTCATACGAAGATGACTATGCAAAAAGAGATTTCACTAGTGAAATACTTCAAACGAAGATGACTAGGGGAGATTTCACTAGTGAAATACTTCAAACGAAGATGACTAGGGTGTCGGCAGAGGAAAAAATGGTGAGATTATTTCCTCTAGTAGGCCGGACCCTGCATAGTATGCGACCCTGCATAGTATGCCTTGCTTCTTGCAAGGCGGAAGGCAAGGTCATCTTCGCTGCCATCTTTAGCAGGAAGAGATACAGTTGGAGCTACGGCCACCCCACTGCCATCTTTCGCAGGAAGAGACGCAGTTGGAGCTACGGCCACCCCGCTGCCGCTGATTCCCCAGTTGATTGAGTCCGCAGGAAGAAACGCAGTTGGAGCTACGCTATCTTTCGCAGGAAGAGATGCAGTTGGAGCTACGGCCACCCGGCTGCTGCTGCTGCTTCCCCAGTTGATTGAATCTGCCGTTACTTCTCTAGTAGCAGCCTGGTATGCTTCAGAAGCCTCATCTGGGGTACTGAATGTTCCCAGCCAACGCCTTTTCTTGATCCTACTGTCAAATATTTGAGCAGCCCAACTATTACCGCTACGACCCCGACGAATATAGACACCTTTGTACTGGCCATCTCTTTTCAGCTGCTTGAATTGTTCCTCAGAAGGGACCTGAGGATTCGCCATTTTGTGCAAGTGCCCTCTGGAACGTCCAAAACCTTCAATACCTATGATTGCAACAAAAAGGAATTGCTTGCAACATGTGCACCTTTGTTGGTATTTAAAGTATTAAATCTTGTGTACCGTTCAATAGCAGATAACGAAGACAATAATTACATTAATTGCCAACTACATGGAGGAGTTTTATTTACACTAAACTTAGTTATAGTTATGTGCATGCCAACTACATGGAGGAGTTTTATTTACACTCAACTTAGTTATAGTTATGTCCATGTTCACATGGAGGAGTTTTATTTACATCAAACTTAGTTTATGTCCATGTTCACTAGTTTAGGTTTTCAAGATATAATTGGTTTATAATTAAATGTTTTTGGGAGTTGTGTTTAAAGATATTTTTTGGAATTTATAATGGATTTTCTTGCCCGAATACGCTGGAAAAATTTGTGGTAAAATCTTGATTTGTGTTATTTAAATTGGTTTTTTTTATTACATATACTAATTTAGCACACTAAAAAATCCTTACGGCATTTCCATTGTACAGATTTTTTATTTCAATATATTCATACAAGATTTTAGAAAAAATAGATCAGAAAAATAAATCAGAAAATTTTTCAAAAAGTAGAATTATAGAAGACTCTTAAATTATATGTCTACTAATTTTATTTAATTATTTCTTTTATTTCCAAATAATAATTCATAATTTTAATTTAATTATGTCCAAAAAAAAATTATGTTAGAGTTACTCTTTTAAAAAAATTAATATTAATTAAATTAGGATGATATCACATGAGTTGTTACTTTTGGCTATTGGGTATGGATATATACCATGGCCTTGCCCATGATATTGTAAAAAAACCTATTTTTATCACTAAAAAATTTATTGTTACATTAATTATTTTTATAATTAAAAATAATAATAATTTCAAATAAAATATATTTTACTCAAGTTTTTTACTTTTTTTTACATATCATCACAGTTTTGATATTGATAATAAATTGATTTTTATACTGTTGTTGCTAGTCTTAATTTATATGGTTATACTTGTCTTAGAATATATTAATTCAATTTAAATAGTTGTTGTTAAATTAAATTAATATAAATTATAGTTTAATTAATACATGAAATAGGTTTTTAGGTGAATAGTTTTAAATAAATTAACAATCTATAGATTTAAGGTTAAATTAAAAGAAATTTCAGTTATGAAATAACAATCTTATAATAAATTAATAAAATAATGCCGTGTATACAATTTTTTAATATACAATTTTTTAATATACAATTTTTATTATTTTATTTTTATCAAAATTACCCAAATAAACCACATATATATATATATATATATATATATATATATGAAAAAATAAAGGTGAAATTTTGATTTTCTTGTCCCCAAAGATAACCATGCCGAGAAAAACTCCTAGAGTTATTTAATAGCTCCACCCCTAGTGCCTTTGTCATAAAACAATGATCCATTGAATACAAAATTTATCCTAGCTTTGGATCAAACTATTCCACCTACTCACCATAGGTGTAATGGTACCCATTTATTTATTTCTCTCCATGTGACTTGAACTTCTAGTTCTCCCAATAGCTCATCAAGAAATATCCCATTTTCACCCACATAAGTATGCCACACATCCTACAGGCTCTCAAGGTTTGTAGTGCTACTCAATTCATTCAACTCATTAGCACCCATTTCAGGTCT
Source organism: Pinus albicaulis (assembly GCA_034641835.2). Classification (NCBI taxonomy): domain Eukaryota; kingdom Viridiplantae; phylum Streptophyta; class Pinopsida; order Pinales; family Pinaceae; genus Pinus; species Pinus albicaulis. The sequence goes on from CM076581.1 coordinate 1,594,060,083, forward strand.
CCTGATCCTGCAAGAACCTCCACTCCCATGCTTCTTCTCTCTTGTGCCTCATCCATGGCTACATGGGGTGGTAGTCCCATGCTTCTTCTCTCTTGTGCCTCCTCCATGGCTACATAGCCTATGACTACCAACAAAAAAACATGACCATCCTCCTTCCTTATTCTCCAAGACCACCATGACCCGAGTCCCTTCTTATAACTTCTCTTGATTATTGGTCTTGATGCCTGTGATCCCATTTCAAAATCCACCTCTTAGAATATCCATGAAATGGATGGAAAAAAATTGGGTCACAGGGCCTTGAGATGAGTTCCCTCAACTCACACCATGATTTACAAATTGCGTCACACACCCTTGAGATGATTTACCTCAACTCACACCATGATTTAATACTACTACCGCCTTCCAAATGTAATTTCACCCAATGTGCACTACTAGACTCATTTAGTGATAGTATGCTCATAAAATTTCTAAAGTGACAACTCGAAACTTTGAGCATGCCAGATATGACCATATCTAAATTTGGATCATATGATCAGATCTAAATTCTAGCAACACCATACTCCTTGAGCCCAGAATTTCAAATCTATTTTGGGTCCTTTTCCACCATCGTAGCCCTCCATGGGATTCCCTATTATTCCTTTGGATTGTGTTATACTCAATTTGGCCTTTATCCCCCCCAATATTTTTTTACCTGGGTATCTCTTAACCCAACATCCCCTTTTCACTTAGGTCTAACCCAGACTTTACCACAAATTACCCAAGGGTACATTCCCCTATCACCTAGGTCTAACCGAGAATTTACATTCAAAGTCCATTCCATGGAACACCATGAGCCTAAAGCCATGGGTGCACAATACCATGAGCCAAAAACCATGGGTGCATAATTCCATGTGCCCCAAAACTACCTGATTGTTTAACCTCTTCAACTTTGACTCTAGCTCATATTCAATTTACCTAACATTCCCCCTTCAATTTGATATCCTGAGTCAACCCACCCATGCTCACTCTGGTCCTTACCCACTCAATTTTTTTTACTTAGGTATTTCTTAACCCAACATCCCTCTATCACCTAGGTCTAACCCAGACTTTACAAGAAATTACCCAAATGTAAGAATGCCTTAGCTACAACAATATGCCCATTTACATGTAACAATTTGACTTCATTGTAATAATTATATATATTTTAATTCATTGTTACTATCTTCCATCTTCTACTTGCTTTGTTCCTTGACCACTCTAAGATGCCTTTTGTGACAACTATGCCTCTTCATATCCTGAACAAAATCTCCTCCTCTTGAGGTTTCTTAGCCACAAATCCTATCTCCACAGAGTGAAGCCTTCAGACTACCTTTGTGTTCATGATTTAAACTTTGGTGCAACCAGCCACCATCATATTCGCAGAAAACTTTTCGAGTTCCAATTTTCTGCCCCCAAATATAACCATGCCCCACTTATTTGCTAGCTCCACCCCTAGTGCCTTTGTCACAAAAAAACAATCCATTAAATACAAAATTTATCCTAACTTTGGATCAACCTATTCCAGCAACTGACCATGGTTCTACTGATCCCCATTTAGTTATTGCTGTGGATGTGACTTGAACTTCTAGTTCTACCTACAACTCACCAAGAAATATCCCATATTCACCCACATGAGTGGGCCACAGATCCGGCTTCCCACGGGCTCTCAAGGTTCCCAGCACTGCTCAATTGGTTCAACTCATTAGCCCCCATTTTAGGTCTCCCAATAGTGCAAGCACATGACTCCAATGCGTCTTCTCTCTTGTGCCTCATCCATGGCTACATCGCATCATGGTAGTCCCATGCTTCTTCTCTCTTGTGCCTCATCCATGGCTGCATAGTCGGTGACTACCAACAAAAAAACATGGGTGGCTTCCATATTCTCCAAGACCACCATGAGGGTCGTCCATTCTTATAGTTCCTCTTGGTTATTGGCCTTGAAGCCGGGATCTCATTGGAGAAATCCACCTCTTCCTCATGATCCATTGGGTGATGGAAGCAAATTGCTTCACACACCCTTGAGATGATTTCTCTTAACTCACACTATGATTTAATCCTACTATGGCTTTCCAAATAGAATTTCACACAATGTACAACTCACTAGGAAATATCCCATATTCACCCACATGTGCGCCACATATTCGGCTTCCAATAGGCTCTCAAGGTTCCCAGCGCTGCTCAATTGGTTCAACTCATTAGCCCCCATTTTAGGTCTCCCAATCGTGCAAGCACATCCACTCCAATGCTTCTTCTCTCTTGTTCCTCATCCATGGCTACATAGCCTGTGACTACCAACAAAAAAACATGGGTGGCTTGAGACACTTCTGCATTCACCATGAGGGTCGTCTCTTTCCAGGTTCCTCTGGTTATTGGGCCTGTGCTTGGGAGATCCTAATAAGAAATCCACCTCTCCTAAGATCCATTAAATAGATGGAAGCAAATTGCTTCACACACCCTTGAGATGATTTCCCTTAAGTCACACTATGATTTAATCCTACTATGGCCTTCCAAATAGAATTTCACACAATGTCCACTAGTGGACTCCTGTATTCAGTAAGAGTATGTTCATAAAATTTCTGAAGTGGCAGCCACCAGATCTAAATTCGGATCATATGACCAGATCTAAATTCTATCAACACCATATTCCTTTAGCCTAGAATTGTAAATTTATTTTGGGTCCTCTTCCACCATCTTAGCCCTCCATGAGATTCCATATTATTCCTTTTGATTGTGCTATCACCAAATCCATCAACTCACTCATGTTGTAGAGTGCACTTTATTAGGAGCTCCACCCACCACTCATTAGCCTTCCTCAACATCTAGATCACCAAGCAGTACAAACAAAAATTACAAACATAATGCTTCTTTTTAGGATGTCACTTTGTTGATATGTTGTCATATCTCTCCATCCACCATCTATCTATACACCATTCCATATAACAAGAAGGAGCTTGTATATATACTTCAAAGGACTGAGATTTGTCAAAATTTTATAACAACTTTAACCTTTTTAAATTATAATTTAAAGACGATACTTGATGTTTGTGTCAATCAAAATTTCTTTTTAAAATCATAGTTTTTCTAGATCCAAAGCTTCTTTTGAATCCATCCCCTTTTCAAGATTCAAAATTCCTTATGATGTCAAGAAAGAACTAGTATAAGGGTTTTCATTAAGAAAAGTCATACACTATTCATATATTAGAGTATGAGAAGTTGAAACCTTTATTTAAATTTGAGGTCATTTAAACAATGAAACAGTACAAAATATATCCTTAAATATTAGGGTTTACATCCTAAAAACCCTAGACATACCAATGAATAGAGAAGGATTTTTTTTCTTACAATTGGGGATTTATAGATGGAAACAAATTGCTTCACACACCCTTGAGATGATTTCCCTTAACTCACACTATGATTTAATCCTACTACTGCCTTCCAAACAGAATTTCACACAATGTCCACTCCTGTATTTAGTAAGAGTATGTTCATAAAATTTCTGAAGTGGCAGCCACTAGATCTAAATTCGGATCATATGACCAGATCTAAATTCTAGCAACACCATATTCCTTTAGCCTAGAATTGTAAATTTATTTTGGGTCCTCTTCCACCATCTTAGCCCTCCATGGGATTCCTTATTATTCCTTTGGATTGTGCTATCACCAAAGCCATCAACTCACTCATGTTGTAGAGTCCACTTTATTAGACCTTCCACCCAGCACTCATTAGCCTTCCTCAACATCTAGATCACCAAGCAGTACAAACAAAAATTACTAACATAATGATTCTTTCTAGGATGTCACTTTCTTGATATGTTGCCATATCTCTCCATCCACCATCTATCTATACACCATTCCATATAACAAGAAGGAGCTTGTATATATACCTCATAAGGACTCAGATTTGTCAAATTTTATAACAAATATAACCTTTTTAACTTATAATTTAAAGATGATACTTGCTGTTTCTGTTAATCAAAATTTAGTTTTAAAATCATAGTTTTTCTAGATCCAAAGCTTCTTTTGAATGCATCCCCTTTTCAGGACTCAAAATTCCTTATGAGGTCAAGAAAGAACTAGTATAAGGGTTTTCCTTAAGAAAAGTCATACACTATTCATATATTAGAGTATGAGAAGTTGAAACCTTTATTTAGATTTAAGGTCATTTAAACAATGAAACTATACAAAATATATCGTTAAATATTAGGGTTTACATCCTAAAACCCCTAGACACACCAATGAATAAAGAAGGATTTTTTTCGTATAATTAAGGATTTATTTACTAGAGCAAGTAAATCACACTTCCAATGTCAATAAAATTTACAAACCAAAAAATTTACAATGATATAAATACAGAAACACACATAAACTAATATTTATGATTATTTTACTGAAAAAAAATGCAAGATAATATATAAACAAAAAAAACTAAAATCTCATTTTTTTAATAAAAAACTACTTTTTTATACAAAAAGTGAGTTTAATATCAAAATAAATAATTATATTACAAAGTCACAGAAACACATTGATTAAATCCACTAATATGTAACTCCCAAAACTTTAAACTTATTAAAATCATCGAAATACAGCACAAATAAACTCTTCTTTTCCGTAAAAAAAATCCAGAAGATCACCATTTTGCATTTGAATTTTCTTTTATATCTTATTTCTGAACATAAAAACGATATAGTAATTATATCATTTCACAAAATATTGTATGTTAACGATTTCAAATAAGAAGACTAAAAATATGAAAGGCCCATCCCGTCTTTATTTAGATATATATATAACTGTTTCACTTAACAGTGAAATACTTCATACGAAGATGACTATGCAAAAAGAGATTTCACTAGTGAAATACTTCAAACGAAGATGACTAGGGTATCGGCAGAGGAAAAAATGGTGAGATTATTTCCTCTAGTAGGCCGGACCCTGCATAGTATGCCTTGCTTTTTGCAAGGCGGAAGGCAAGGTCATCTTCGCTGCCATCTTTCGCAGGAAGAGATACAGTTGGAGCTACGGCCACCCCGCTGCCATCTTTCGCAGGAAGAGACGCAGTTGGAGCTACGGCCACCCCGCTGCCGCTGATTCCCCAGTTGATTGAGTCCGCAAGAAGAGACGCAGTTGGAGCTACGCTATCTTTCGCAGGAAGAGACGCAGTTGGAACTACGGCCACCCCGCTGCTGCTGCTGCTTCCCCAGTTGATTGAATCTGCCGTTACTTCTCTAGTAGCAGCCTGGTATGCTTCAGAAGCCTTATCTGGGGTACTGAATGTTCCCAGCCAACGCCTTTTCTTGATCCTACTGTCAAATATTTGAGCAGCCCAACTATTACCGCTACGACCCCGACGCATATAGACACCTTTGTACTGGCCATTTCTCTTCAGCTGCTTGAATTGTTCCTCAGAAGGGACCTGAGGATTCGCCATTTTGTGCAAGTGCCCTCTGGAACGTCCAAAACCTTCAATACCTATGATTGCAACAAAAAGGAATTGCTTGCAACATGTGCACCTTTGTTGGTATTTAAAGTGTTAAATCTTGTGTCCCGTTCAATAGCAGCAGATAAACTAAGACAATAATTACATTAATTGCCAACTACATGGAGGAGTTTTATTTACACTAAACTTAGTTATGTCCATGTTCACATGGAGGAGTTTTATTTACACTAAACTTAGTTTATGTCCATGTTCACTAGTTTAGGTTTTCAAGATATAATTGGTTTATAATTAAATGTTTTTGGGAGTTGTGTTTAAAGATATTTTTTGAATTTATAGTGGATTTTCTTGCCGGAATAAGCTGGAAAAAATTGTGGTAAAATCTTGATTTGTGTTATTTAAATTGGTTTTTTTATTACATATACTAATTTAGCACACTAAAAAATCCTTACCGCATTTCCATTGTACAGATTTTTTATTTCAATATATTCATACAAGATTTTAGAAAAAATAGATCAGAAAACTAAATCAGAAAATTTTTCAAAAAGTAGAATTATAGAAGACTCTTAAATTATATGTCTACTAATTTTATTTAATTATTTCTTTTTGATTTTAAATAACAATTCATAATTTTAATTTAATTATGTCCAAAAAAATTATGTTAGAGTTACTCTTTAAAAAAATTAATATTAATTAAAATTAGTATGATATCACAATATTGTTGCTTTTGGCTATTGGGTATGATATACCATGACCTTGGAAGCCTATGATATTGTAAAATCATTTTTATCACTAAAAATTTATTGTTACATTAATTATTTTTATAATTGTTAATAATAATTTCAAATAAAACATTTATCCAAGTTTTTTAGTTCTTTTTACATATCATCACAGTTTTGATATTGATAATAAATTGATTTTTATACTGTTGTTGCTAGTTTTAATTTATATGGTTATACTTGTGTTAGAATATATTAATTCAATTTAAATAGTTGTTGTTAAATTAAATTAATATAAATTATAGTTTAATTAATACATGAAATAGGGTTTTAGGTGAATAGTTTTAAAGAAATTAACAATCTATAGATTTAAGGTTAAATTAAAAGAAATTTCAATTATGAAATAACAATCTTATAATAAATTAATAAAATAATGCCGTGTATACAATTTTTTAATATACCATTTTTATTATTTTATTTTTATCAAAATTACCCAAATAAACTATATATATATATATATGAAAAAATAAAGGTGAAATTTTGATTTGTATTATTTAAACTATTTTTTTAAATGAAGATATGGATTTAGCACCTTGAAAAACTCTTAGGGAACTTCCATTTTGCAAGGGTTACCCATCATTCTTATGATTTCAATAAATCCATAGCAGATTTTAAGCAAATTAGACCAGAGAAATCCATTGGAAAAACTTCCAAAACACACACACTAAAGACAACTAGATATATATACATATATAAAATACTTAAGTTAATTTATTAAGATAACATTTAATGAATTAGTTATGCTTCACTATCTGATTTGTTCAATTACTAAAAAATAAGGCAATAATTTGTATCCTCCTCAATTGTTTTAAGATTTCTTAGTATATATTCTTTTTAAATTTTGATAGAATTTTTGAAGATTACAAGTTTAATCAATAAACTATCAAAATCCTATTATTTTATCACATTAGTCCTTAAAACTCTAAAATAACCTTTACTTGATTTCTATTTTTATATGCCGTTTATTATTATATATTTTGAAATTATAAAATATATTATTTAATTTATTATTATATATTTTCAAATTACCTATAAAATCTAATTTTTAAAATTTATTTCTTATTATTTTAAAAATCTAAACTTATTTTATTTCCTAACAAATTGTTTTAAGTTTTCTATTTATCTTTTCCTTTCAAATTCTATAAACTTGGTCAATGCTGCAAGTTTAATCAATGAGCTTTTCACCATCCCATAATTCTTATTTTATTTCTATCTTTATATTTAATTTATCATTATATATTTTGAAATTATAGAGTATATTCTAGAAAACCTTTAGGCCATTTCCATTGTACAAATTTAACCTATGAAACTTGTGATTTCAATGAATTCATACCTCATTTTAGACAAATTAGATCAGAAAACTAAATAGCAAAGCTTTTCAAAAAGTACTAATTTTATTTAATTTTTTCTTTTATTTCAAATAATAATTCTGGATTGCTTGCAACATGTGCACCTTTGTTGGTATTTAAAGTGTTAAATCTTCATTTTGGTATGTCACTATCTGTCTGGTTCAATAGCAGATAAACCAAGGCAATAATGACATTAATTGCAACTACATGGAGGAGTTTTATTTACACTAAAATTAGTTTATGTCCATGTTCACTAGTTTAGGTTTTCAAGAAATAATTGGTTTATTTTTGTTTTTCTATTTAATTTATAATTAAAGGTTTTTGGGAGTTGTGTGTAGAGATATTTTTTGGAATTTATAGTGGATTTTCTTGCCGGAATAAGCTGGGAAAAATTGTCGTAAAATCTTGATTTGTATTATTTAAACTGGTTTTTTTACTACATATACTAATTTAGCACACTAAAAAATCCTTACTGCATTTCCATTGTACAGATTTTTGATTTCAATAAATTCATACAAGATTTTAGAGAAAATAAATCAGAAATTTTTTCAAAAGGTAGAATTATAGACGACTCTTAAATTATATGTCTAATAATTTTATTTAATTATTTATTTTATTTCAAATAATAATTCATAATTTTAATTTAATTATGTCCAAAAAAAATTATGTTAGGGTTACTCTTTTAAAAAAAATTAATATTAATTAAATTAGTATTTTTGTTTTTCTATTTAATTTGTAATTAAATGTTTTTGGGAGTTGTGTTTAATGATATTTTTTGGAATTTATAGTGGATTTTCTTGGAAAAAATTATGCTAAAATCTTGATTTGTGTTATTTAAACTGGTTATTTTTACTACATAGACTGATTTAGCACACTAAAAAATCCTTACTGCATTTCCATTGTACATATTTTGATTTCAATGAATTCATACAAGATTTTACAAAAAATAGATCAGAAAACTAAATCAAAAAACTTTTCAAAAAGAAGAATTATAGATGACTCTTAAATTATATGTCTACTAATTTTATTTAATTATTTCTTTTATTTCAAAACATAATTCATAATTTTAATTTAATTATGTCCAAAATAGTTATGTCAGGGTTACTCTTTAAAAAAAATTAATATTAATTAAATTAGTATGATATCATATGAGTTGTTATTTTTGGGTATTGGGTATGGATATACCATGGCCTTGTCCATGATATTGTAAAAAAACCTATTTTTATCACTAAAAAAATTATTGTTACATTAATTATTTTTATAATTAAAAATAATAATAATTTCAAACAAAATATATTTTCCTCAGGTTTTTTTTTTTTTTTTTTTACATATCATAACTATTTTGATATTGATAATAAATTGATTTTTATACCATATTGTTGCTAGTTTTAATTTATATGGTTATACTTTTCTTAGAATATATTAATTCAATTTAAATGGTTGTTCTTAAGTTAAATTGATATAAATTATAGTTTAATTAATAAGTGAAATAGGTTTTTAGGTGGATAATTTTAAAGAAATTAACAATTTATAGATTTAAGGTCAAATTAAAATAAATTTCTATTATGAAAAAACAATCTTATAATAAATTAATAAAATAATGCCATGTATACAATTTTTTAATATACCATTTTTATTATTTTATTTTTATCAAAATTACCCAAATAAACAACAAGTTTATCAAAATAACATCTTTTATATATATATATATATATATATATATGAAAAAATAAAGGTGAAATTTTGATTCGTATTATTTAAACTATTTTTTTAAATGAAGATATGGATTTAGCACCTTGAAAAACTCTTAGAGAACTTCCATTTTGCAAGGGTTACTCTTAGGGAATTTATTTCTTATTACTTTAAAAATTCCACATTAATTGCATTAATTTCCAACTACATGGAGGAGTTTTATTTACACTAAAATTAGTTTTTGTCCATGTTCACTAGTTTAGGTTTTCAAGAAATAATTGGTTTATTTTTGTTTGTCTATTTAATTTATAATTAAATGTTTTTGGGAGTTGTGTTTAATGATATTTTTTGGAATTTATATTGGATTTTGTTGCCCGAATAAGCTAGAAAAAATTGTGGTAAAATCTTGATTTGTCTTATTTAAACTGGTTTTTTTACTACATATACTAATTTAGCACACTAAAAAATCCTTACTCCGTTTCCATTGTACAGATTTTTTATTTCAATGAATTCATACAAGATTTTAGAAAAAAATAGATCAGAAAAGTAAATTAAAAAACTTTTCAAAAAGTAGAATTATAGACGACTCTTAAATTATATGTCTACTAATTTTAATTTAATTATGTCCAAAATAATTATGTTAGGGTTACTCTTTTAAAAAAATTAATATTAATTAAATTAGTATGATATCACATGAGCTGTTACTTTTGGTTATTGAGTATGGATATACCATGGCCTTGCCCATGATATTGTAAAAAAACATATTTTTATCACTAAAAAAATTATTGTTACATTTATTATATTTATAATTAAAAATAATAATTTCAATTTTTTTTTTTTTTTTTTTTAACATATCATAATTGTTTTGATATTGATAATAAATTAATTTTTACACTGTTGTTGCTAGTTTTAATTTATATGGTCATACTTGTCTTAGAATATATTAATTCAATTTAAATGGTTGTTCTTAAATTAAATTAATATAAATTATAGTTTAATTAATACATGAAATAGGTTTTTAGGTGGATAGTTTTAAAGAAATTAACAATCTATAGATTTAAGGTGAAATTAAAAGAAATTTCAATTATGAAATAACAATCTTATAATATATTAATAAAATAATGCCATGTATACAATTTTTTAATATATCATTTTTATTATTTTATTTTTATCAAAATTACCTAAATAAACTATATATATATATATATATATATATATATATATATATATATATATATATATATATATATATATATATATATATATATATATATATATATATATATATATATATATATATATATAGGAAAAGATAAAGGTGAAATTTTGATTTGTATTATTTAAACTAGTTTTTTAAATGAAGATATGGATTTAGCATCTTGAAAAACTCTTAGGGAACTTCCATTTTGCAACAGTTAACTATCATGCTTATGATTTCAATAAATCCATAGCAGATTTTAAGCAAATTAGACCAGAGAAATCCACTAGAAAAACTTCCAAAACACACACACTAAAGACAACTAGATATATATACATATATAAAATACTTAAGTTAATTTATTAACATAACATTTAATGAATTAGTTATGCTTCACTATCTGATTTGTTCAATTACTAAAAATTAAGGCAATAATTTATATTCTCCTCAATTGTTTTAACATTTCTTGGTATATATTCTTTTTAAATTTTGATAGAATTTTTGAAGATTACAAGTTTAATTAATAAACTATCAAAATCCTATTATTTTATCACATTAGTCCTTAAAACTCTAAAAATAACCTTTACTTTATTTCTATTTTTATATGCCTTTAATTATTATATATTTTGAAATTATAAAATATATTATTTAATTTATTATTATATATTTTCAAATTACCTATAAAATCTAATTTTAAAAATTTATTTCTTATTATTTTAAAAATTTGAAACTTATTTTATTTCCTATAAAATTAGTTTATTTCCTAACAAATTGTTTTAAGTTTTCTATTTATCTTTTCCTTTCAAATTCTATAGACTTGGTCAATGCTGCAAGTTTAATCAATGAGCTTTTCACCATCCCATAATTCTTATTTTATTTCTATCTTTATATTTAATTTATCATTATATATTTTGAAATTATAAAGTATATTCTAGAAAACCTTTAGGGCATTTCCATTGTACAGATTTTACCTATGAAACTTGTGATTTCAATGAATTCATACCTCATTTTAGACAAATTAGATCAGAAAAATAAATAGCAAAGCTTTTCAAAAAGTACTAATTTTATTTAATTATTTCTTTTATTTCAAATAATAATTCTTGATTGCTTGCAACATGTGCACCTTTGTTGGTATTTAAAGTGTTAAATCTTCATTTTGGTATGTCACTATCTGTCTCATTCAATAGCAGATAAAAGAAGGCAATAATGACATTAATTGCCAACTACATGGAGGAGTTTTATTTACACTAAAATTAGTTTTATTTACATTAATCACCAACTACATGGTTGCTCTTAAGTTCAATTAATATAAGCTATAGTTTAATTAATACAAGAAATAGGTTTTTTTTGGGGATAATTTTAACCCAATTAACAATCTATAAAGTTAAGATGAAATTAAAGGAATTTTCAATTCAAAAATAACAATCTTATTTAAAAAAAAAAATGCAATGTATACAAATTTTTAATATATTATTTTTATCAAAATTGCCCAAATAAACAACAAGTATATATATATATATAAACTTGTTGTTTATTTGGCCAATTTTGATAAAAATAAAATAATAAAGTCATTAAATGTATATAGGAGGTGGAAAAATTTGAGGTGAAATTTTGTTTTCTATTATTTAAATTGGTTTTCTAAATGTACATATGGATTTAGCACCCTTTTGAAAGGGTCAACCATCAAGCTTATGATTTCAATAAATTCCGAACAGTTTTTAAACAAATTGGACTAGAAATATCCACTAAATTCCTACTATATTTAAAACATATTAGATGAGAAAAATCAACAAGAAAAACTTCCAAAAAGACTTTCCAAAAAGACTTACGAAACACAACTAGGTATATATGGATACATAAAATACTTAAATTGATTTATTAAAAACTGCTAGGGAACTTCGATTTTGCAAGGGTTACCCATCAAGCTTCTAATTTCAATAAATTCCTAATGGTTTTAAAGAAAATTAGACCAGAAAAATGGACCAAATTCCTAGTGGTTTTTAAAAAAATTAGACTTCCCAAAATACTCGGGAAAGGAAAATCCACTGGACTTCATTGGAGAGATCAATCCACCATCAAGTGGGTAGTTCAAATGGATTATAAATTACTTCACAAAGTGGGTTGAAGAAATCCCTGCCAAGAAAGAAAATGACCAAGTCGTGATGAAGTTTTCGGAGGAGAACATCTTCTGTAGATCCATTAATTTTTGTCCAACATATAATGTAATTTTTTCACATTCCGAAGACAATCGCTCAAAATCAGAAAGACTACGATTCAAAGTTTAATTTTTCTCTTTGGGGAGTACGAGTAACCCCTAGGAGGTCTACTTTCAAGTCACCCTATGAATTGGTTTATGGAACTCACACACTATTTCCTACTCAGCTGGCCAACCAAATGATTGATTTTTTTCAAGAAGACAAGGAAGAACCTAATACTCTACTGAGAAGATTGAACAAGGTGATTGAATAAAATGAAGAAAGGAACAAAGTTAGAGATAAATTGATTTCTTATCACACAAAGATGAAGTCCATATTTGACAAAAAAGCAAAAGAGATCATCTTCCAAGAAGGAGATTTAGTATTAAGATGGGGCACCAAAAGGGAAGATAAAGGAAAGCATGGAAAGTTTGACCCTCTCTAGTGTGGCCCCTTAAAAAATCTCTGAAGCCAGATCAATCAATGCTTTCGTCCTAGAAGATTTCGATGGAGAATATCTATAGCTACCTATGAATGGCTAGTATCTAAAGCATTATTTCCAACTCTAAAATTTACCATTTTACCATTTTAAATACTGGATTTCTCATTGTTCATATGCCACCAAGAAATATATGACTTCATGCCCAATGGATAAGGCACTAATTTGCAGTTCTTAGAGATTTTATGGGAAAAAGCATTATCTTGAGGTGGAGTGAGATGTTGTGGCTCATTTGCATTTACTTTTGAAATATTTCTCAAAACACCAAAAAAACATATATGTTAGAAAACGTAAATTTTTTGTATGTCGAAAAAGAATTTTGATTTATATGTTGGTGTATTAACATTATATGCGGAGATGTGAAGGTGGGTCAAGTAGGGATTATTCACAATCTCACGAGAGACTAGTGCTATAGAATACCAAATAAGCTTAGGAGGGTTACACTGTGGAGGAAAAAAAAATTAGTAATCAAGATCGTTAATTAGTTAAAGGAACATATGCAAGCCTGTTGAATGAAACTATGTTCATTATCGAAAAAATTGTATAGATTTCAGGAAGGAATAGAAGTGGTGTATTTTCATTAAAAAATTAAGAGTTTTAGAAGAAGCGTAAAGGGGGGAAATCGACTGTCACGATCAAAGCGCAGAATTGAAGCGGAGAGATGGACGACGAAGATGGTATCACAAAAATGAAAGTCAGATAGATCGGAGGTTTTGAAGATAAGCCACATGTCAGCCATAGGTTCCATTGCATATCTCATTCGGTAAAGGATATAAGTTTGAGATATTGTTAAACTTGCAAAAATGCGATGCGAAGAGAAACAAGTTTAAGATATGGCGATGCGATGAATATCACACGTTGCATGCGATAAGATGTTGCGGCGATCGAAAGAATTGAAAATTGCCAAAGTTGCAAAGTGTTGATGAGTTAAAGGTTATAAAATCTGATTTGTGTCGAGGCCTAAAGTTGCAATATTACGAGGCGATGAAATCGCATATCACACGTCGCAATTTGAGGAGGAAAGGTGCTAAGAAATATGTTATGAATGTCGAAGGATGAAATGCGATGGAAGGTTTGATGTGATACCATTCAAAGGTTAAGTTGAACTTATTTAAAGTACAATATTATGTACAGTTGTGTTGGTTTTACGAAGAAATGTGAACACGGGCAGTTGACTCGGGTATGTGACCCGACGCAGAGAAAAGGGAAATAAAATATAGAATATAGCAAACACGAGCAGAAGAGGAAGAGCCAGATAGAATGGAACATGATAACCTTGGTTGAAATGTAGAGGCATAGGCAGAGTTGGGAAAAGAGAGCACATAGTGGCACTGTTGGAAACGCAAGAACTAGGTCAAGTCAAGCAAGGATATGTTATTGTAGAACTGTTCGAATACAGCACCAGAAATAGAAAAGACATCACAAGAAGAATAAAAGCAAAATGTTGAATTATGGAAGAAAGGTAGGGGATGGATGTCTCATCTATCAGGGAGACACCTTATTACTTCAGGGAGAGGCATCAACAACAAATCAGGTTCAACAAAAAGAATAACCTTTCAAATTTTAATTTGTTTTCATTGTATGTTAAGGTCGAAGTTATAGTGATGTCCTCAATTGCAATGTAATAAGTAGTTTTAACATTTTAGGTAGTCAAATGAGTTTCTATAAGTTCTGGAAGTTACGAACTATTTTTGATGTATTTAAGCAAGATAGAGAGAAAGAAGAAGGGTTTCGAGTTTCGGACCTTTCGAATAATAAAACTTTGGTATTTAGTTTTTCGAGGAATTAATGAATGAAGCAGCAGGTTTCCTACAACTGTTGATGGTGATTCATTTTTCCTATTCCATTTTGTGTCCCTTCTTCCTTGAATGAGGTGAAATAATGTAGCTATCAGTCTCTTAATTTTATCTCTAAGTAAATCCTTAATTTGCGCTCCATCACTCCAACTCCTCTCTCTTCAAAAATTCTCGCTGGAACTTAAAAGTGATAGATTATGTGTTTACAACATACTATTTCGATTTTCCTCTCTCTCTCCATAAACTAATTCTGAAATTTAGAGTGGTAGATTCTATGTTTTTTTTTTTTTAACAAGAACGGTTATGATTTTGTATTATAACTTGGGCAAAGAGGCCTCCAAACAGGTTACAAACTGAAGCCCTGCTTCATTGTCTTTCTCAATTGCCACAGTATTTAGAAAATTACTGTGCCTATACCCTTGTTTCTTACAGATATTCCTTGCTGCGAGTTCCACAATTTTCCCAGCTTTATGAATGCACACAAATTGCTGTAATAATATGCAGAAAAACATGGCTAAGCAAGCTAAAACAAGAAAAATTTGACTAATAAGCTAAGGAATGGGAGCCCAATCCTCATGTACATTTTTTAACAAAGAGCCAGTGGGGAGAAGGGCTTCTTTGTTTGCTTCAAGATTAGCATCTTTGTTATTTTCTCGGAGCACATGAAAAAAAGTGACCTTTTGGAGATTTTTGAAGATAGCAGTAATTCGCTTTATCAATCTAGCAAAGCTGATATCCTTCGGTTCAACGCCATTCACCAAACATTTGATGATTGATTAAGAGTCACCAACCATAACAAGATATTTGATGCCAAGATTTTTAGCTTACATGAGGCCTTGAAGGAGAGCAAGTGCCTCAGCTTGAATGCTAGTGGAGTGATCCAAGCCCCAGGCGAACCTGTGAACAACAATGCCTTCATTGTTCTTAATCACACCAACCGCCCCAGCTTTCCTGGGTTACCTTTAGCAACACCATGAAAGAACAAGAGAGGGGAGGAATGTTTAAGAAGCCAAACAGAGAAGTCATTCTCATTCAGTCTAATCTGTTAGCTTTCTTTAATCTTATTTTTCCTTGGATTTGCCGAGATGGTGAAGCCCATCGAGCTACTCCAATCCTTGTCGCTCTGGCTGAGATTAGAGGCATCAAGGTAGCTATCCAAACTTTCTTTAAGCTGAGCCTTGATTTTAGCTATAATGATTGTTGTTTTATGATCCTTATCCCTGAAAGTTCTGCTGTTCTGTTCAAGCCAAATTTGCCAACAGGTAAATTTAGGGAGCGAAAGCCAAATGGCTTCAAAGCTGTTGTTCTTAGGGGAACCTCTAGGATAATTAAAGGGCCAAGAGGCAAAGAGCTCAGGGATAGAGATTGGAAAAAGGAAGTTGTCACCACAAGGGCGTAGAAGCTTGTGCCAAACCTCAACAGCGAACTTGCAACTCACAATAATATGACTGATACTTTCTTCATCAGCCCAACACATCCGGCACCCATATGGGCCATGAAATCCTCTTTTTTAAGCCTGTCATCAGTGAGATTTCTGTTATGGCACATGAGCCAATAGAAATAGTCGACTTTAGGGATTGTTTTTAATTTCCACAGGCCTTTCCAGACAGCAGGGTTCGGGGGGACGTGAGGTATTTCCAACTGCTTTACATAGCCCATAGCAACGGATTAGGAGCCTGAAGGACCCCAACCTCACTTTTCAGATTGGCTGCAGCGAATCGGCGCTCGACCGTGAAGGAGAGACAACAAAACTTCCCACAGATTTTTCAAATTTGGTGGCACTTGAATATTGATCCAACCAATCCATCTGTTCTCCGACCATATCAAAAGGTCCCAGAGCAAATTTAAACCTATGTTAGACATCCAGAAATGAAGGGGCTGCAGAGAGGTCACCTCAGCAAACGGTTGATTCATCATAATCCTATCATACCATAAGTCAATTGATTTTCCATTCCCGGGCACCCAGAACGCATGCTTTTGGATGAGCGGAGTGGAGATAAAATAGAGCTTTTCCATTTGTGTACAGGGAACAGGTCGGGGATTGTCCAGGCAACGCTTTCTTGGGCCCAAGAAGTATTTTTACCACAAAGCCTTCTATGCCCAACCCGGATTGGTGTCAACAATGCGCCAGGTGATTTTGGCACACATAGCAGAGTTCTGCGCATGGAGTGATTTCATATTTAAACCTCCTTCCAGCATAGGTTTGGAGATCTTCTCCCAGCTCACCAAGGGAATGCGTTTTTTGTTATTTTTTCCCCCTTTCAAGAATAAGAGTCATATGAGATCATCCAATTTCTTGAGAACATCGGAGGGCACTAATCGAACTGAGAATTTGAAAATGGGTAAACTGCTAAGTACCGATTTGAACAAAACAGTTTTTCCTGCCAAGTTTAGCCAAGAAATACCCCAAGCCTGAATTCGAGATTTGAACTTATCAATGAGAAGAGCCCAGTCTCTGAAAAGGTAGATTTGAAAAAGACAAGAAGACCCAAGTATTTAAAATATGACTAGGAAGCCGAGCCTGCAAAGCCAAGGAACCTGGAGATGGCTGTGAGCAAAGTGGAGGATATATTCCAGCTGTAAACATGGCACTTTCCTTTGTTGAGAATGCTGCCAGAAGCATCACAGAACTTGTTGAGGAAATCTTTGAATTTAGAGGCAGAGTGCAGCGAAGCTGCGCCCAACAATAAGGTGTCATCAGCAAACAAAGCGTGATTAAAGTTTCTTACACCTCTAGCAATGCTAAGACCCAAGATTTCCTGCTCTGTCATTTCCTTATTCAAATAGAAACTTAGTACAGAAGCTTGAAGGACAAAAATAAGCTGGAAAAGGGGACATCCATGGCGAAGCCCACGTAAGGCTTTGAAGAAACCAGCAGCTCTCCCGTTCACTAAAGGAGTGATCCAAGGCTCAGAGATGCATGCACTGATCCAATTAATGAAATTCTCCCCGAAGCCAAACTTTCGTAAGACTCTAACGAGGAAACTATGTTTTACTCAATCAAATGCATTTGCAAGATCTAGCTTTATTACCATTCCTTTCTCTTTGCGCTAGATGCTAGAGTGGATCACCTTCTGCACAAGAATGAAATTGTCTACTATCTGTCTTCCCTGCAGAAATCCTCCTTAATTTTCCGGAATAATTTTGGGAAGAATGCCTTTCAACCTGTTTTCAATAACCTTGGTTATGATTTTGTATCCAATATTGCATAGCGAAATAGGTCTAAATTTGTTAAAGAAATTAGCTCCCTTTTCCTTTGGAATGAGGGCTAGAAAAGCTGAGTTGGTACTACCCCCGATTTTTTGGCAGGATTGAGATTTCGTAACCATTTTACATAAATCTTTTTCAACTATTTGCTAGCAGTCTTGAAGAAATCTGGCAGTAAATCCATAAGGTCCAGGGGATTTGTCTGGATTCATCTCAAAAAGAGCAGTCTTAATTTCTTCCTTGGATACTTTCGCTTCCAAAGTTTTGTTCATGCTGGAAGTTATCTCATTGGGAATCCCTTCTAAGAAGATGTCAGAGTGTATCCCAGCTTCTTCCTCAGCATACAGAATCTTAAAGTGGTTGTAGGCAGCCTTTTTGATGCTCACGAAATCCTTGTGAACAACATTCCCATCTTTGATTTCGGAGATTGTGTTGAAGTTTTTTCTTGCATTAGCTTGCTTATGAAAAAAAGAGGTGTTTCTATCCCCAGCCTTGAGCCAAAGGCTACGAGATTTTTGCCTCCAAAGTTCTTCTTCCGCCATGCAGGCCCTGTGAAACTTTTTCTGAAGGTCTGCTTCTAGTTTAATAACTTCAGGAGTAATGATTACGTCCTCCATATGAATATGATGAGCCTCTAATGAAACTTGAGCAGATTTCCGCTCTGAAGCCATATTTGGGATAGATTTGGCCCAAAATTTTAGCTCAGTTTTTAGCCTTCTGAGCTTTTCTTCCCACACAAAGATAGGCGAGCCATTTACCGGATGATCTGAGACTTCCTTGACTCTTTCCTTAAAGCCTGGAAGCTGGATCCAAAGAGGGCTAAATCTAAACGGGATAGGCCCCAGATCCTTATGTGGCAAAAGATCAAGCATAATGGGCCTATGATCTGAGGCACTGCAAGAGAGAATGTGCGATATAGATTCTAGCCCACGAAGCAGGAAGGAGATTTGGACCAGAAATCTATCTAATCTAGCAGCTATGTGGCCAGGGCCAATTCTTTTTTTGGACCAAGTAAACTTACCATTTAAGGGCTTGATGTCAATAAGATCCCACTCTTGCATGAGATCCTTCACCCATTCCCTAGCTGGATCTCTCATGATGCTGCCACCACGCTTTTCAGACATAGCCAGGGTGTTATTAAGGTCTCCGGCTATAATGATGTTTTCAAGGTTCTCAGTCTCAACCAGATTTATGATGGAGTCCCAACATGACTTCTTCTCTCCCGCGTTAGCCAGAACATAGACATTGAGAAGGCTGATTTCGTCCTTAGACTCAATGAGCTGAAGTTTCAGGAACAACCAATGAGTGTTTGGGATTTCTTTGATCAGCAAGTATTTGTTTGCATTCCATAACGTACCTAGGCCGCCAGAAGCTCCTCTAGAAGAGATAGCCTGCCCACCACCTTTATTCCAAAAAATTTGACTTGTTTGGAGGAAAGTAGCTTCCTCCATCTTGGTCTCCTAGATTAAAAGAAAGTCTGGGGATTCTATTCGGATTGTGCTCCTTATAGATTATTCTTTCTCTTTACTGCCCAAACCTCTACAGTTCCAGGAGACGATTTTCATTACTTACTTTTTTGGGAGTGTTGGGCTCTCTTGGAGCCACTCTGGTGTCTTGTATTCTTGGCCGATTTTTCCAACAGTTTCTCAAGAGTTGGCTGGATGCCTTGGAGTTTTTCTTTGTATGTTTCCTGCTCTCTTTTTTCCCACTCAGGCATTCGTCCTCTTGTTGATCTTCTGGACGAGACTTGCGATTCCCCTATTTCTCCTTCCTCCTCAGATTCCTTTGAGGTCTGTACCATGTCCTCCGTCTCTGCATTTTTCCCCTTGGATCCGCTTGTTGTATTAACACCTTGCTTTGGTTCTGGAGTAGTGTCTTTGCCCAAGGAGTCATTTTGTGTTTCAACCTCATGCAACTCTATTGAATTTAGACTGAGAGGTTCGAATTTATTACCTTGTCGTTTAGAAGTCTGGGTATGCTGACCAACGGAGTGTTGAGGTCCTTTTCTTGCTGGGGCTCCAACATTTTTTTTGTTGGTCTTTGGCCTTTTGACTTGATTCGAACCCTCATCTTTTCCTTTGTTTTCTTCGGCATTTCTTGGGCACCCTCTAGCGAAGTGTCCATAGACGTGACATTTGCGACACTTGAATGGAAGCTGCTCATAGTCGAGCTTTTGAATATGATACCAACTCCCAACCTTGATTTTGATGGCCTCCGGGAGACCCACTTCCAGGTCGACTTCGACACAGATATGAGCACAATCTTACTGATCTTTATTATTTGTGCGATCTATGAATTTTCCTAGGGTGTTTCCGATATGATTTAGTGATTCCTAGTTCCAGCAATGCATGGGCAGATTTGGGAGTCTGACCTAGACTGGGACAGCAGTTGGAACATCTACCGCTGGATCAAAATCAGGGGTCCATTTATTGAGATAGAGCCCTTGAGGACCCATGAAATAAGGGTCATTCTTGAAGATGAGCTCTTTATTCTCCTTATCGACGAATTCAAATAGGAAATACCCTCAACCTAGGAAGTAGGAGGACACACTGTTCATAATGAGGGGAGCCCAGTTCTTGGCAACCCAGATCTCAGTGGATTTGGGCGAGGGCCAGAGGCCAGTGAACTAGCCAACGAGAACACGATCGGCCAGAGAGAGGGCCACCTGAATAGGACCCTCACCAAGCAGCGAGATCTCAGGAATGTCATCCAAATTTTTGACAAATTTCGCAGCTTCAGAAGTCATCTTCTTTGGAAGAGAGGCCAGAATATTGCTGAAGGCTTCAGAGGAAGAAACCGGAGGAGGATGCGGCGGAGGATGGTGGGAGTCCAGGTCCTCCATGATGAAAGGCCCTTGAATAGCCTCAAATTCAAGCCAAAAGAAGCTCGAAAGCAGTCATAGAGTAGAAAGCAAAAGAGACCGAGTCCAATAGAGAGGCACGGAACGATCAGAGGCACAGAAAGAACGACAAGCCCGAGGCAGGAACAGATGCCAGAGGAAGGAATCACCAAGCGAGAAGTGGAAAGGAACAGAGGGCCCTGCAAGAGCAGGCACAGCCGTAGGGGTAGCAGCGCAAGGTCTGGAGCAGCTCTAGGTTTCGTAGCTGCTACTCTTCGTGTATTTTTCACTCTTTCTTTGTAAACTGACCGATTGTTGCCAAGTGTGCGATTTGGTAGATTCTATGTTACAACA
Organism: Pinus albicaulis; assembly: GCA_034641835.2. Taxonomy (NCBI): domain Eukaryota; kingdom Viridiplantae; phylum Streptophyta; class Pinopsida; order Pinales; family Pinaceae; genus Pinus; species Pinus albicaulis. The sequence continues at coordinate 1,594,081,439 of CM076581.1, forward strand.
TATCTTTTTGATTTTCTTCTACAATTCTTCTTTTCCATTTATACATCAACAGTTAATGGAATTGTAGAGTCTTTCATTATAACAGATTGTTAAGGGTTTTAAAGAATTAGTTTCCAAAGGTATTGAATGAAGACCACTTGATATAATTACCTTGTGGCACATTTCTAAAAATTTCTTAAGCACTGATTCCTTTCCAAAGCCAAGGAATTGTCTGTTAAGATACAACACGCATCAGTCATGAATTATTGGATGAAGTAAATGGAGAAATTTACTTCACCAAGCTGGATCTTCATTCTAGATGTCATAAAATTAGAATGAAGACTGAAGACATTCTGAAAATAAAACTCATGGGGGTCATTAGGAATTTTTGGTTGTTTCTTTTGGTCTTACTAATGCACCTTCCACATTTTAAGGTTCGATGAATTTTATTTTCAAACCCTTCCTTGGAAAATTTGTGTTAGTATTTTTTTATTATATGTTAATCTATGACAACTAATCTTGGAAGGATCATGTTCAACTTGCTGAGAAGGTTCTCGAACTATTGGAGGAGAAACAATTATATGAAAAAACCTCCAAATGTTTCTTTGGAGAACATGAGGTGAAATTTTAGAGTCATATTATATCTTATGAGGGCATTAAGGTAGACCCTGTCGGCTCGAGGGGTCCTGATGCAGGTTCGGAGTTCAAGGTTTGCCAAAAAACCCCTATACTACTGGCCCTTTCGGTAGTGACCTACTTGCGCAGGTCAAAGTCTCACCCGAAGTAGTATGGGTGGGTGTTGGAACGAGGTTTCCACACCCTGACAGAGGATAGGTAAGGCAAGCAGAGTTGCGTCCTACCTCAAGATCTCCAGATCTTCCTGAGTAGGGCTTATAGGTCTCTTTTCGCATCTACGTGCGCAAGGTAAATTATACTATGGTGCTCAATAATCATATACTTCTAAGACAATAACTCAGTATAAAACAGAACAAAACAGATCTAGATGTAGTAAAAACACTTACACAGAACTTTCACAGCTCAATAAAAAATACGCATAATACAACAATTACCAATGATTCGCATAAATAGTACACATAGTTTCAGTTCTCAAATGAACTTTCTTATTCATCAATTCATCAATTCCCTCTTACAATACCCATCCCAGCCTGCACACACAATAGAAGGGTCCACACACAACAGGAATTTGGATCTCCGCGCACACAGCGAGCAGGATTCCTTCACCAAAAACCCAAAAAAATTTACTAAACCACAATTTGCATCAATATCTCTTCATTTCCTTACCTTCTGATTCAAAATGTTCCTCTATTTATAACAATCTAGCCTAAAATTTCCTATGGTTCACAAGCTGTGGTTTTCGGACCCCATGTTTACCCTTTGACCCATTACAATGCTATCGGGGCTTTGACCCACCCCAAACCCTTGTCCTAGACTAAATATAATAAAAAATATACAAAATCGGACTAGTTTCGCAGCTCGTAGGAGACCCTATTCCAATAGTCCCCCAACACAATCTTGTGACTCATCCCGAGTCACTGTGGCTGTAGTTCTGCCAATCACCCCTGTAGCTATTTGATGACCAGCATGTGTATCTCGCTTGTGCATCAGCATCCTATGCCAGGTGGGCCAATCTTTCCTAAGCCAATTATTCCGGTCATATAGTCATTTAGCCCTGTATGGTTTGAGCCGACTACCATTGACATAGCCTGGTAACATGTCACCGTGCATGGTAGCCAGCTGGAATGCTCCACCATTTGTGATTTCCTTAACGGTGTAGGGACCAAGACAGTGCTGTCAGAATTTCCCTGGGTGTTTCATAAATTGGCTATCATATAAGAGGACTAGGTCGCCTGCGACAAATGTCATTTGGTGAATATGTCGATCATGCCAGCATTTATCGCGAGCCTTCTGAACCTGCTGATGAAAGTTAGCAATAAACTGATCTTCCTCCAATTCCAGAAGCTGCGCAAGCCGTTCCTCAATTATATCAGGTTCTGCCATATTTGTAAATGTTGTGATACGTAGGCTAGGAACAACGTATTCTATTGGCATAATGGCCTCTTTGCCATAGACCATCCAAAAGGGGGTCCTTCCTGTTATATTATTGCAGGTCATCTAGTAGGCCCACACAACAGAGGGGATGCGTACATCTCAATCACTACGATTGGCATTGCAGACCTTGGTCAATGCCTACTCTATAATTTTGTTGAAAGCCTCGACCGCCCCATTTTCCTGTGGATGGTATGGTGTACTTTTCACATGATGGATCCATAATTCCTCATTCAGGGCTTATATTGTTTCGTTAATGAAGTGCGTGCCTCTATCGCTCATTAGGATCTTTGGGCAGCCAAACCTGGTTAGGATCTACTCAAAGATGAAATGCACAACATTATCCGTAGTACAATCCTTCACCACTTGTGCTTCATCCCATTGAGTGACATAGTCAGTGGCAGTAATAATGTAGTGCACACCTGTCTTCTTACCTGGCAGATTGATGGGTCCCACAAAATCAATGGCCCATTTGTCAAAGGCCTGCAAAGCCATTTGAGGTTACAATGGCATCTCATCTCTACATGAGGGTCATCCTGTCCGCTGGAATGTATCGCATGATTTAAAATAGGTGTGAGAATCCTGATGTAGGGTGGGCCACCATAACCCAGCTCTCAAGATCATTTGGGTCGTTGCTCTTCCTGCATAGTGGCCTCCTATGACGCCTTCATGTGCCTCCACCAAAGCGGTCTGCCGTTCATGTTCTAGGACGTATCTGCGCAGTATTTCATCAGCACCTAGCTTGTATAACTGGCTGGCGATGATAGTAAAGTTCGCCGCCTGAGTAACCAACTCCTTCTTCTGCTGCACCAAATATTCTACGGGGGCTACACCTGTAGCTAGGAACTGAATGATATCGGTGAAGTTTGCATCAACAACCTTAATGGTGAATAGCTACGCATCTAGTAATCCTTCCTCCAAGTTAGTGGGTTATTCCCCCATCTCAATACGACACAGATGATCTAGATCTGCGTTTAGCCTTCCAGGCTTGATGATGATCTCAAAATCATATTCTTGAAATAGCAACAGCCAACGGCAAATCTTCCCCCCCAACACAAGCTTGTTGACAAGGTATTTCAAAGCCGAATGATCGGTGAACATCTTAAAGTGTCCACCCAACATATAGTGTTGATATTTTTGTAATGCATATACCATGACTATTCCCTCTCGTTCGGTGGTAGAGTAGTTGCGATCTGCGCCCGAGAGTTTCCGAATCGCAAAGGAAACCGAGTGATCAATATCTTCCTCTCCAGGTTGTGTTAGGACAACACCCAAGACGATGCCTGATGCATCCACATGTACATGAAATTCCTTTGACCAATTAGGAAATATTAGTATGGGTGCAGAGATCATCTTCTCCTTCAGTAGCTCAAAACTCTTCTCACATTCATCATTCCAAAAAAAGGAAACATCCCTTTTAAGCAGTTTTTCCATGGGTGCTGTGATCAGTGTGTACCCCTGAATGAATTTTTTGTAATAGCCCGTGTGTCCGAGAATATAATGCAGTTGTTTCTCCATTGTTGGGATTGCAAGGTTTATAATTACGACTACCTTCGCAGGATCAACCATCAGCCCTTGCCAACAAACTATGTGCCCGAGCAGGATTCTGAAAGGCACGTAGAAGATACACTTCTTGATATTCAAGGAAATCTGGTGCTTTCGACATGCGTCCAACATTAATCGCAGGTTAGAGATATGCTCCTTTACCAAGTCGAATACCGTCGAGTCATCAAAATAAACCTCCAGGAACTTATGGATAAAATCCTTGAATACAGCAAGTACTACGCTTGAGAAGATAGAGGGTGTGTTCTTGAGACCAAAGGGCATGACTGTATACTGAAAGGACCCCCATTCTGATGCGAATGTAGTCTTACTGCGATCTCCAAGTGAAATTCGGATCTGATGATACCCTAAGAACCCATCGGTGAATGAATAGGCTTCCTGCCCACCCACACTTTCAAGGATTTCGTCCGAGAAGGGCATAGGGAAGGGTTCATGGACACAGGCATTGTTTAACTTGGATAGGTATACACAGATGCGTATCTCCCCCTTTGTTTTCTTCTCCTGGATAACCATTGGGCTTACCCAATCTGACTGTTCCACTGGTTTAATGATACCTACAACAATCATCTTGTCGAGTTCTTCTTTAACCTTTTGCTTATATTTAGGGTTCAGACAGTAAGTCCGCTACTTTACAGGGTGTGGCTTTAGTTTAAGAGTGATGTGAATAACGCCTAGGTCCCCTGTGATTTCTTTGAGCTCGGAAAAATTTGCCGAAAATAAGTCCTGATATTCCGTAAGTAGCTCTGAAATTTTGCCAATGGTTCCTTTGTCCCAATAGTCCCCAATTTTAGCCAACTTAGGATGTTCTTCCATCCGGATATTAACTTTGTGTAGCTTGAGAGGTTGAGTCACATCAATATCCTGCAGCGGGGGCCCAATGATGGTGCGTCCCCCTTCGGATTCTGGGATAGAGACGTTCCGAGGATGTCTTCCTCTTCTTCTATCACCAAGCTCTGGCAGTTGACTATGTCTTGCATCTAGGCTTCCTGTTGACTATATTAGCCCCTCCATTCAAATTTTTGGCCTGCTGTCCTGTTTGAATCTATTTAAAACCCTTGTCGTGGCCTAAGACCTTCATATCTCACCTATCGTTACCATTCCTGCCCACGAAATACATTGGACAAAGGATAAAATCTGCACTAAAAAATATATCAGGCCTAGCCCCTCTAGCCTTAACCCTCTTCATTATTGTTCTACATGTAGCGGAGGAGCTAGAACATGAGCCAAATTAAAAAGCGCTTAGCCTCTGTGGCTGCCGGACGCGCTCTCAGCCGTCCGATCAAACACAAATCAACGGTTCGCAAACAGCTTGCCATGGTGGTCCCCGCGCCCGCATTCATTGCTCAAAACCGGCCTGTTTCTTTCACACCACCTTTGCTGGGCAGGCGGTATTCCTCCTTCAGCCAGCGATTCCATACGCTGATCGCCGCGTGTCCCTATGTACGGTCCCAAAACCGCTCCATTTCGCGCGTTATCATTCGGTCGTAGACGCGCAGCGAAATCAATGTAAACCATCCGATTTGAGGGCTTTCATCCTACGGCGATCATTCTCCAAAGCCACGCGGAATTTAACACCAAGGAAACATACCCCCTGGCCCACTGTCAATTACCTCTCGATGCGTTTTGAACCATTGATCCCGCTTTAAGATTGAGCATCCCAGATAGTTCGTTTGCCCAGTTGTTGACTCAGTCCACCTCCACGTCACAAATTCCACGTGTGTGTTACGTTTCTCTTCCACCTTTCATATATTCCATTCATTTGCTATATTTTAATGTTGAACGTTGGAAGCCATCACCAGTCCATCCTTCGCCGTGTCACTGTGTTCCCACCGCCACCCTATGTCGTCCCACCACTTCGCCAGTTTGCTCGACCATTTCCATCAATCTCGCCACCTCCGCCATCTCTGTGTCTGGTTTTCTTTAATGAGTTTGCGGTTTTGCAGGTTTTCCATGGCATAGAATTATCATGATTCACTGCCTCCATTACAGAAGCTGAGAACGCATGACATGACCATGTTTCAGGAGTAGAATTTATGAAAAAAGATCCGGGAGTTGCTATGATATGACCACCATTAAAGAAAGCAAGGATTTAAATCTATTAAACCCTCTAGGTTCATTCAGATGCACAGGTTGAGCAGATGAAGAATTAATGGCGCAGACAGAGAATAGCAGTAAAGAGCAGGGTATTAAAGAAATACATTTAAGGACTATGGGGTTTTTACATAATCTATTAGAGGCAAAGTACCAAATCGAGGACCCTGCAGATCACTAGAAAGATATTTTCACCAGAAAACAATGCCCTGAAGGTTTATTTCAGCCTAATTTTCTTCAGGAAAGGACAGAATGTTCATGTGAATTTCTCTCTATACCGTGTTCCTAAAGAGATTTTCTACCCAGTGCATTTATTTCCGCCGGCAGCAGAGTACACACAGCTCAGCATGGTCAATCAGTAGTGTGGGCACGAAGGTTTTCCGCCATTTTTTTAAAATTAAGCCAATTAAATGAGCATCGCCTACCTCATTTTCTAAAGTTTTCTGTTTCTTCTATAAAAACCAGAAAGAAAGACATTGTAAGGGTTCCAGATTTTTATCAGAGAATTGTGCAGTGAAAGGCATTTTTGTATACATTTTGTAAAAGCTCTTGTATGAAGGCTCAGAGCCCGTAGGGTCTCAGTGAGGAGGAGTTGTATCTGTAATGAGGATTCTAGTCTTCGGTATTTCACAGTATGTAACTTCCTTTTATGTGTTTAATACAACATTTCATTTTATCCATCTTCTTGTATCATGTACTAGAATGCGAGTGGCTCACTGATTTTAGGTAAGGATTTATCCTAGTCAATACCCATACTTATATCAGTCAAGCACTTTAAATATGGCTCAGGCATGATATACTGTTTCATGTTCATTTCATCCATCTTCCTGCTATATTAGTGGCTTTGGGAAGGTGCTTTTAAAATGCCATTGTCATGTATGGATTCTTAGAATGATAAGCCCATATATGGTTCTGTTGTGTATCTGGGTATCAGACCAAGGTTAACTAATATCTTCTCATATTTATTTCATTACATACACCTTCTGATATTTGACTTCTATGGCATATTATTTGAATCGGCCCTCTTTACAGTAAATTGTCTCTTAACTATCTGATGCTTTTATACTAGGGTTTTGCATCTTTTTTCTGCAACATTACTTTCCTTGTGGCAGTTTCTATAAGTTCTGGTCCCATTTAAATTCATTTCCTTGTTTTACAAGAGATAGTGGGAGAGATTTTGGATTGACACCCAAGTTATATTATGTGCTCCTTGCTATGATAAGATGTCCTAGGCACTGGTCTATAGCAACTCTAGGCTGTCTCTAGGAGTGACAACAATTGTCTACAACATCTTTCTGGCGTCGTTGCCGGGGACTCCAATTTAAGAAAATCATTATCCCTGGGCCTCGACAAATCATATTCACTCTCTAATCAGGTGAGCACAGAGAGTTGAAGAGTTGTATATCTCTCACCTTGGTGACTCCACTGTTGTTTATTTGATATATATGTTTGTATTCCTGGCTCCTCGTAAGCCACACCTGAGGTCAGATACATCGCAGTCAAAGACACCTTCAGTGTCTGACCCTAAGAAGATTATACATAGAAGAGGTTGGAAAGAAAAGAAATCAGTCCTTGCTGAAATTCCTGAGTTTTCTGTAGAAGATTATCCATCTTCCTCTTCTCAAGAAGTTCTAGAAGAAAATCCCGACTCCACTGTGGGAGACACAGATTATTATTCAGATAGCCCACCCAGGGGAAGTGCTAGAATTAAAGCTAACCTTCACCCTACTCCCGAGGTTGAAGAAGTTAAATAAGTCACCGAAGTAGTTGTTGTTAACCGTGAACTGTTCCCATCCACGCCTCAAGCTGATGTACAATATATTCCCATTGTGATACATACTCCACCTCCTCCTCTTCCTCCATTCATACATCATATTGTTGCACAACCTCCACCTCCTCCAATAGCTAATGTCCCAGCTTTTTTGTTGAAAAAATATGCTCCCCTAGCATTGCCTCAAGTGTTAAATGATATGCCACAGGATTATTTGAAGATATTGCCCAGATTCATTGGGGAAAATGAAATTGATGCTCTGAAACATCTTGAGACCTTCTGCTCCTTTACAGAAAACTTTAATGTAGAACATTTGGATGTATTCTTAAGATTATTTGTGCAGTATCTGGACGGTGAAGCCAGAAAATGGTTCAAAACATTAGGAAACCGTTCCATAACCACTTGGGACGATATGGAAAATACCTTTCTCAGGAAATGGGGAGAAAAGAAAGATCATGGACAGTGCCTTACTGAGTTCAATACACTTAAGAAGAAACATAATGAAGGGGTGTCAGAATTTATCAAAAGATTTAACAAGTTATATCTAAATCTCCCTACAGATATGAAGCCCCATCAGAATGCTGCCAAAGTTGTTTTCATAGCAGCCTTTGACTCAGATTTTGGTTTCTCTCTCAGGGAAAGAAAGCCTGCCACCCTGGATGATGCTCAGTCAGATGCTCTTGAGTTGGAAGCAGATTTTGCCTCCACTGGAAAATTAAGAGGGAAAGTTGAACAAGATACTAGAAGAAGGGGGAAAGAGGAAGTATCTACTTCCAATGAGGACAAGGATTCAGATAAAATTGAAGAAATGAGTAAAATTATTAAGAATATTTCTAATAAATTGGTCAAGCTGGAATTGGAGACCAAGAATTCAGCCTCCAAGAGCTTTCAGAATGCTCCAAACAAGGGTTACAATCCTGAGTATAGAAAGCCACCCCTGCAAATACTGCCAAGGGAAGAAAAAGAGAAACAAGATCAGGTTCCACACCCATTATACCTGGAAGGCCCAGTAGATTACTCCACTGAAGACGCTGCCTATGAACTGCAAGATGAAAACCTTACTTTCTCAAACAATGATGAAGTGGAATGCCCATTGCACGAAGAAGAAGAAGAGATCAGAGACACAGAAGATGCAGAAATCGATCATTACTGCAAACAGTTTAATTATTTCATGCAAGCACATTTTAACAGAAGATATGATCTTAGATATTCCAGGAAGAGAACTCGAACTCAGGATCAAGAAGAGGAGCCTCTCCAGAAGGAAGTATCTGCTCAAAAGGAGTCAACAGTGCAGAAAGTTACAGGCAAAGGTAAGAGTTCTCCAAATAAACCTTTGCAGTTTGATGATCAAATCCCTTCTTCTTCATAAGTAGTCACTCCTCCTAGTGCTGAGTCTGTATCAAAAGAAGTTAAACCTTCATCTGAAAATAAAGAGTCAAAATAAGTTGTAATGGAAAATCCCCCCCCTGCTTTCAATCTGCAAAAGGAACTTGAGAATGTCAAAATCCCAGTCCCCTTGACTGAGCTGTTGAAACAACCTGTATATCAATCTCAAGTTACTTCCTTCATGTTCCCTCCTGAAGCACCAATTATTCCAGATAGTCTCAAACTCCAGAAAGAAATACCCATGGTAGTCTTTGGCCCAAATGTCGAGGAGATAGACCCCTCTACTACTCCTTTCTATGTGTCTCTAGTGATTCATGACCTGTTGTTACAAAATTGTATGTTAGACTCTGGAGCTTCCCATAATCTTATGCCCCTGTCAGTCATGGAGCAACTAGGATTAAAAATCACACGTCCATACAAATACCTCTATTCATTTGATTCCAAAAGAGTTAAATGTCTAGGGATGATTAAGGATCTGGTGGTCAATCTGGCCCAAATTCCAGCAAAAGTGTAGTAATGGACATCGTGGTGGCTGATATCCCAGCTCGCTTTGGCATGCTGTTGTCAAGGTCCTGGGGAAAAAATATTGGTGGGTCACTTAAGATGGATCTAACATATGCCACTATTCCAATTTTTGGTGGCCAGGAGAGGAGGTTATATAGAGAGACCAGATTTGTCAAGATGGTGACTAAGGCTGACAGCTCAGAGAATTCACCAGTCTACAGTAAAGAAGGAGATTTCTCATGTTTTATGTTAGAAGAAGATCAAAACTTTGATGATAAATCATCCTTCTGCCAGATCAAGACTGAGCAGCCTTCAGGGAACCATGAAGTAGGAATTTGGACTTTACATTTTGATGGAGCAAATTCAAGAGAAGGGAATGGAGCTGGAGTATTATTAATCTCTCCTACAGGAAAATGGGTGCCACTGTCTTTTAAATTGGAATACGAAGCTACTAATAATGTAGCTGAATATGAAGCATTGTTATTGGGATTACAAATAGCCAGGAGCATGGGCATACAATGTTTAAAAGTTCTGGGAGACTCTGAGCTGGTTGTTAGACAGGTCAAAAATCAATGTCAAACTAAACATCCATGGCTGAGAGCTTATAGAAATGGAGTATGGGACATAATGGAGAAATTCTTCTTGACATTCAATATCCAGTTCATGCCCCGAGAGCAGAATAGAATGGTAGATTCTCTTGCTATAGCTGCCAGTACATTTCGTCCTCCTCAGAACCCTCTCTTAAGGTATGAAGTTGAGGATTGTTATAGACCATCAATCCCAGATAATATCAAGCACTGGTAGGTATTTGAGGATGATGAACAGATGAAGAAATTCCTGGAAATAGTGGGAGAATTCTCTAATATGGAGATTGATGATTGTGATGAAGAGGAGACTGAAAACGCTCCAGAGAACAAGTGGGAAGAGAAAATCGCAGGGAGTAAGGTGCTGCAGATGAAAGGAAATTTCATCCCTAGAGGGTTGGTGCCTCTAGAAAGATGATTTGATATAAACGATGTCCCATTGCAGCCTAGCCAAGTAATAGAAGAATATTAGGTAGAAGACCTGAATTTGGGCACTGATGCTGAGCCCAAAATTGTAAAATTGTCCAAGAAGACACCAGAGGAATACAAGAAGAAATACCTGAAATTGTTTCAGTCTTATAAAGATGTATTTGCATGGTCCTATCAGGACCTGAAAACATTTGATATCAATATAATGCAACATAAAATTCCTCTTAGGGAAGATGCAAAACCTTATAAGCAGAAGCTTAGACAGATAAATCCTCTGCTACTTCCCTCCATTGAAAAATAAATCAAGAAGCTGCTAAAGGCTAAAATAATTATGCCATTAAGGTACTCAAAATGGGTTGCTAACTTGGTCCCTGTCCGAAAGAAGAATGGAGAAATAAGGCTATGTGTAGATTTCAGGAATTTAAACAGAGCATCTTTAAAGGATAATTATCCACTGCCCAAGATGGACCACATCCTGCAGAAAGTGGTTGGAGCTTCTAAAATGTCAATGATGGATGGATTCTCCAGTTATAACCAGGTGGATGTACTTCCAGAGGATCAAAAGAAGACTGCTTTCACCACACCATGGGGTACATTCATTTATGCCAGGATGCCTTTTGGACTGATCAACGCAGGAGCTACCTTTCAGTGAGCTATGGACATAGCCTTTGTTGGGGAGCAAGATAAATTTATGGTGGTGTACCTTGATCATATAAAAGTGTTTTCAAAAGGTGATGCCGAACATATTGAACATTTGCGAAGAAATTTTGAAAAATGCAGAAGGTATGGTCTTTCTCTCAATCCACAAAAGTCTTTATTTTCATTAGAGGAAGGCAAACTTTTGGGACATATTGTAACTAAATATGGGGTAAGGATAGATCCCAAAAGAGTAGAGGTTATAAATAGCATCCCCCTCCCTAGAAATAATAAATAAGTGCAAGTGTTTTTGGGACGAATAAATTTCCTGAGAAGATTTATTCCTAACTATGCTGAGATAGTTAGGCAAATAACAGATATGCTAAAGAAGAATAATGACGTGAAATGGTCACAAGAATCACGGGAGGCCTTTGCTAGAATTAAAACCACATTTGCTGAAGCCCCTATGCTGGCTGGACCTGATTATACAAAAACATTTATGATATTTTCTTTTGCTTCACCCCATACAGTAGCTGGAGTGTTATTACAGAAAAATGAAGAAGGATATGAGCAGCCTATAGCTTTATTTAGTCAGGTGCTCCATGATGCAGAACTGAAGTATAATATATTGGAAAAGTAGGCATATGCCCTGGTGAAGTCCCTCAAAGACTTTAGAACGTATGTTTTGCAATCTCACATTACTTCATATGTCCCTACAACAGCTGTCAAGGACATTCTCATTCAGGGAGATAGTGAAGGAAAAAGAGGAAGGTGGATTGCAAAGATACAGGATTATGACTTGGATATCAGACCTACTAAGTTGATTAAAGGATAGGGGCTTGCTAAAATGTTATCTGAATCAAACTATCAAGCTCTGGGCATAAATTTGTCTATGATTGCAAGTGAAGAGTCTGAGAGAGAAGAAGAGCAGCAAGGGCTGGAGATGGCTACTCAGAAAGTACACATGAAATATCTCACCAGTCCTTGGTACAAGGAAATAGTAGAATATATTTTGACACTCAGCTATCCCCCAAGTTGTGACAAGGCAAAATACAGAACATTGAGGCTAAAATCACAAAATTATATAGTTGCCAATGGCCAATTATATTGGAGAGATCCTTCAGGTATACTACTATTATGCCTCACAGAAAATGAAGTGGAAAATATAATGATAGAATTACATGAGGGAATTTGTGGAGGACATTACAGTTGGAGGGCCACAGCTCATAAAATCCTGAAGGCTGGTTTCTACTAGCCAAAATTATTTGGAGATGTTTTTACTTGGGTTAGAGTATGTGATAAGTGTCAGAAATTTGCTGAGAAACAGAAGTTGGCAGCTCTGCCCTTGATTCCAGTTCATGTAGATGAACCATTTCAACAATGGGGAATAGATTTTATAGGTGAAATTCACCCTCCTTCAAGTGGCCAACATAAATGGATATTAATTGCCACAGATTATTTTACAAAATGGGTAGAAGCCGTACCTACAAGGAATGCTACAGATGCTGTCATATTAAAGTTCATGGAAGAAAACATCATATCCAGGTTTGGCTATCCTGCTAGAATAGTGACTGATAATGCACAGGCCTTCAAGTCTGCAAAATTTGTAAATTTCTACCAGCAGTATAATATTACATTGAATCACTCCACAGCTTATTATCCATAGGGAAATGGCTTGGCAGAATCTTCCAACAAAAATTTGGTAAGGGCCTTGAAGAAAACAATAAATTAAAATCAGAAAAATTGGGATTCCCAATTGAGATTTTCTCTATGGAAGAATAGAATCACTAGCAAGAGATCAACTGGGAAATCTCCGTATGAATTGGTATATGGATGGGCATAGTGTTTCCTGTGCAGCTGGCCTTGCCAGTGGCACGATTCATGCAATAAAATCAGGAGGAACCTGATGATATGGTTAGGAGAATCAATCAACTGGTAGAGTTAGAGGAAACACGAGGAAAAGTAAATTGGAGATTAACAGAATATCAGGAGAAAATGAAACACATATTCGATCAACATGCAAAATATAGGAAGCTGCAGATTGGTGATCTGGTGCTTAGATGGGATGTCCGAAGGGCTGAAAAAGGAAAGCATGGAAAATTCGACCCCCTCCGGTTTGGCCCCTTCAAAATTGTGGAATAGGGAGATAATAACACTTTCAAGCTGGATAATTTGCAAGGTGACTTGCTTGACGCCCCTGTAAATGGCCAATTTTTCAAGCCCTACTTTCAGTTTTGACTCAGGTGGAGGCAGCCTGATGTATTATATTGTATATTAGCTTCCTCTTTTTCTTTTTTCTGGATAATATGGATCTGCTGATGAATTATGAAGTTAAATTCATAAGGGTTTTTGAAGGATGGGGTCTACACAAAAAGATGATCCAATGGTCTGCAAGTTCTCGACATGTTCAGGGATGAACGCGCCATCCCCAGATGGAGCCGATGTTGACTATATTAACCCCTCCATTCAAATTTTTGTCCTGCTGTCCTTTTTGAATCTGTTTAAAACCCATGTCATGGCGTAAGACCTTCATATCTCACCTATCGTTACCATTCCTGCCCACAAAATACATTGGATAAAGGCTAAAATATGCACTTAAAAATATATCGGGCCTAGCCCCTCTAGCCTCAACCCTCTTCATTATTGTTCTACATGTAGCACAGGAGCTAGACCATGAGCCAAATGAAAAAGCGCTTACCCTTTGTGGCCGCCGGACGCGCTCTCAGCCGTCCGATCAAACACAAATCAATGGTTCGCAAATAGCTTGCCATGGTGGTCCACGCGCCTGCGTTCATTGCTCAAAACTGGCCTATTTATTTCACACCACATTTGCTGGGTAGGCGGTATTCCTACTTCGACCAACGATTCCATACGCTGATCGCTGCGTGTCCCTCTGTACTGTCCCAAAACCGCTCCATTTCGTGCGTTATCATTCGATTGTAGATGCGCAGCGAAATCAATATAAACCGTCCGATTTGAGGGCTTTCATCCTACGACGATCATTCTCCGAAGCCACGTGGAATTTAACACCAAGGAAAAATACCCCCTGGCCCACTGTCAATTACCTCTCAACGCATTTTAAACAATTGATCCCGCTTTAAGATCGAGCGGCCCAGATCGTTCGTTTGCCCAGCTGTTGACTCGGTCCACCTCCACGTCACAAATTCCACGTGTTTGTTACGTTTCTCTTCCACCTTTCATATATTCCATTCATTTGCTATATTTTAATGTTGAATGTTGGAAGCCATCACCATTCCATCCTTTGTCGTGTCACTGTGTTCCCACCGCGACCCTATGTCGTCCCACCACTTCGCCATTTTTCTCGACCATTTCCATCAATCTCGCCACCTCTGCCATCTCTGTGTCTGGTTTTCTTTAACGAGTTTGTGGTTTTGCAGGTTTTCCGCGGCATAGAATTATCATGATTCACTGCCTCCATTACAGAAGCCGAGAACGCATGACATGACCATGTTTCAGGAGCAGAATTTATGAAAAAAGATCCGGGAGTTGCTATGATATGACCACCATTAAAGAAAGCAAGGATTTAAATATATTAAACCCTCCAGGGTCATTCAGATGCATAGGTTGAGTAGATGAAGAATTAATGGCGCAGACAGAGAATAGCAGTAAAGAGAAGGGGATTAAAGAAATACATTTAAGGACTATGGGGTTTTTACATAATCTATTAGAGGCAAATTACCAAATCGAGGACCCTGCAGATCACTAGAAAGATCTTTTCACCAGAAAAAAATTCCCTCAAGGTTTATTTCAGCCGAATTTTCTTCAGGAAAGGACAGAATGTTCATGTGAATTTCTCTCTATACCGTGTTCTTGAAGAGATTTTCTACCCAATGCATTTATTTCCGCCGGCAGTAGAGTACACACAACTCAGCATGGTCAATCAGCAGTGTGGGCGCGAAGGTTTTCCGCCATTTTTTTTAAATTAAGCCAATTAAATGAGCATCACCTACCTCATTTTCTAGAGTTTTCTATTTCTTCTATAAAAACCAGAAAGAAAGACATTATAAGGGTTCCAGATTTTTATCAGAGAATTGTGCAGTGAAAGGCATTTTTGTATACATTTTGTAAAAGCTCTTGTATGAAGGCTCAGAGCCCGTAGGGTCTCAGTGAGGAGGAGTTCTATCTGTAATGAGGATTCTGGTCTTTGGTATTTCACAGTATGTAACTTCCTTTTATGTGTTTAATACAACATTTGATTTTATCCATCTTCTTGTATCATGTACTGGAATGCGAGTGGCTCACTAATTTTAGGTAAGGATTTATCCTAGTTGATACCCATACTTAGATCAGTCAAGCGCTTTAAATATGGCTCAGGCATGATATACTGTTTCATGTTCATTTCATCCATCTTCTTGCTATATTAGTGGCTTTGGGAAGGTGCTTTTAAAACGCCATTGTCATGTATGGATTCTTAGAATGATAAGCCCATATATGGTTCTGTTGTGTATCTGGGTATCAGACCAAGGTCAACTAATATCTTCTCATATTTCTTTCATTACATACACCTTCTGATATTTGATTTCTGTGGCATATTATTTGAATCGGCCCTCTTTATACTGGGGTTTTGCATCTTGTTTCTGCAACATTACTTTCCTTGTGGCAGTTTTTGTAAGTTCTGGTCCCATTTAAATTCATTTCCTTGTTTTACAAGAGATAGCGGGAGAGATTTTGGATTGACACCCAAGTTATATTATTTGCTCCTTGCTATGATAGGATGTCCTAGGCACTAGTCTATAGCAACTCTAGGTTGTCTCTAGGAGTGACAAAAATTGTCTACAACACTTCCCATGTCAAGACCTCTAGTGCAGCGTGATGGTGTGAGTCATTAAATACAAAAGAATTGATGTCCTGCAGAGCTTCATCGAGTGCCTCCATCCCCCCAATTAGTCTGAGCGTTCCTATAAAGTCATCTTTTAGTATTTCCCAGTAGCGGGTGCGCCGATGTAGCTCCGCATCTAAATACCATGCGACGCGGATAGGGACAAAGGCATGAATAAATAGATGAACCTGCTCTTCTATAGTTTGGTCAGACCATTTGTCCATCCAGGTGAGTAGATGCCTGTGGGGATCTCCAAGAATATCTTGTTGTGTATGTCAGATGGGGGTGTGAACCACAGGATCATCATATCCCAACTTGTCTTCCAGTCTTGGAATGCTTCCTTGTGGGTATCCCACCATCGGGCAGGCGTCCCACACATAGCTAGATTAAGGGCCCAGAGCCGTCGCTCTCTTGGAACCATAGCTTTCAGTGTTCTCAGTAATTCTTGGATGCTACCAAACTCATCAAAATGGGGTAGATCTATTAACTCTGAAGAAATGAAGTAGAGGTCCCTCGTGACCCAAGGACATCATGGTGCCGAGACATCATGCAACCGGTTTTGCCAATTCTCCGTCTCCTTGTTATAGTTAGAGAAGTATTCGCTATCTACTTCCCAATAGAGTACCCCCTCCATCGTGGGATTGATCCAATCCTTGTTTCGTGCGGTCAACTTGTAAATGTGAACTACCTCTTTGTTACCGCGTACTAGCTCTATGCAGCGTTCTCCTTCAGTCGGATCTAATGGTACTGTCACCCTTGTTTTGTTATTTTCAAATACCATGCTTCTTTTCTTGAGCTTAACGATACCACCCATATGTATGGCCCAGTCAAGTCCTAAGAGCGCAGGGTATGGGTTTGCATATTCTACAATCTGAATTACTTCAAAATCAGCCTGGGCCCTGACCCCAACGATATCTACCATGAGTTTTGATAGTCTTCCCAGAGGTATAATCTTCTGATGGTTAGCCATACGCATTTGGATATTAGACCACTCCAATTTGGGTTGTCCCATTCGCTGCTTAGGTAGCACTTTTTCATCTGACCCCAAGTCTAATACAACCTGATCCATTTCATAATTACCGATTTGGGCAGTTAATCTCATCTCCCTACTGATACGTTTCCTATATTTTTCTAACTTTTGTATGTTCCGAACTTCTGAAGATAGGGGGGACTGCCTTACATAGCTATCTATTACTGCCTAAAGGTTTTCTTCGGCCCGTGGGTGGCATAATAGCTTTATACATTCCTATAAGAAGGGTCTCACCTCGTCATCCGCTCCTAGGTGCATAGGTGTCTGCATAGTCTGCAGAGTAGATTTTCTTGTGTTAGTAATGTCCTGGTGGATTGTTTCTTGTCCTGGTTTGAGGTCCAATCCTTCTTGGTTTTCAGATGCCTGTTGGCTTGGAGGAACCCATGCATCCTTCTTCATGGCCATCCGACTGCATGTTGCACTTGAATTTCTGTCTCAAAGTTTGGCCTTAACTCTTTGTACATTTTGTGTTGGTGTTGGCTGTTTCTCTTGAATTTTTATTATCAATATTGGGCAGTCCTCAATCTCATGGTCCAGCTGCTGGCAATATTTACAAGATTGCCTAGTAGGGTTTGGGTAGTCCCTTGCAAAGTGTCCTACCTCCTCGCAGTTATAATAGATTAGCTGCCCACGTCCTCGTCCTGCGCTTCCTCCCTGACCTCCCTTGCCCCTTGCTGGGGAGCCACCGAAGCTCGTGGGAGATCTAGGTGATGCAGGGTCTGATTGTACCCTATACAAGATTCCTAGATCTATCAACAGCTCGTAAGTGCAACAATTCTACTCATCATGTCCTACTGATCGACATAATCTACACCATTGTTGCTTTAGTTCACCCGTACTTAGCCGGGGGCACTAGGCTATATCGTTTAGTCCTACTACCCAGCAATCATCGCACCATAATGCAGACCCGCTTGAGCCTAGACATAGTGGACTAGGGCCTCCTACCTGCATGTAATCTACCAGTAGTGGGCACTGATCCTTTGTATGTCCAGATGTTTGAAATCGTATGCACCATAGGTCTGCACTAGCTCCTTTTCCTCGTTCCTTCCGTAGGTTCTGGATATCAATGTGCATAGCTCCGATTTTCTCCTAAATTTGTTGTACTCTCCCGAAGTGTCTTCTTTAGGCACGGCTCCTAGTTTCATGTTAGCTTCCAAAGCTTTTTCCTGTGATTCGAAGGTATGGTGGCCCATAGGTATACACAAGTGAGGTAGTAGCATAGCGATGAACCATTTAGTATGCTGTCTGTCGTCATACTTAAATCCTCCCTCTTTGATCACTTTTTTTAGTCTCTAATCAGCTTCCCATACAGATTGAGTTGTTCCTTGCTTGAAATATTTCACATCTGCTACTATCTGAGAGTATGACTTAGGTTTTCGGAACTGTTGTTTTAGGGCATCCTTAATATCTTGAATGGATGTGCTCTCATTTTGAGATATGTACCGCATAGACCAGTACATTGCTCTCTCTTCGAAGGCCAAGTATATCTGCACCCTTTTCATAGTATCACTCACCACACCTTGCGCGGTCCATATCGAGTCTGCAAAAAACAAAAATTGATCCATGTCCTCATCTCCCGCACCTTTAAAGCTATGTAATTTCAAGTGCGCTTCCATGTCTCCTTCTAGCGGTGTTTCGGGTGAGGTTGTATTCTTATGCAGTTCTGACGTCGGTGTGGCGGGCTTTGCGTAGCTGTTTCTTTCAGCAGGCTATAGCAGGATTTATCCCCTTCTTGATTGGTTCGATAGTACTTACCACTTCGTGTTGTAATTTCACCCAGAATGGAGCTCATTCACTCGCACCTGATCTTCTTATTTATCAAGCTTCCATTACTCTCTTGTCATTACCTGATCCCTTCCTCAAAATCCTCCAGGTCCCGGCAACGGAACCATTTGTTGGCTCGAGGGGTCCTAACCCAGGTTCGGAGTTCAAGGTTTGCCAACAAAACCCTATAATACTGGCCCTTTGAACAGTGACCTACTTGCGCAGGTCAAAGTCTCACCCAAAGTAGTATGGGTGGGGGCTGAAACTAGGTTTCTGCACCCTGAGAAAGGATAGGTAAGGCAAGAAGAGCTGCATCCTGCCTCGATATGTCCAGATATTCCCGAGTAGGGCTTATAGGTCTCTTTTTGCATCCACGTGCGCAAGGTCAATTATACTATGGTGCTCAATAATCATATACTTCTAATACAGTAGCTTAGTATAAGATAGAACAAAACAGATCTAGATGCGGTAAAAACACTTACACAGAAATTTTGTAGCTGAATACAGAATACACATAATACAACAATTACTAATGATTCGCATAAACAGTACACATAGATTCAGTTCTCAAACAACATTTCTTATTCATCAATTCATCAATTCCCTCTTACAATACCCGTCCTAGCATACGAACACAGCAGTAGGGTCCGCGCACAGCGGGACTCTGGATCTCCGCACACACAACCAGTAGGAGTCCTTCCCCAAAAAACCAAACAGATTTACTAAACCACAATTCACATCAATATCTCTTCATTTCCTTACCTTCCGATTCAAAATGTTCCTCTATTTATAACAATCTACCTTAAACTTTCCTATGGTTTGCAAACCATGGTTTTCGAACCCCAAGCTTACCCTTTGACCCATTACAATGCTTTCGAGGCTTTGACCCACCCTAAACCCCTGCGCTAGACTAAATATAATAAAAAATATACAAAATAAGACTAGTTTCGTAGCTTGTAGGAAACCCTATTCCAACAGACCCTAACAAAATTAAATCCATTACGGAATGGAAAATTCCCGCAACCATATAGCATGTTCGAATATTTTTTGGGTTAACAGTGTATTATCACAAGTTTGTTAAGAACTATTTGGGAATACTGGCACCTCTAACATTATTAATGAAGAAAGATGCATTTTTCTTAGACTTCAAAAGTAACTAAGGCCTTTGAACATCTTAAAGAGGTAATGTGCCAAGCACCCTTCTTGGCATATCATGGTGGTAGTTGATAGAATTACCAATTATGAACACTTTTGTGTATTATCTCATTCATTTAATTCCATTACAATTGTTACTTCATTTATGGAAACAATTCAAAAGCTACACGGAAAGAAAAATATTATTGTAAGCGATAGAGATGTCATTTTTAAAGGAAATTTTTAGATGGAATTATTTTCTTGTTTGGGTATTCAATTAGCCCATAACTCATCATATCATCCTCAATCTGATGGGAAAACTAAGATAGTGAACAATTTTTTTGAAGGATATCTTCGTTGCTTTGAATATGATCAAGAGACACAA
Source organism: Pinus albicaulis (assembly GCA_034641835.2). Taxonomy (NCBI): domain Eukaryota; kingdom Viridiplantae; phylum Streptophyta; class Pinopsida; order Pinales; family Pinaceae; genus Pinus; species Pinus albicaulis. Next base: position 1,594,101,602 of record CM076581.1, read on the forward strand.
TGGATCAAGTGGTTACCTCTGTCTCAATGGTTGTATAACACTTCCTTCCATACTTACAATAGAAGTAGGAAGACCAAAATGGATCCCTACAGTTTGAAAAAATATATTAGCATTTTTCTCAGTTGTAATAGTTTTCTTACATGCCATCAAAATACACATTTTTCTGAACCTATCTACCACAACATACAATTAATCATGAATTTTCCTTGACATGGGAAGGCCACTGAAAAAATCCATTAAGATGCTCTCCAAACGATGAGAAGGAACTGGAAGTGGTGTGTACAAACCAAGCTTTCTATTACTAGGCATACTTGTTGCACATAAAGAACATCCTCTAATAAAACGAGAAACACTTTCATTCATGCGTCGCCAATAACAATACCTTTGTAGATGCACTACTATCTTTCCTACATCGAAATGCATTGAAATCAATGATGCGTGTGCCTCTCTTATGATATTTTTTATTTCTTCCTATGGTATATACATAACTTGCCAAGGTGATACAATAAATTGTTATGCACGTGATAATCTAACTCTTCACTTTGGTTTACCTTACTCAAGTTCTCATACACATATTGTAAATCTCTATGATTCACAAATGTTCAATGTAACTTTAATGCATAATAGACTTGTGCATGAGAATAATAGTTGAATTTACAATAGGCGTAGAGATCATATCGGCTACCTTATTGTATATTCCTTTCTTGTACATGATAACCAAGTGAAATTGTTGTAGAAAACCCATCCATCTGAAATGTCTTGATTGCTGCAATTTGGACTGTGATTGTAAATACTACAATGGTTGATGGTCGGTATGGATAATGGTCTCTTTGCCCATCAAGTAATTCTTCCATTTCTTTACAATTTTTACCAATGTATATAACTCTTTATCATATGTAGGATATTTAGTCACAGCTCCATTAAAAGCTTTAGAATGAAATGAGATAAGCTTACCATGTTGCATGAGTACTGCTAAAATGGTTGTCTTAGATCTGGAATTGCTAGTACCACTACTGAACTTATGTTTTGATTTAAATCATCAAGTTATTTCTGCTACAAATCTCCCCAATGGAAGACTTTCTTTATGCTTGTCAATGAATGTAACGATGTTGTAATGGAAGAAAAATTAGCAATAAATTTCCTCCAATATTGTGATGCCCATAAAAAGCGTCTTGCCTCGGTAACTGTATTGCGTTTGGGCCAATTCAAAATGACCTCAACTTTGGAAGGATCAATCTTCAATTCACCTCCTCAAACTATGTGTCCAAAATACACCAATGAAGTTTTACCAAATTCACACTTTCACATCTTAAGAAACAATTTCTCTTTTCTCAAAACATCAAGTACCTTGTTCACATGTATGACATGTCCTTCTCTTGATTTGATGAATATGAGTATGTAATCTAAGTAAACAATGAAAAATTCATCTAGAAATGGTCTAAGCACATCATTAATCACTCTCATAAAAGTAGTTGGTGCATTTGTTAAGCCAAATGACATAACTAACCACTCATACAATCCTTGTCTAGGCTTGAAAGCAGTTTTCGAAATGTCTTCTTCAACTATCCTAACTTGATGATAACCACATCTCAAATATAACTCAGTGAAATATTTTTCATGCTTTAACTGATCAAGAAAATCATCAATGCATGGAAGTGGGTAGTGATTCTTTACCGTGATTTTGTTGAGCGCACAGAAATCGATAGACATGTGCAAAGTCCCATCCTTATTTGGAACCAAAACTATTGGAGAACCACATTGTGAAGTAGATGGGTGTATGATACATTTATTCAGAAACTCTTGGATTTTCTTCTTGATTTCCAAACTTTCCATGATTGACATGCGATACATACCAATATTCAGAAGTGGAACATCTTGCTATATCTGAATCTCATGCTGAATTCCCCTCTTGGGTGGCAACCCCTTTGGTTCTTGAAACACCTCACCATGGTAAATTACCACATCAAACAAATCAGATTTCAATTTGTCTTCACATCCTTCAAAAGATTCATAGTTAAAAGCTTCCTTTTTCTTGATCATAAGAGGCACAAAATGTTTACTTGCATTGACTATCCTCTTCATTTTCCATACATTAACTAAAGAGACATTTAGTTTCTTGCAATGAGCTCTCACAGTATACTCCACTCCATCTTTGGTCAAATGATATTTTTTCTCATGACAGTAAAATTCCTTTTTCCTGTTATACAAATATGGAATACCCAAGATAATCCCTGAAATATCAAGTGGTACAACATCTAACTCAAGATCATCAACAAAGTTTGCAGTAATAGCAAATTGAAAATAAATTTCCTTGTCACCTGTAAATTTTCATTGCTAACTATCCAAACCAAAGGGTATGGCTTATAATGAGGTACATTTTCAAGGTTCAACTTTTTAACTAAGTCTTATGAAATTGAGTTTGCTTGTGACCTTGTATCAAATAAGGAATCAATATTTATATGATTAGAAATTACTCTAATATGGAATAATTCTATCCTTGTATCATCATTTGAAGTGTTATTGTGTCTGTTTGAGGTACTAGAACTTGTAATCACTTCCTTTCCTTTGTTAACCATGGAAACTATATTGGTTTCATCTCCTGAAGCATATCCAAGATCTTTTTGTGTGGTGGCAGCCGTCTTTTGTTTTCCTTTGTTATTTAGTTTCTTTGGTCTTAGTTATGGATGTAGTTTCCAACACTGAGCTTCATCATGCCCCTATTTGGAACAATGTTTGCATGTTATTTTCTCCCCTTCTTGCTTCATGCTTGCATTATTCTTTCCCTTCCATTTTCCTCCTTTCTATTTTCTCTTACCCTTGAATGCCTTCTTCCTACTACCCTCTTCAGAAATGTTTTTACCACTTGCTTCAAGATGTGTGGCTTGTACACATACTTCATCTAAGTTATTTGGGTTAAACATGAGAATAGTGCTTGTTAAGTAGGAATGTATACCTCCTATATAATAAAAGAGTGTGTATTGTGAATTTAAGGCTAATCCAAGTAATAAAGCCGTTTTCCAAAAATAATGTGTATACTCTTGGACACTATGACCTTTAAGTTGTCTAAATTTTTGCCAACTCATTACTGCTTTCTGCATTTAGGCTAATGGATACAAATTTCTTTTAATGGAAGAAATGAATTTGGCCCAAGTAATGGAAATATTACCATGGATGTGCATTTCCTCTTACGTCTTTTCCTCCCACCAAGCTAATGATGCTCCTTCTAGCCTTAATGAAGCCAATTGGATTTTAATGTCACCTTCTTGTAGATTTTGAATTCTATAGTAAACTTCTAATTGATGAATCCAATTATCTATTTTTTCAGCATTAACTTCTCCATTATATATAGGAAGTTCAAATTTGATGTCCAACTTGAGTAACAGAGTCTTACCGTTTGGGATCTTGGAATGAGTATGGGTATGAGTTTTTGTAGTGGATTTTGAAGATGAAGATGTTGATGAGGATGATGATGATGGTGGTGGTGGAGAAGGAGGTGGTTTTCCACCACTAGCTTTTGAGCTCCTCTCTTCCTCCTTTTTACTGTTTGAATATTCTTCTCTATGAGGGTGTTTTGAACCTTCTCTAGTTTCCTTTGCCATAAAAGCTTCATAGATAGGTTCCACCATCCTTTTCTCTTCTTTGAACTCCTTCTTGAAATCCTCTTCCTCATAATTTTCATGAGCTCCTTCATGGCCTAACATTTTGGCTGCTGATTCAAGCTCTATCTTTGCAGCTTGTATCTCTTCAACCACTTCAGCCTCTTGTGAAATTAATTCCTCTTGTGCTTCAAGTGTTGCCTTGAGTGGTCCTTTAGTTAAGGATGATGCTATATTATCCTTCTTCCTTCTTTTCCTAACTTCTGGACTAGCTATCAGTAGCTTCCCTTGTCCTCTCTGCAATCTCAATCTTGTAAGAATTAGTAAATTTGGACTATTAAAAAATCTTCAAGTAAAACAAGCAAGAAACCTTGTGCTCTACTACCAACTTGATCTGAAATTACTTTCTAGTTAAAGTTGTACCAGTTTCATTTCAGATATAAACTTTTCTTTGCATTATTTTACTTATCCTTCGTGACTTTGTTTAAGAGCATGTGATTGGAAAACAATGTACTTAGTGAAATTATGAGTTTGTCATAAGCTTAAAAAGCATAATTTTAAATGATAAAATATAAGCAATAGTAAACACAACAAGCACATATAACAGAGCTTAACACAAATAATTTTGATAAAGGAAATCACCACTCCTGGGCTACCTCTCCTTAGCCTAGATTCATGTGTGCTCAAATTGTGTGACCTTTGTATTAGCTTCATGTGTGCTCAAATTGTTGTCACAAGCTTTAGGACCTCTTGCAACATATGCCAATGAGTTTATAACATCATAATCTCCAAAAAATGACTATTGTTTTGTTGTGTTTGGACTCTGGATGCTCTGACAATGACCCCAACACCCATTGGCCCTCGCCTTCAAAAATATTCAAATGTACTAAAACAGCTATAGATCACCTGTTCTCCCTTTGCAACCTGCTTCATTGAGTTTCTAGCATGAAAATTAGCCAAGAATGACTTTTACTAATCTCAGTTTGGTCGAAAGTTGAGTGAGTTATGTCCAAAACCAACTGCCCCAATTTCTCCTCCAAAATGTTAGATAAGTTTCTAAATTTGGCATTCTCAACAAGTTTTTCACTGCCTCCAAAATTGCGCAATTTTAATTGTCACGATTAATTAACATAGGCAGGATTAGCAGCGGATAAGATAGGATTAAATTTTAACTACACTTTACACGCCAATGATGTTTTAACGTTATAAGCCACTCTTAAACATTAATTAAACGATTTTATTTCCACTAGTTTTTCGTTTGAACTGGCTCTCGGTCACACTCTTCTGGTCACATGGGGAGGGGGTTGGCTCGCAAGGTTGGCCCCCTCCAACCTCCAACGGTCGGGTGGTTACAATTCGACCAACCTTAGTCCAAATTTTATATGAATTGTCATTATACCTTCCAACTTGTCCTGCCATGGGGGGGTATGTGGCATTACATGTGACCCTTCCCCATTGGCCACCATATAAAATAAAATGGAAATTTAATAAAATTTCACATAGACTCGGGAATAAAACATTTCACTTCCTAGTCATCATCGATGAATATGGTGGTGCCACTTGGAATAGTTTCATTGGCTATTTTTAGAGGATATTCTTGAAAATGTTGATTGTACCTGCCACATCAGCACTGTACCTATTCTGCTCAATTTTTTTCCTATTTTTGAAAACGAACCACAGACGATAACTCAGTCATACAAACTCGGATTTTGATGAAACGAGTTGCGCCAGAATCCTGGTGACGAATTCTATCCTGTCGTTTATGTTTGAAGAAATTTTGAGCACTTTCAATTTTTAGCTAAAGCTTTAGCCTTAGATCAGTTCAATAAGTGGAAGATCACATCGAGCATCAATAAAAAGTTATCCAAATATTAAAGGATAACCTCACTTTGGCGTAGAATCCAATGAAACAATAGGCAAATCAACGTTGGAACAAAAGAAGTTTTGATGTAGGTGACTTGGTATTTTTATGGCTACAACCATACAAATAAATGTCCCTCAAGCAAGTTAAGAAGGATAATAAATTATCGAAAAAGTTTTATGGTCCTTACAAGATGCTACAAACTGTTGGTACTATGGCATTAAAATTTTACCTTCCCGCATATTCCCAAGAACACTGTGGTTTTCATGTTTCATGCATAAAGAAGGTTATAGGTGACAAGATTTGAGTTCAAAAAATATTGCTGAAACTTGGCGAGGAAGGAAAAATCATATTGGAACCTGAAGCAGTAACGGAAACATGAAATCGACAGCTACGAAATAAATCAATTTTAGAATATATCATCAAGTGGATGAACCTACCCACTGAAGATTCGACATGGGAGGATGATAATTTTATACAGAAGAATCCAGAACTACTCAAGTGTTGAGGACGACACTTGTTTGAAGGAGATGGGCATGGTAGGCCCCCATAATACTAGTGTAGCCCTTATTATTGTAAGTGTAGCCCCATTATTTTTATTGTTGTGCCCATGTATTCCCGATATTTTTATTGTTGTGCCTCATAGGTGTAGCCCCATTATTGTTATTTTTGTGCCCACGTGGTCCACATATTATTATATTGTGACCCCTTAGACACCTATAAATAAAAGGTAGATTTTTCATTTGTATCATCCAAGAATTTTTCATTGATCTAATGTAAAGGAGTTTTCCCCCTCGAAGAGCCTGATTTCTAATTCATGATCTATCTTTTATTCTATTTTGTGAGATGGTTGCATAAAAAAAATCCCAACATGAACCTACCTTAGAAACTAGAAATTCATAGAAACTTGCGTAGCTTTGTTACAGTGTTGGGGGTCGAGAAATCTCAAAGAACTTCTATCATGGCTAGGCCCATATGCATGACCTTTTCATCAATGATGTACCACATATATTTAACCTCGGTCATACCAAAAGTGCATTTATCCAAATTGGCACACAACATGTGTTATCACAAGGTTTGAGCGACCTTCCAAATATGGCGTAGGTTCTCTTTGCAACTTTGGAGGAAGATCATGATGTTGTCCAAATACACTACCACGAATGAGTTGGTAAAGAGCCACAAGATGTCATCCATCAACCTCATGAAGGTTGTGGGGGAAGTCATCAACCCAAAATGTATGATGAGCCATTCAAAAAGACCCTCCTTCGGTTTGAAAGTAGTATACCACACATCAGAGGATTTTATTGACACCTAGTGATAACCGGACTACAAATCAATATTGCTGAAATATTTGACCCCAATGAGTTAGTTGAGAAGGTCATCAATCTGTGGGATTGGAAACCTATTCAGGACAGTGACCTTATTCAACACTCGATAGTCAATATATAGTTTGTAGGTGTCGTATTTATTCTATACGAACATGATCGACACCCATGGGGTGATGAAATTGGCATGACATACCCTTCCTACAATAGCTCCAAAATTTTCTTCTTAATTCCATGATTCTCTAGAACAAGGCATTGGTAGATTGGTTTGTTGGGTAGTGGCATGCCCGGGGTCAGATCGATGGAGTGATTGACCTGAGTGTGAAAGGGTAACCCTGTAGGTTACCTGAAGATTTCCTTATACTCCTACAAAAACTTGTTCATTTTTTTCTTCTATGTAGAGGTTGTTGATGTTTCTACAAACTTCTTATTTCCCTAAGGGTGAATCATAACGAAGAAAAAATTGTTTTTCTAGGAAATTTTCTTACTAAATTTATTCGTAGAGATTAAAGAGATGGTAGTAGGTGGTGTACCTTCGGTATCATGTATAAATTATTTCCCAAAGAGATAGTAACACTATGAGGCATAGACTCATAAAAAATATGACGTTTGCAGAAGTATCGTTATCCTCCTAATACATCACAAAATTCAAGAGGAGAAACATCACACAATACTTAATCTATGAAGGGCTTGATGTTTTAGGGAAGGAGAGAGTCATGGGTGACCTAGATATATCGTCCTTAGTGAAGCCACCCAATGGTGTGCGATTATGGGTGGTTGTGGTTGGTACAAAAAACTAGTCCATGACCTCTACTAATATTTGGCTCTTTTGACTTCTATTGTCGACAACGAACTACAACAGAGAACCCTTCACCCAGATATGTGAGTGGAAAAATCGATCCCCCTTCTTTGGATCTTCGGGCTCAATATTATCAATTTTGGTGGTCGCAAAGGTGGCATTGGGCTCTGCATCAATAATATTCTTCCCTTTATCATTCCTCTTGACAGGTTCTAACTCAGAGTTAGAACATCCATATCATTCGGAAGCCTTCATGTCAGCCACCAGTGATTGCATGGCTCGACAATCACTTTTGTTGTGAGTGGGGCTCTTATGGGAGTCACACCATTTCCCTATGTCCTTTTTGTTCTTCATGGTGTTTTTATTCTCTTGCAGCCTCAACGAGTTGTCTTGGGTTGCCGTACCTTGGATTTTTCCTTTGTTATGTAGTTTGAGGGCACCTTTCCCTTGCATTGGATTCACATATCCAAAGTATCGTTTCTTTTGTTCAAATTTACGCTCATTCTTGGCATCATAACTGTATGCTTAACCAAACAAGGAGATGTCAGGGAACTCCATTTCCTTCTAAATGTGTTTGTGAGAGAAACTATTCTACTTTAGTATCAGATGTATTTCTAAATATTTGATAGCTCTACATGGGGTAATATTATTCCTTGATGGAATCTCAGAAATAATTCCATGTGGGTTTGGGTAAAAACATGGTTCTCTCTCATCACTCCATTCATAGTAGCATTCCCATGATTCCTTGACATTGGGGTTGACTTTGAGGAGTGAAAAAGTAATATTTTCTCGATTGGAAAAGTCATGAAACAAAAAAATATCCTTCCAAAAAATGTAACCATCTATTTATGGTGTCTCCATCTATCTGGATTTCAAATATGGGAATTTCAAAGTTGACTTATACCTTAAAAGGAGTGGAATCTCTAGATTGGTTACTATATAAATATGTTCCATATTTGGGTAGCTATCGAAGGTTGTGGGAAAGATTATCCATCATCACGTTCCTTCTTCGCTCGATGCTTCCTTGAGAAATATTTTGAAAGGATATTCGACTCCTTCATATTTCTTTTCTTATAACATGGGAGATCATCCAGGTTTTTGAGGTGGGTCTTTCAAAGGTTAAACAAGTTCTAACCCTAACTCCTTATATGTTGACCTTGTGGGGGAAATGTAGAGAAAAATAGAGAGAGTAGACCGATGTCACACTACTAATCTATACTTATACAAGAGTGAAAAAAAATATAGATATAAACATAAAAACATAGATGCACAAGAAATATATATTCATTTCATTAATATCAAAGAACGGTAAAACAATTACAAGGAGAATGGAAATAAACTAGTTTGGGTGATGGTAGCTTATGTCTGAGAAAATACGTGGCAGCAATAAGCCTTTGAACTATGTTACAATGAGGCTCAACGACCTTTTTATTATTTAACAACAATGTGAAACCCTAAAAGACCAAAACCCTAACCCCAAGATATGGAACACCAAGAGTTTGTGGGCCTCGTTAGGGTTGGCTGGGTAGCAAAATTCTCGGGGTCGTAGCTTTTTCATATGATATCTATTTTGCATGTATTATACCTCATTGCAAATATTTTTTTCAGTACTATAGGATTTTCAGTTGTCCCTTTCCTATGGGCCTATTGTAGACATAGAATAAATGTATTTTAAGGGTTCAAAATAACTCTGGATGTTAGAGACACTAAAATTGCTAAAAATAGTACATGTTGTTATAATGAAGGAAACTAATGAAACCAACTATAGGACTAGGTGGAATAATAAGCTGGTCATGAATATCTACCTCAATCACTCGAGCTTGTGATAGTGAAATCACAAAGTTAAAAACTTTTAGAAGATCAATTCTTATATCCAAAAGAAAAAAAATAGAAATGAAACTTAATGAATAGGTGTCAAATAGGGTTATATTAGAAATAAGAAATAACAATGAAACTTATTGAATAAGTGCCAAGCGACACTACCCCTCAAATTCGTTTTGGAGTCCTTAAATGTTTCAAATTTTTACCCATAGGTGCATGAAAATATTCGTGCAAATAAAAGGAACCATCATAAGTCATTTCATGCTTATCTTCAAATCATAATAATTTTTTTAAAGATTAAATTAGTCAAGAACGTAAAAGTTACCTGAATATATGACTTTAAAGGTTGATCCTAAAACTAGCACCATAACCATACCTTGACTTAGCAAGGTTGAAAATACCTAAAATTGGAGCATTGTCAATCTACCAATTCAAAATTTTAAAATATTTGTTATCAGGTTGAATTCCATTGAGATATTTTGTATCTTATGGTGAATATAGCAACATGAACTAGATTTTCTACAAACTTACTAAGTTGGTGAGCTCCAATAATCTTCTAGGAATGGTAAATTTTTCTAAGCTCAACCAATTAATAATGACCATTGCATTTTTTGTTTCCCGTCCCACTAGAAAGCCCAACTATAATAAGTTGTCTTGAAACCTATTTTTTTCCATTTTATCTTGTAGGTTGTTCTCTCAAAGGGTTCAAAGCACCATGTTCAAGTTTCACTTAATATTTTCCCAAGATATGCTAAAAACCAGAACACCATTGATGATTGAGATCAATACTGGAAATGTAGTTCACAAATGATCTGTTGTACTCATTTGCAGTTGATAGTACTCAGACTAGATGTGAGGTGTTGTACATCCTGAATATCAAAAATTAGGTTACCAATCCTTGGCAAAGGTTACCTATTTTGTATTGCAATTTTGTTAAAGCTTGGATTTTTGTGCATTCACAAACTTTATGTTTTTTGGTGTTATAACCATAATTGATCCACATAAGGAGGCACTAGATTTTATTATATGTCGGTCAAGAATTTATTTAACCTCCTTAATTTTTAAAATGTTTAATAGTACTTTTTTATATAGATCAATTTTTATCCAAAAAAATATATCCATGAGGTCATTCTCATGTTGATTTATTCTTATTTGGGGTAACCATTTGCCTCAAGTGAATCATATTTATACCACACCCACAATTTATTCAAGTGTTAGTATTTTTTGTGTCATTTTACGTATCTCCACTTCTTGCATCTATTCTATCTTAAGTGTTCTTAGCATCAAAATAATTTCATCAATTATACCTTAAGTTTTATAACCAACAAGAAAATTTAAAGAAACAAGCTTGTATGCTTAATAATGCAATTGACCAACACTAAGTGTATTCCTCTTGAAAATAATCCAAGAGATAATGAACTACAATGATAAGTTTATTAGGGGAAAAATGTGGGCTCCTAATTGAAGAATGAATACAATTATTTAGGCTGATTTTTGAAACATATTTATATAAAAAGCACAACATATTTGACTCAATGGCCTACATAAATAGGACAATTTTTGCAAAGACTTAATGAAATTTTAGCCTCACCACATATATTTCACAAACCCCCATGAAATGTGGATAAAATTCCATAATTGTTTTGCTAAACCCCATGGAATATAAATGAAATTTTGGCATTGTGAGGGTAGCTCCATTAAATATGGAGATAAATAGTCTCCACTAATAAATGTTGCAAACTTTCAATAAAATATTAATCTTATCGGATAAATTTGGGCACTCCTTACATTTGATGTAATGTTCCAAATTTTTCACTAAGTTAATTGGAACATTAATTTTGTTTTTATTTTAATAAAAGAAATAAAATGGGTAAGGGAGCCCATGGAGCAGCAAAATAAACTCTCCTAAGGTGCAAAGAGTCACTTAAGTGGATAAATTTGGCAGCCCCTAGTGTGAAAAGGGCCAAAAGCAAGTAAACTAGAGCATGGTTGACCAAGTCAACAACGTGGCTAAGAGGAGAAGCTTGCTCAAGAAGACTGTGCAGTTTGGAAAGGAGGGAAGTTAGAGGATGAGAGAAACCCTAATGGGTGGGGTCCATGGCAAGGAAGAATTCCTTGCATAAAAAGATGAAGGAGAGTCATTGTTATTTATGCTTGAGAATTCGAATTTGGAGCTCTCTTCAGTTGTTCAACTGAGATAGCTTGTGCTGCTCAGCACAAGAGGGATTCTTGTTTAGGAGTTCCCTTCTCTTCCTTGGGAGGCCTTGGAGAAGCTATTCTTCATCTCCCTCACATCTTGGCTTCAGGCCAAAGCATTCATCTTCAGCTACTACATTATTCTTTTGGGTAGAAATGTTGGAGTTGCTGGTGTTGTAGTGAGGATTCACCATCACCCATTCCCAGAGCTTGTCTTGTGGAGGAGGAGCTCAATAGTTCTCTAGGAGATCAGAAAAGGAGATTTCTGAAGCTCTATTGCAGATTTTGGCATTGGGCCATATGTTTCTTCTCATGCCCAGTGCAGTCCCTTTCCCTTACAACGTTATCTACAGAGGAGGCATGCATAAGGGGTTCACATTGTGCACTAGAGAGTGAAATCTTCAGTGAAAGGGGCAGCCTTTCATTTAGAAGATCATTGGAGGAGGTTGCTATATTTTTTGTAGCACTCTTCCCCTTCTCCATTCATGTATTATTATTGAGTTGCAGCAGCTACACTGCAACTCCGGAATTTTCCTGTTTCATGTATTTTAGCCAATCCCTTGGAGGATTGTTGTATTATTGTTTCATGGGGTTGAGATCTTGCTCCCCCTTCTTTCTTTGAGCTCAAATTTATATATCATATTGTATATTTCAGTCTGCAGTCATTTTACCTTATAGACTGCACAATTATATAGTTGTTGGGTTATGTAGCAGAGTGTTTCTCCATTTTTATGTACATTTTCCCTTGAGGCTGATTTTAGCCCACCTTGAGAGGTATTTTCCTCAAGAATTTTGTATATAATTTTCTGCTACAGGTTATATATCATTTTTGCACTCTTCTCACATTTTATGAGCATTATTTCATTGTTGTTGTTTCTTATTAAAGTTCAGATGTTGCTGTATCTCATCCTTTGAGAAAGATCTTCCTGAGAAAGAAATATTTACATAGCTATAGCTAGAGCCTGACAAAGGGCCAGATAGCCTCTGGTTCTCACCCTCTATTTAGAGGTGATATATCCAGTAAATTCCATGTCATTCCATCTCTGAAATAATCTTGTTCATATTTCCGAAAAAAGGATTTCTTCAGTAGTGTAAAAGCTGCTGATTTCCATTTCGAAACATTACAGTGGTATCAGAGCTTCGAACTTGGCTCAGCCTGTGAAGTTCAAATTTCAGAGAAGAAGAGGTCAAGATGATGTAGAGGATGAGATTGATATCATCAGTGTTTAGATCCAGAAAGAACCTCTCCAAGGAGGTTGAGGAGACAGAAAAAGGAGAAGAGGAAGGACCATGCACTTCCTATTCTCACAGAGAAGCAGAGCAGAAGCATGGAGAGCACTTGGAATTTGAAATTCTAAGTGAATATCTTGCTGAAAATAGAGAAAACCCTAGATTCTTCCAAAAGACTCTATCTTTTTCACAATTTGTTTAGCAGAAAGAGGAAAGAAGACCCCACAGTCATGGGATGATGAAAGGCAATAGATTTCTATTGTCTACATTTGATGGGTCACTCACATGTGCAGCAGGGGCTTGGGTGAAGAAGCTAGAGGATTTCTTCCTGCTACATCCTATAGTAGACAGAGAGGTTGTAGCAATTGTAGCACTGCACCTTGAGGGAGAGGCAAATATTTGGTGGTTCAGCCATGGGAAGCATGCAAGGGTTTCTACTCTTGCTGATTTTTCTCAGACATAGATCAGAAGATTTGGCCAAAGGAGGAAGGAGACCTCACCACCAGAAGATAGGGCACATGCCAGCACTGTCCCATTCATGGAGGAGCATCCTCCATCTTTAGCATTTGGGGCAGCCAACACATTTGGGGAAGAGACACTTGCAACCCCATTATACTCCCAAAAAATTCATAGAGGTATGCACAAGTTCACATTTTCTGTTGATTCGGTGCCTTGTATGAGGAGTTGCATACCATTGCAAGTTGACTTTCTTGAGCAAAATACTGTCACTACGCTATGCCATCATTCTCATACTCCATTGATTAGTCAGGCACCACAAAAGGGAATGGGGTTTGATAAATGGACCATAGAGAGGATTTCATTTCAACGTCCCATGAAATAAAAAGGTGATAATCTGTTTTGGGATGATGGCAGCTCTTGTTGGGGAGGTGCCAAGTTGAATAATGGTGGGAAGCATCCACTAGGAGCTGAGTGGACGTGGATGAGAGGCAAGAGGATGGTGAGCCTCTTGCAGATCTATGATACAGGGCAGCAAGAAGCCATGCTACGTTGGTTTCTCTTGAGGGAGTTTGGCCAACATTTGACCTATCCCTTTTCATGGGGTTTGATAGGGAAGAGGAGATGGGAGGATACTTACACCATGGAGAAAAGGAGAGCATGGGTGCATCATGATGGGATGGAATTTTTCTTACCACTCATTATGTTCCCATTTCATATTGGGTATGGTGGAAGTATGGAGGAGCAACAAACATTCTTGTTGCTCAGATTTTGTTTGGATGTTGGGGAGCAAGAGGAGGCACTAGCATGGTTCAAGGGGATTGCTCTTTGATCTTGGATGCCCAAGTAGCACCTTCTTAATGGGAGGGGCTCTAAATTTTCAGCAACATGATGAGATGAGTCTTTGGAAAGATTCATGTCAAATAGGGGAGCTTTGAGATGACAATGGCCCTACTCCAAAGGCCAGTAACGCTGTCACTTGAGAGCTTGAATTACTTGTTGGAGTGTCCTTCAAACCACTTCACAAGTGATGTATTTTGGAGGCGTGTAGGAGATGAGGATGAGGAAGTAATGGATGGAAGCATCCCTTTATATGTTTTGATCTTCTTGGCTTGGGCTCACAAGCACAGGAGGAGACACCTACATGCAAAATTTATGGATTATTCTTCCATGCATTCTCATGCACACTATCTACTGCTGGAGGAGTCCACTTGGGAGGGCATCATAATGGATGTATATCAGAATATGGATATATGCATAGCCCAAGAGATGATGATATGGTTGGCACAACCACTTCCCTACTCTGTTGCAGTGAGGGAGAGTTTTCACTTGAGCGATTTCAGCTCAAATACCAAAGTACATGATGAGGGAGGTAACTATTTGTTTCATGATTTGCAATCTCTTATCTTTATGAGAAAAAATATCAGATCGAAAGGGATATTTCCTTCTTGCACATTGTGTTTTTTTGTACTTATGGTTCATTGCAGTAAATATGATGGCTATTTTAGAAGTGGATTGTGGGGGAAAGCCACATGGGTTTTGGTGTGCACCTTTGGAACCAAAGTATGTTTTCATGATCACATCTTGCAGGATGAATGTGGCAGAAAAAAAGTGGCTGCAAAGACACTTGTTGCATCATATGTGCAAGCATGCCAATGATGCCCTGCGCTAGGTCCATGCATGGAACTATATTTCACTTCCTTGCTCTCACAAGATTATGATTCCATATTTTTCTAATGGAATGTTGTTCAGAGGAAGCACTGTTTTTAAGGGGGGAAATAAATTTAAGAGGCCCATTAGGAGTGTGATTCTCCCTAATTTCCATGTTGTATGTTTCAGGAGAAACAATGGGCAGCCCATGATTTCCAAGCTTCATCTCTTTCCTTCATATTGGAGGAGCTATTTGGAGAGTTTAAATTTTTGGAGGAGGCACTTCATGGTTTTTATGTTTGATGGGGTAGCTTGGGTCTCTTTTGAAGATCATTTCATTTCAGCCATATATCAGCAGCAGCCCCATATGCATCATGAAGAGGGAGGAACTCATTGGGTGGATGTGCCCTTTGGGAGAAAAGACCTCCATTATTTTTGCAACACGTGCTCCAAGGGGAGTATGGGAGATGATATGGTCACCATGTTCAACCATTTGTTTTTCCATGAGGCGAACCATATGATTGCTTGGATGCCATATGATGATGAATTCCAACTCATCACATATGAGGTGATTTGGGACAGCTTGATTTGCAGCGTTAGAGGAGATATCCTTGGGGATATAGACTTCATCTTGCCTTTTGAAGGCAACACTATTGCAGCCCAAGTTAAGCTTTCATTCCACACTTATCATAAGTGGAGAAGAGGACAGCATGGGGTAGGCGATGAAGCTTACCATGTTCATCATTTTAGCCCACCGATTCTATAGAAGCCCAAGGTGGGGGATGATTTTCAGGATTTGCTCAGTTGGAGAGTAACTAATTTTTCTTGGTTGATTGCTTGGGCGATGGAGGATCTACATGAGGATATTTCAGACTCCATGCCTTGAGTGGAGGATCCGTTTTCAGTTCCACCCTTGCACTTGCTTGAGGATAAACAATCTTTGGGAGGGGAGGACTGTAATGTTCCAAATTTTTCACTGTGTTAATTGGAACATTAATTTTGTTTTTGTTTTAATAAAAGAAATAAAATGGGTAAGGGAGCCCATGTAGCAGTAAAATAAACTCTCCTAAGGTGCAAAGAGTCACTTAAGTGGCTAAATTTGGCAGTCCCTAGTGTGAAAATGGCCAAAAGCAAGTAAACTAGACCATGGTTGACCAAGTCAACAACGTGGCTAAGAGGAGAAGCTTGCTCAATAAGACTGTGGACTTTGGAAAGGAGAGAAATAAGAGGATGAGAGAAACCGTAATGGGTGGGTTCCATGGCAAGGAAGCATTCCTTGCATAAAAAGGTGAAGGAGAGCCATTTTTCTTTATGCTTGAGAATTCGATTTTGGAGCTCTCTTCAGTTGAGATAGTTTGTGTTGCTCAGCACAAGAGGGATTTCTATTTAGGATTTCCCTTCTCTTCCTTCGGAGGCCTTGGAGAAGCTCTTCTTCATCTCCCTCACATCTTGGTTTGAGGCCAAAGAATTCATCTTCAGCTACTGCGTTATTCTGTTGGGAAGAAACGTTCGAGGTTCTGGTGTTGCAGTGAGGATTCACCATCACCCATTCCCAGAGATGGTATTGTGGAGGAGAAGCTCACTCTTTCTCTAGGAGATAAAAAAAGGAGATTTCCAGAGCTCTATTACAGATTTTGGTATTGGGCCATATGTTTCTTCTCATGCCCAGCGCAGTCTCTTTCCCTTACAGTGTTATCTACAGAAGAGGCATACACAAGGGGTTCACATTGTGCACTAGAGAGTGCAATATTCAGTGAAAGGGGAAACCTCTCATTTAGAAGATAATTGGAGGAGGTTGCTATATTGTTTGTAGCATTCTTCCCCTTCTCCATCCATGTATTATTATTGAGTTGCAGCAGCTACACTACAACTTCGGCATTTTCCTGTTTCATGTATTTTAGCCAATCCCTTGGAGGATTGTTGTATTATTGTTTCATGGGGTTGAGATCTTGCTCCCCCTTCTTTATTTGAGCTCACATTGACATATCATCTTGTATATTTCAGTCTGCAGTCATTTTCCCTTATATACTGCATAGTTATAGAGTTGTTGGGTTATGTATAAGAGTGTTTCTCCATTTTTATGTACATTTTCCCTTGACGCTGATTTGAGCCCACCTTGAGAGGTCTTTTCCTCAAGGATTTTGTATATCATTTTCTGCTACAGGTTATATATCAATTTTTCACTCTTCTCACATTTTATGAGCATTATTTCATTGTTGCTGATGCTTGTTAAAGTTTAGATGTTGCTGTAGCTCATCCTTTGAGCAAGATCTTCCTGAGGAAGAAATATTTACATAGCTATAGGTAGAGCCTGAGAAAGGGCCAGATAGCCTCCAGTTCTCACCCTCTATTTAGTGGTGATATATCCAGTAAATTCCCTCTCAATCCATCTCTGAAATAGCCTTGTTCATATTTTCGACAAAAGGATTTCTTTAGTGGTGTAAAAGCTGTTGATTTCCATTTCAGAACATTACATTTGAAGATAACGAGTGTTGGGAGGCTATGAAATTTTAGTTTTCCATGAGAAAGTTTATAAACCCCCAAAAATATAAGTGAAATTTTTTAATTAAATAATACTAATAAATATATTTTTTAATATGATATAGTTTTTTGGATTTATTTTTAATGAACATAGTGGTTTTGGAAAAATTTACCGTGGAATGTTTAATGCATGTAAAATATTTCCCTCATAAGATATTAAAAATAAATTTTGTTGTAACTTTAAATTCGGACAAAAAATCATTCTAATCTTAAAAAATAAATTAAATATTAATTTATTTTTATTAATATTATTTGTCTACATAAAAAAATACTTTATATTTAGGATTTTATATCGAAATTTAAAACAATTTGCTAACAAATGTTCCCTTGTATTTAGTATTTTATATAGAAATTTGAAACCATTTGTTTACAAATTGTGTTAAATAGTGAGTTTATAAATTAGTTTAAATATAAAATATATAGAGGCAATTATTTTAATAAATGTGAAGTTGAGAATAATTAATATTTTATTGTATTAATGGAGAAATGGTTACATGGTTGTAACATAACTGCATAAGTTAGGATAAGTTTCTATATTGTAGGATTTTGTTCCCAAATCCATATTCTCTTGTGATGTATTCATTGTTGTATCATTGATTGATTGAATGTAGAGTGTATGCTCCAGTTTATGCAGTCTTTAGGTGCAGTACTCACTTGTGAGCTCCTTTGTTATTCAATACATTTCTTTTCTTTCATTTTTCTATAATAATATGAGAGCTCAGACCGGGTGAGCTTGATTTACCTACAGAGCCTTCACGACTGCAGAGCCTTCGTGGCTACAATGCACATAGGAGCCTTAGTGCTCACAGTGGATTAGGTGGTTTGCAGAAACACCTTAGTAACATGAGAAACTCGATTTCTCACATGTCACCGTTTTCTAAGCACAACGCAGATTAGTGAAATTTTCGGAGCAACACCAGAGCTGATCAACTCATTTTTCAGAGCCACAGAAGCATTGAATTGTATGGACCAGCATGTTTTTGGCGGTCATTGCCTCATCAGTAGGAGTTCTGAACTCTCTTATGGTTCTTCTTGTGATATTTTCCCCGATTGGTACTAGCTATAAGTAACAGACACAACAATATTTCAAATTGGTGGCAGATATGAGTTGTGAACATAGAGATCGCGTCACATCGACAATAGATCTATGATAAGGTTCTGGTATGTACTGAGTTTTTTTTAGTGTAGCTTGTAATTGTTCACTTGGTTATAATCGAGTGAAGATCGGAGGATTTGGCATCTGAACACTACAAAATGAAAAATTTTACATAAACTTATCTTAAGGATACTAGAAAACTTGATGGGAATAATTATACCAATTTGAAATTCAAGCTACAGACGTTGCTTGAGGGAGAAAGCATTTGGTCAATCTTCAGTGGTGATGAGCAGAAGCTAAACAGTGCAACAAGGGTGACTCCACTCATACAAGTTTAGGATAAAATGGAGAAGGAGGCAAATTTTTTATTGAAGATGTCTGTTAAAGAAAATATTATCCCACACATTGGAGATGGTAAATAATCCACTGAGACCTGGATGATGCTCAAGAATCTATACCAGAAAAAGAACAATAATCATATCTTATTGCTCAAAGTCAATTTGCTTTCCATGAGGAAGGATGAAAATAAATGTGCTACTGGATTCATTACAAGGGTCAAGGACCTGAAGGACATATTGGGTGACATTGGAGAGAAGGTGTTTGATTCCGATCTTGTCAAAATTAGACTCAACGAGATGATCGATAAATACCAAATGTTCATCACAGGCTTGTCTGCATGGGATAAAGCTCCTGCATTTGAAGAGATGATAGGAATTTTTCTACAGGAAGAAGAGCGAGGGTAGAATTTAATACCACAGATTGTTGATCTTTCTCTGATGGAAAAGAAGAAGCCATATGAACAGAAAGGTAATGGTTTTTTTTTCAGAAAATACCATTTAAAGGTATCTCTGCAAGTAAAAATAGTAACTATTCTCACATCAAATTTTCCTACTGTAGGAAATTCAGTCATCAAGCTAAGTTCTATTTTAAGAGAGAAGCATATGAGGTTAGCAATAAATGGAAAAAGAACACATGACACTTTTCTGATGAAGGTCACAGTCATAATTTTTTATTGTTTGTAGTTGATTTTTCTATTTCATTTTCTGAGGAGGATGAGGCTGAAATATGGTATGTTGATTCACAAACACCTTCACATATGACAAGTAATAGAAGTTGGTTTGAGTCTTTCAAAGAAACTACTTGTCGATATGAAATTTATCTAGATGACATATGTTATGATATTAAGGGGTACAATGATATTCTGGTGATGTTGCCTTGCGGTGAAATGAGACATATTAAAAATGTAATGTATGTACCTGAAATCAACAATAACTTAATATCTGTGTTAATGATAGAGGATCATGACGTGCAAGTTGAATTCTTCAAAAACTATTGATGTCATAAAGGAAAACAAGAAGGAACTAGTTGCATCAGGAGTGTGAGTGGGAAGCCTGTATAGATTGAATGTCAAGAGAATTCCACACCAAGCTCTAGTTTCTATAGGATTGACAACCGATAATATTTGGCATAAAATATTTAGTCATATTAACCTACAAGATCTCATGCTACTTCAAAGGAAAAGTATTTTTGATGGACTCCCTACTTTTCATAATATTCATTTAGATTGTGATTGATGTGCATTAGGGAAAATGAATAGGGAAAAGTTTCATTTGAATGTTGATAGGATGAAAACAAATTTTTTGGATCTTGAGCATACATATGTATGCAGACCTATGTAGACTAGGTCACTAGGTGGCGCATATTATTTTTCACTCTTTACTAATGATTGAACTAGATTCTCTTGGATATATTTTATGACCAAGAAGAGTTAGACATTTAAATTATTTAAATAATTTGAGAATATGGTGGGGAAATAGACATAGAAATTCAAAAATATTCTCCGTTGAAATCAAGGGGGAGAATACAAGTTGGGAGAGTTACATGAAATTTTGTAGAGATCATGGGTTTATTCAACAACTTAAAGTTCCTCACAGTCCACAGCGAAATGGAGTTGCATAATGATATAATAGAAACCTAGTTGAGTGTTCACGAAGTATGAAGGTAAGGGTCTATCAAATGGTTTTTTGTTTGAAGCAATCAATACTGTTGTTCATTTAAAAAATAAGATTCCCGCTAAATGTCTTAATTTTAAAAATCCTAATGAAGCACTTTATGGATATAAGCCAACAATGAATCATTTAAGAGTTTTTGGGTCAAAATCCTTTGCTCATATACCAAAGGAAGAAAGAAATAAGTTAGATCCTAAGGCCATCAAATGCATCTTTGTAAGATATTTCACTGAGTTTAAAGCTTATAAGATGTTTAATCCTTTGACTCATAAAGTCTTTGCAAGTCGAGATGTCATATTTCATGAGCAAGTTGACGAGGGAAAGGAAAATAGTCTTGAAGAATGGCACATTCCATTACTGATGGATGAAATCAGTGAGTACAATCAACAAAAACAGTAGTAGAATGAAGAAGAGACAACTGATGTAGTCAGTAAGTGAACTCCGCAAAGTTCTAAAGTAGAAATATTTGATGTGATTCATTTACCAAGAAGATCAGGTAGGCACACTCAATTACTAACCAGAGTGAAAGAATATGCTTTAATGTCAAACATTTTAAATTTTATAGTGCCTTGAAATTATAAATAAGCTAGTCAATCTCATGAGTGGAGGGATGCAATGATGAAGAATTTGAATCTATTATCAGAAAAAATACTTGGGAACAAGTTGAATTTCCTAGAGGAAAAATACCCATAGATTGTAAGTGGATTTACAAATGTAACTATAATGCAGATTGGAGTATAGAAAATTTTAAAGTTATATTTGTAGCAAAGGGTTATTCATAGAAAGTGGGAGTTCACATTGAATACACCTTTTCTCCTATAGCCAAACTGAATACAATTAGAATGTTAATTTCCTTAGCTACAAAATATCAATGGAAGCTACATGAATTAGATGTTAAGTTTGTATTCCTAAATGTTGATTTAAAGGAAGAGGTTTATTTAGTACAACCTAAAGGGTCTGTTAATCAAGGGAAGGAACATTTAGTGTGTATATTGAAAAAGGAACTTTATTGTTTAAAACAAGCACCGAGGTCTTGGTACAAAAAGATTGATTAATTTTTCTTACAACATGGTTTTCATGGGAGTATGAATGATCCAAATCTATATACCATGTATGATGAACATAGAAATATTATTTGTATTTCCTTGTATGTGGATGACATGATTATAACAGGTAATGTAGATGCATTAATAAAAGAAATCAAATTGGAGATGTCATAGGGGTTTGAAATGAAATACCTTAGAAGTTTACCTTATTGTCAAGGTTTGGAAGTATGGAGAGACTCTCGGCAGACTTTCCTTACGCAAGGGAAGTATCCTAGAGGGCTACTAAAAAATTTCAGAATGGAGAAGTGTAAGACATCATCAACACCTTTGCAGCATAATCTGAAATTGTGCAGTGACGATGGCTCTAAGGAGGTGGATGACACTTTGTATAGGAATCTAGTTGGTAGTCTGATATATCTAACTACAACTAGAACAAAATTAGGATACTATGTTAGTGTGTTGAGTCAGTTCATGTCTAAACCTCTTCAAATTAATTGGGTGGAAGCAACAAGTTTGTTGAGGTATCTTCATGGTACTAGTAATTATGGTCTTTTATACACTAATAAATGTGATGTTACTTTAGCAGGTTTTTCACACTCTAATTGAGTAGGTAACTTGGATGATCGACGATACATCATAGGCTATAAATTTAGTGTTGGATCTAGGGTCTTAGCATGGAGCAATAAAAAGAAGAGCACTACGTATTTCTCTTCAGATAAAGCTCTATACCAAGCATTATGCACAAAAACATGTGAAGTGATCTCATTGAGAAGGCTTCTCCATGATGCAGGAGAAGAGAAGACAGAGGAAACTATCATCAAATGTGACAACCAAAGTTCCATTAAGTTAGAAAATAATCTAGTGTTTCATAAGAACACGAAACACATCGATACTCAGTTTCACTTTGTTAGATAAAAAATCTCATTCAAAAGAAATATTTGTTGAATATTGTAAAACATGTGACAATATGGCTGATATTTTTAAAAAGCCTCTTGGGAAAGTGAAGTTTGAATTTTTTAGAGGGATGTTAGGACTACAGGGTAATCCTTTCTCCATTAAGGGGTAGAGTTGAAAATAATTAATATTATATTGTATCAATGGAAAAATGGTTACATGGTTGTAACATAACTCCTAAAGTTAGGATTAGTTCCTAGGATATAGGATTTTGTTCCCAACTCCATATTATCTTGTGATGTATTTATTGTTGTATCATTGATTGATTGAATGAAGAGTGCACACTCCAGTTTGTGCAGTTTCCAAGTGCAGTACTCAACTCTGAGGTGCTTTGTTATTCAATGCATTTCTTTTCTTTCTTGTTTTTATATATTAGGGGATTTTGATCAAAGTAGAATATTAGAAATAATGTATTAAATTTAGTGCTAATAAATATTATTGAACATAGTGCACAACGTCTTGGAGGGTGATGAGGTGCTCTATGAATACACTCCTTGATGTAAAGTCATAAGTTCAATTTCTGGGGTTGATATATTGGACATGATGAAGCCAAACTTACTTTTATTAATTTTATTGCATTTTTTATCTAATGTAAGTCATATTAATAAATTTAATTTTATTACTTTTATTACTTTTATGGAAATTTAATCTAATGTAAGTCATATTAATATATTTTATGTAATTATTTGTATATTGTACTAGCAAAGAATGTACCTAGCCATGATTTATACATGGTAAGATGCAATTCCCTTTCCTCTTTGCTAGACACTATTAGTGTTTCTCATTAAATTTAATATTTAAAGGAAGGTAAGGTAGAGACAATTGTCCAAGATTTTTCTCCTTTTATCATCTAGCTTGCTATCAAAATTTCTTCAAATTTATGTGGCCCAATAAGGCAATACCTCACCAAAGATAAGCATGTTCACACGATACAACATGTTAAAGAGGTGTTTGATAAATAGGTGGATAAATTTACTACTTTTGTAATACCTTTATGCAAAGTATTGGAGTCAATTAATAGCCCTCTAACAACTTAAGTAATTGTAAGTAAAAGTACAAACATAACACAATTATTCTAGAATAGGGTCCTCTTGATTGTAGTAGACCTTGGATCCCATAAGTTTTTTTTCACAATATTGACGAGCCTATGTGTAAGAATGGTTGTTTCTTGGAGGTAGTGGTAGATGTAGTTGTTGACCCAAGACCATCCACAAGTGAATATTTCCCTTTTGTCTACTCTCCATTCATTTTCATTTTGAAGGGCTTTCATGTCATTACCAAGTTTTCCAAAGATAACATGTAAGTTTTCAATGGATGCTTTCAACATTGATGTTACACCATTTTTTGGTAATCTAACTTATTATCATTAGATGGACCCAAGTACACCATGTAAGACCAGTTTTATCCTAAGTAAAACTGCTTTCACTATGTTAAAACAGGAAACCCCAAAAGGAAATATTAAACAAACCCATATTTGTTTGATTTTCCTCATGGAATAATTAATTAAACCATAATTTAATTATTATTCCCAGTCATGTTTAACCCAAAATCAAAGAAATTAATTACATAAACCTTTATTTATCTTATTATTTTCTAGGAATAATTATTTAAACCTTATTTAGATAATATTCCTTGTTAAATATGACCAAATCACCCACAAATAATTAAATAAATCATTATTTATTTAATTATCTTCTAACCACTTCCTTAAAAAGATAAATAAATCATTTATTTATTTATTTTTGACAAATCAAGGGATTTGACCCAAGTCAAATACCTTTTCCCTCCAACAAATATAATAAAATATTCCATAAAAGGTGGATCTAGATCTGGTTAACCCATGCACCAAGATCTAGAATGACCCAATATTTTGTTATAAATAGGAGGGGTTTTCCTACCATTCTTCACCTTTTGTTGCCTATTAGATCACTCTGGATCTATACACTTGGTCACCATTTTCTGCCATTTGCTGTGAGAGCTCCCTTTGAGTTCCATTCTTTGTGTGGGTCTTCTACACCAACAAGAGAGAGAAATCTTAGATTTGAAGTGCTGAGTACTTCCGAACCCATCCCACTGAGGGGAATTGGATACACCTTCTTTTTTTCCTCCGAGGTGCCCCATTAATATAAAAAATTCTTTCAAAAATTGTTCTTGTCTTGTCTATTGGTATATGGAGCAAACCCTTACTTTTTCTGCTTAATGTCTTTCCATGCATAGATCTGGTTTTTTGCAGCTCTTTTCTGTCTAACTAACCGCAGATCTGAAGATATTGGCAGCCACTTTTGTTTTTAGGGCTATTAGTTATGCGTAGCTAAAGTGGTCCTTTTTCGCACACTTCGACAAAGGATTCATACTAACAAATGGTGACTCCACACGGGTTTTAAATTACGACCGCTGTCGTTTTTCATATTCCTACATATCCAGCTACTTCAGACCCTAGGGTTTCTTTTCAGCTGTTTGTTTTTCCTATTTTTATGTTGTTTTTCTCACATAAAACCCTAAAACATTCAACTTTTTAACTTCCGTGTGTTTCTGGCCCTATTGCACAGGTAAGCGACACCAGCCGCAACTGAGACGACAACTTTTCTGAAAATCTGCCGCCGAGACAACCGGAACGGGGGGTCGCACTTTTTGGCCCTAAACCTGCGACCTGGACCTCCAAGTCGCACTTTTCAACCTGTTTCCTGCGACCTGCACCAAAATCAGGTCAGAAACTGCGACCTGCCATTTTTTCAGCAATTTTTCTGCACTTTTTATGGGTTTTGCTGCAGCTTCTGCCAGGGTCCTCCAGCCTCTGTCTCAGCCCGTTTTGACCAAGTTCTGATCTGTTTTTACTCATCTAAGTGGGAACCTAGCCCCCTAGGGCTTTAATACTCTCCACTTTTTGTGGAAGAGTTTTAAGCTGTTTCAGTCGTCTATTTTTTAGAGCTTCAGCCTCCTTTTTTCCAGATCTGTTACCTCCCTTTCAGATCCTTTGCAATCAGCCTTTCTTCCTTTCAAATCACCTCCTGTCGTTTTGTTTGGACCTCCTTTGAAGGCCTCTGCCTTGCCCCCTTCGGTTTTTTCTGATTTCCTTCCTTTTTCCAGCCACCTTGCCTCTGTCTCTTGGTTGTGATCTGCACCTCTTTTCAGCAGCTTTATCCTTTAGATCCCTGTCCATTTTGACCTTAGATTTATTGGCCCTTTTCCCGTGTGTTTTCCATATATTTTTCCCTTTCTTTTCAGATTAGCTTTGAGAGACCCACCTTTTTGGGTTAGATAGATGCACAAGTAGCTATTATTTTTCTGTTATTTCAGCATTATACACTGTTCTCTGTAGGTTTATTTTCAGCTACGCAGCACACTTTTTTCTTGCTCTCAAAATGGAAAGGGTTTAAAAATTAAAATTAAACGCACGCCACACACTGACCCTAAGCGAAGAAGCGCCTGGTTAACACTGCCTGGCAAAGACTCTAAAATCAATTGTCACTACACCTTATCTGCCCTTGACATCGCTTGATTCTGTCCCTTTCTGCCCTTGTCGGTTTCCTTCTTCCTATCATCATTGCGCCCCCAAGGCGCCTTTCTCGGAGACTTCTTGGCCTTCATCCTTAGTTTCCGGTCGATCGACCTGCTCCGCCCTGCCGTCGTCGAGCCAATCCACCTTCGAGTCCGCACTCCGACTCCTCTCCTGATTCATCGGGTCCTCCTTCTCCTCCTGGTTCTCCCCCTGTCACCTTCACCATGTCTGGTCCAGGGCCTAACGCTAGCGGTTCTCTCGGACCTAATGCCGCCCCTACTACTAGCGGAACCGCCACAGGAACTACCCCGGCCACCCCTGTGTTGCCGTACATTGCAGGCCTCAGCCTCCCCAATTTCAATCAGTTGATCAATGACCCCATTCACCACAATGCTAATTGGCCTGCTATGCCAACCAAGCTACCCTCCGACATCCCTAAGTTTGAGGGCCTTAATGGAGAAGATCCAACCAATCATGTCCGATCTTTCCACATGTGGTGTTCCTCCAATTCCATTACCGATGACTCCATCCGTCTTCGTTTGTTCCAACGCATGCTCACCGGCGAAGCTTCTAAATGATATGTCGAACAAGCCACCTCTACCCATACCACCTTTGAGACTCTTGCCCAAGCCTTTTTGTCGTACTTCCAGCTCCCCCTCCGATACGATACTGGCACGGAGCTCTTGACTTCCTTCAAGCAATCCTCTTCAACATGCCTTTCCGCCCATGTTCAGGAATGGCGAAGAAGACGGAGCTTGTGTCGAGCCCCTCCCTTCGAAGATCAGGTTTACATGGACTGGTTCCTTCGCACCCTTCCCGCTCCCATCGGCAAAGATGTCGCCTCTCACTTTCCTCAAACTGAAGAAGCCGCCCTCCAAATAGCCTTGAAATATGACCTGATCTATGCTCAATCTGGTTATGTTTATACCGTTCTTCCTGATCTCCCCAGGCCCGGTGGCGCTAACGCCCCGGGGGCATCTCATTCCGCCGACGGTATCATTGGAGCCCTTTCTCATCTGTACGCTCAACCTCCTATGGGCTATGGTCTCCCTCAGGGAGGGGCCAGCTCCTCCAGCACTCTCCCCCCTCCCGGTAACATGTATCCAGGATACGGCATGCCCCCTCCTTTTGCCCAACCTCCTGCTTACCTCAATGTTTCCCAACCTACTCATTACCCTTATCCTATACCGGTGCGCCACTCATCCAAAGATATTCGCTTTTTCCCCTCGCTTCTCAAACTCTTAAATCGGACTTCCGCACCCCTCTGGTGGCAGTTCACCAAACTAAGGGCGACTAATTCCCCTTCTTCTCAAAGAAGGCGGAGAGGCAATCCAAACCAATCTGCCCCTGGTACCCATGGACCCAATCCTGGTGTCGACCCTAACACTGCCAACCAGCAACAGGGTACTCAGCCCAAGCCGGACAGGCCGCTTCACACAAGTAAGTCGTGTTCGTGTTGCGGTGTTTATGGTAATTACACCCACAACTGTACCCTCCTACCCCAGATGCGGCAGATGTGGGAGTCTCAAGCCACATTGCGCGGACAACACTCCTCCCCTCATGCTCCTCCTATTGTGGCCACTACCCAGCCAGCTGTGTTTACTGATACTTTCCCTCAGCAAGGATTCGTGGCTACCCAACCGCCCGACAGCCAGGTAGCTGCCCCCCCTTCCCTTTCTGGTTCCTCTGATTACCAGATCCTTATGATGCACTCCGATCCTAACCCATCCGTCGATCTTCACCTTCAAACTCGGTCTCGTCAGTACCCTAAGCCTCCTGCTCAGTCTGCCCCCGAGCCTCCCTCTTCAGGTTCTACAGAGCCTCTTTCGACATCCAGTGGTCCCTTACATATCCCTCAACCCAAGGTTGAGGTCCATACCAAGATTCCTAAGGGACCATTACGTCTAAATGCTGCTTCTAGTCGAGCTGCTCATTCGTATAGCATAGTAGATGATCTGGCGCAATCTCCTACATCCATTTCCACACTGGAACTCCTCTAGTCGTGCCCTTCCCAAAAGAAGGCTCTATTATCTGCCGTGGGCGCTGTAGATCCTGCTGATGACCAAATGATTGTTTTCGACGCCACTCAATCGGACCATCCTCCCCTTCCTCCTTCCGTCGCCTTCCAAATCCCAGTCAAAATCCGGAACGCCAACGTGTCCCGGTGCATAATTGATGAGGGGGCATCCACATGCGTGATGTCCGCTTCGGTTTGGAAGCAACTCGGATCTCCTGAACTGGCCCCTTCCACGATCACCCTTCGAGCGTGGGACGGTCATGCCTCCCAGCCCATTGGCCTGTTTCGTAATTGTCCTATCACCCTCGCCGGTAAGACTGTTTGCGTTGACATCGAAGTCATCGACGCCCCGCTAGATTACAACATTCTATTGGGGCGAAGCTACACCTATGCTATGTCTGCTGTCCCATCCGTGGTCTTTCGCAAGATGTCTTTCCCCCATAATGGAAAGATAGTCACCATTGACCAATTGACATATCATGAGCCAAAATCTCAGACCTCCCCTGAGACGACCATCTCTTCTGTAGCCAACAAGCAAACCGTCGATTCCTTGACCAGTGTCTCCCCCGACGTTTACAAAGATTCCTCCCTGCTTGGAACTTTCCCTAACCTTCCCCCCCCTCCTGTCACCGATCCCAGCTCATCGAATGTTTGCATGATGCAATCGTCCCAGGCTGCCCGTAAGCGGCCTGCCTCGGCTAGTCAGCAACCTCCCCCTCGCCCTCCGCAACCCGCTCCTAGCCATTCATCTCAGCCAACCGGACCTCCTCCTTCTGGCCCTCCCCCTACAGCTGGTATCCCTGAACCCCTTTATCCTCCTGGATCGGTTCCTCCTGGCCTTAACCATCTCGAAGCCGTCCCTCCTGGTCATTACCCTGCTGGGCAGATCCCTTTCCTAGCTCCCCCTCCCGGAGTATATTCTATCCCCGTCATGGCCACCCTCTCTCTCCCTAACTTGACCCTGGGCATACCGGTCTGGTACCTTGATCCCCCAGCCGCCACCCCTCCTGGTCATCCCAAGCCCTATATGGCTTTGACACTGGTTCAACCGGTCCCCCTAGCTTCCTCCGTTGCCTCTGTGCCCCCAGCACCTCCACAGGACCCTTCTCCTGTCGTGACGGCACCCGGGAAGAAAGGCAAAGCCCGCAAGGGGGCACCCAAAGACAAGACTACCACGACTGACCCGGCCCCTCCGCCGCCCGCGAAGCCTTGCGCTTTATGTGATGTCACTGGTCATGCCACCCATGCTTGTCCCGAGTTGCCCCGTATTCAGCCCATGGTTAAAGTCGCGTTCCCCGAGTCTACGGTCCCTGAAGCCCCCATTCCTTCTCCGTCCGTAACCAAGAACCCCAAGACTCTCCGCACCAACAAGCCCTGTGCTCTATGCGGCATTCATGGCCATTACTCCCACCATTGTCCTCACCTGACGCACTACCGTGCCTCTTTAGAGGTAATCCGAGAGTATGAGATTGAACAAAATCAATCCGCCTCTCCTATCCTCGCGCAGTACGCTTCAGGTCAGCCTGAGGATCCCCCCGCTCCCATCGACATTCCCCCCCCTGATGTTCAGATGACGGAGTCTACTATAACCATTCTTTACCTATCCTCCTCTACGCGACACTCGGAGCCTAGCCCATCTGCATCCTCCCCTGTTGTGTCCCTTGACCACCCTTTTCCTAACCATACACGAGATCACTCCACCCGTGTCTCTGTTGACCTCTGCAGCCCGAGTCCTCACCATGATTCCGATAGCCCTCAAATACCACCCTGTATGAGTCATGGTCATCCTGCCCCTTGCACCCCCTCATGCGGTTGCCGCCCGATGACTTCTGTACACTCACGCTGCCGTCATTACCTTTCCTCCCCTCATTTGTTGTCTTGTCACACCATTCTGCAGGACCCCCCGTCCACACCCTTTATCGGTTACGCCGATGGTGCAAGTCGCTACTCCAGGAATCTAGCCTCGGCAGGTTGGGCCATCTTCACCCCCTTGCATGCCCTTGTTCTTTCTAACGGGGTATGCATTGGTTCTGCCACCAACAATCCGGCCGAATATGATGCAGTGCGTGGTCTCTTAGTTGATGCCCTCTTTCATCGCATCCTCCATCTGCACGTTCGTTTGGATTCCCTGCTTCTTGTTATGCAACTAAATGGTGTTTATCGTGTGCATAACCCTGTGCTATTTAGACGCTATTTACGAGTGAAAATCTTGATACGTGCATTTGAAACCATAACTTTCAACCATGTACCTCGAGAATAGAATCACTATGTAGATAGTATTGCAAACCATGTTCTAGATTGGCATTTATCACACACATTTCATACAAGACAATAACATTAATAACCATCAAAAAATGATGCATATCCATAATATGTGTCGCAAAACATGTGTTTAGAGTCCATCTACTCTGATACATACGACATGCCCATAGCATGTTACAAAACAAAACCCAAAACTAGGGGCACCACCTGCCCCTACATACATCATAGGAGGCACCACAGCCACACCCCTAATCACTATCTGGAGGCTCCCGGGCTAATGGCTCTGCCCCTGCAGCATGTAAATCGCGCATAGCCTGATCGGCCATCGCCATGCGCCGCATGACACCTCGCCACTCCGAGGGTAGACCAACACATGGCTCTATGAACTAGTCGTCTAAGTCCTGCCACCCGCGCTCTGATACTCCGATCAACAACCTTTCACATCTACGGCGGATGTCCTCCAGCAGGGTGGCTGCATCATCATTCTACGCCACTCTCGACCCACTTGGACCTGTAGCTCCAGACGGTGCCGGTCGTCCCATATATCCGGCCGGTTTTACCGATGCTATATCTGCATACCAAAAGTACATGAATCAGTACCATCAATTACTATTCACAAAACTTTAACATGCCCACACAAGAATAGCAATCTGTCACTTACCATCGGGCCCCCAGACTCGACCAGGCGGAATTGGTAGATCCGGATCTCCACAGTAGCTCATCCCACTATAGGGATAGTCGTCTATGTACAATGGCATCATATCCCAATGGGCAAAAAACTCCGGTCGAAACACTCGCCCAACCGCCCCTCCTCCTCCTCTGCACAGTAGCCGTCCCCAACGGCACATCCTGGGCTCTCTCGGGCCCCCATCTGGAAGCTGTACACGAGGCCTCAAGGTCGGGATCTTCTCAAAGAAGAAGGCACACAACAAAGTCCCATATGAGCAGTCATGGTTCACCTGCCGCCTGCATAGTGATAATTGTCGCTTTAGCGACACCAACATCATTTGGGCCCACCCATAGTAGGTCCCACCCAGTACACCTTCCACTATCATCATCTGCCCCCCAGTGATGTGATGGAACGCCTGGATGCCTAGGATTCGCAGCACAACTGCGGCCACTGCACGGGTTTCTAGCCTCTCTAGATCCTCGATCGGTATTCGAGTCCCCTTGACTTGGAGGCCCGGTTGACAATGGCGTTCCACGAACTCCATAATATGTCACCCCCGCGGCAACACTGGCTGTGTGTTTCCCACCATCCCCAGTGGCGAGAGCCCAGTCAGGAAGTACACATCCTGGACCGTCAGTTCGATCCTGTGCCCCTGCACTACAAAGATATCCTGATCTGGATCCCAGTAACTGATAATCCGGGCCAGTAACGGTTCCCCTGCTCTCATCAAAGGGTTCTCCAAAAACTTGAGAACCCCAAATCTGGCCAATACATGGTAGACGCCCTGATCCACTTGGATCTCTGTCCATAGTGTCTCCAGATCTCTCTCTCTCCAGTTGACCTGTAACTCTGCCATACCTGCACAAACACATCATTTTTGTCAGTGTACAGATCGGGCCAACCATAACCAAACACCAAAACCCAACTTCTAGCCACAAAACAGCACCAAAACCCCCTCATCTCCCAGGTCGCAGTTTTCTGCTCTTTTCTGGACCAGGTCACACTTTTTGCCCTAATACCTGCATCCTAGGTCACACTTTTTGCCCCAAAAAGTGCGACCCGGCCGTAGAGATGAAGGAGGGGATGTTCTTGGATTTCTGGGCCCTAAACTGAAAATGTAATCCACCAAAATGCAAGAGAAAACTCAGACCTCTTACCTGCAACTGACGGATCGCGATTCCAATGGTCGGTTTGTCCGCTACGTTCGCCGCAAGATTTAGGGCCTTCTCTCCTCTCTACATTCACCACAGCAACAATAGCAAATGAGTGATTTTGGAGGGAAAACTGCCTTATTAAAAGAGAACCCCTGTTTCTTCTTTCGACTGCTGTGACCACACCGTAGCCCCGTTTGAGGAACCGTCTGCACCATTGGAAAGCTATCACCGAGCCCTCAAATGGGTATCTGTTAGTTTTTTAAGATCTAATACTCCACCACGACACATTTTGTCCAAGAAGGGTCACTTCACCCCTCCTAAAAATCGAATTTCCTCACTTACGACACTTGTACTTGGGGCACCATCTTGCCCCCTTACTTGTCCTTGTTCGTGTCAATTTTCGTCATGAGTTCCCATCATGTACTCATGTTTCCATGGTCCCCCCATTGGGGCCTTTACTGTGTGGCAGCACCATCAAGGCACCCTTGTTTAGAGTATCCAAGTTGAGTCATCATTCCCTCCATGACGTCTATACCGAGTCCCTTTGTACCCCACTATAGCCCTCCATCCTTCATTGATTGGTCTCTCTCTTGTGTCGCACATTATGACCTTCAGTTCCACTGTCCCCCATCCCTGATGATGTTGTGTCAATCGCTGCCATGTCATTCATGTCCTTTATGCTCTAGCAAGGGAAGTCGTCCATTAGCTACTCAGTCCTTTCCACTTCACTGTCATCATTAGTGTCATTCTATCCGTCGCTCTACTCTTTTCTCTCGTGCCTTAGTTGAGGGTCTCTCATTGCCTCAACTATGGCGGACCTCCTTCTGTCGACATCAGCTCATTTATTCCAGAAGCCAGGTCTAGAGGGCGGTGTACCTTGGTTCCAGCTTCCACTCTTGTTCGGTGCCTCGGATCAGGCAAAGGGATATCTCCTTTCCTGTTGGCTTGATTGTTTCTCCAGCTCCTTCAGCATGATCGAGATTCATATACTTGATGGTCCAGAGATCCAGCAGCAGCTCTTGATGATTCCCGGGTGTGTGTGAGATGTTTCAACCCTCATGAGGGGGTGGTCCTATAGGTAGCCCCCCACATGCCCGGATGACCTCTTCTTTGTAGCCTTCGATGCAGCTCTAGATATTTGATGATGTTGTCCATAGCCACTTGCAGCGCCTCTTCGATCTGCATGTATCAGTCAGATTTTGTGAGCCCTTTCCCATTTGCAGGGGGCATTTGGGTTGTATTTGTATCTCATGTACTCAGATATTATTGTACAAGTCCTGGCTGTTATCCCAGGCACATCATGTATGTGGGATTCCTCATTGTATTTTTATCTAGCTCATGATTATGCCAGCTGTATTTTATGGTTCGGTCCCTTGTTTACTGGACACACTATTCTTTTGCACTTTGTCTCGGCGGGCATAGGTATGCTTCCCCGCCACCTTCAGCACAGGTACCCTTTCATAAAAAGAGACTTGTTGCACCTGCGAGTCTCGTCTCCTCAGGGTCTAGTCCTTCAGCACACTATCTACCTGACATTTCTCTCTCTGACACCCCTTTTGTTGTCTAGTGATTGTGTTCTTACAACGTACTTCGGTCATACGATTTGCTCCTGACACTCGCACGCTGGGGGGAAATCTGTTACACCATTTTTTGGTCATCTAACTTATTATCATTAGATGGACCCAAGTACAACATGTAAGACCAGTTTTACCCTAAGTAAAACTGCTTTCACTATGTAAAATAACTTAATAAACCACATTTATTAGGTTGTTTATGGTCTAAACAGGAAACCCCAAAAGGAAATATTAAATAAACCTATATTTGTTTGATTTTCCTCATGGAATAATTAATTAAACCATAATTTAATTATTATTCCTAATCATGTTTAACCCAAAACAAAGAAATTAATTACATAAACCTTTATTTATCTTATTATTTTCTAGGAATAATTATTTAAATCCTATTTAGACAATATTCCTTGTTAAATATGACCAAATCACCCATAAATAATTAAATAAATCATTATTTATTTGATTATCCTTCAACCACTTCCTTAAAATGATAAATAAATCATTTATTTATTTATTATTCACAAATAAAGGGATTTGACCCAAGTCAAATACTTTTTCCCTCCAACCAATATAATAAAATATTCCATAAAAGGTGGATCTAGATTTGGTTAATGTTATTTTAATCATGCACCAAGATCTAGAATGACCCAATATTTTGTTATAAATAGGAGGGTTTTTCCTACCATTCTTCACCTTTTGTTGCCTATTAGATCACTCTCGATCTATACACTTGGTCACATTTTTCCATCATTTGCTGTGTGAGCTCCCATTGAGCTCTATTCTTTGCATTGGGTTTTCTACACCAACAAGAGAGAGAAATCTTAGATCTGAAGTGCCGAGGACTTCCAAGAACCCATCCCACTGAGGAGAATTGGATACGCCTTCTTGTTTTCCTCCCAGGTGCCCAATTAATACAAAAATTCTTTCAAAAATTGTTCTTGTCTTGTCTATTGGTATATGGAGCAAACCCTTACTTTTTCTGCTTAATGTCTTTCCATGCATAGATCTGGTTTTTTGCAGCTCTTTTTTGTCTAACTAACCGCAGATCTAAAGATATTGGCAGCCACTTTTGTTGTTAGGGCTATTAGTTATGCGTAGCTAAAGTGGTCCTTTTTCGCACACTTCGACAAAGGATTCATTCTAACAACTGATTTGCTAAAAGAATGCAACAGAAAGACATAGTGCCATAGAAAGACACATACTCTTGTATTTCCTTTACGAACTATTATTGTTAGACTAGGAGAATATTTTTCCTCAACAAAATTATGGACAATTCGTCATAAATATACATAATGTCTACCCCTATTATTATCTTATTAATGCTTCCGCTCGAGAGAATTTATATTGATAAGATCAAGATTGTATATGTACTTCATCAAGGACATAGATTTGTCAAAATTCTATCACAAATTTTGTTAGTATGAATCCTTTGTCGAAGTGTACGAAAAAAGACCACTTTAGCTACGCATAACTAATAGCCCTAACATCAAATGTGGCTGCCAATATCTTCAGATCTGTAGTTAGTTGATCAAGACAAGAGCTGCAAAAACCAGATCTATGCATAGAAAGACATTAAGCAGTAAAAAATAAGGGTTTACTCCATATATCCAATAGACAAGACAAGAACAATTTTTGAAAGAATTTTTGTATTAAGGGCACCTGGGAGGAAAACAAGAAGATGTTTCCAATTCTCCTCAACGGGATGGGTTCTTGGAAGTCCTCAGCACTTTAGATCTAGCATTTCTCTCTCCTGTTGGTGTAGAAAACCCAGACAAAGATAGAACTCAAAGGGAGCTCACACAGCAAATAATGGAAAATATGACAATGATAATGGCTCAAAGTCAGACCAAGAGTTTAGATCCAGAGTGATCTAATAGGCAACAAAAGGTAAAGAATGGTAGGAAAAACCCTCCTATTTATAACAAAATATTGGGTCATTCTAGATCTTGGTGCATGATTAAAATAACATTAACCAAATCTAGATCCACCTTTTATGAATATTTTATTATATTTGTTGGAGGGAAAAGGTATTTGACTTGGGTCAAATCCCTTTATTTGTGAATAATAAATAAATAAATGATTTATTTATCATTTTAAGGAAGTGGTTGGAGGGTAATCAAATAAATAATGATTTATTTAATTATTTATGGGTGATTTAGTCATATTTAACAAGGAATATTATTTAAATAAGATTTAAATAATTATTCCTAGAAAATAATAAGATAAATAGAGATTTATCTAATTAATTTCTTTGTTTTGGGTTAAACATGATGAGGAATAATAATTAAATTATTGTTTAATTAATTATTCCATGAGGAAAATAAAAAAAATATAGATTTGTTTAATATTTCCTTTTAGGGTTTCCTGTTTAGACCATAAACAACCTAATAAATGTGGTTTATTAAGTTATTTGACATAGTGAAAGTAATTTTATTTAGGGTAAAATTGGTCTTACATGGTGTACTTGGGTCCATCTAATGATAGTAGGTTAGATGACCAAAATATGGTGTAACAGATTGCCCCCCAGCGTGCGAGTGTTAGGAGCAAATCGTATGAACGAAGTACGTTTTAAGAACTCAATCACCAGACATCAAAAGGGAAGTCAAAGAGAGAAATGTAAGGTAGACTAATGTGCTAAAGAAGTAGACCTTGAGGAGATGAGACTTGCAGGTGCAACAAGTCTCTTTTTATGAGAGGGTACCTGTGCTAAAGGCGGTGGGGGAGGCATACCTATGCCCGCCGTGACAAAGTACAAAAGAATAGTGTGTCCAGTAAACAAGGGACCGAACCATAAAGTACAGCCGGCATAAACATGAGCCAGATAAAAATACAATAAGGGATCCCACATACATGTTGTGCCTGGGATAACAGCCAGGACTTATACAATAATATCTGAGTACATGAGATAAAAATACAACCCAAATGCCCCCTATAAGCAGGGAAGGGCTCACAAAATCTGACTGATACTTGCAAATCAAAGAGGCGCTGCAAACGGCTAAGGCCAACATCATCAAATATATGGAGCTGCATCAAGGGCTGCAATGAAGAGGTCATCCGGGCATGTAGGGGGCTACCTGTAGGGCCACCCCCTCATGAGGGTTGAGACATCTCACACACACCCGGGAATCACCAAGAGCTGCTGTTGCATCACTGAATGATCAAGTATATGGATCTCGATCATGCTGAAAGGAGCTGGAGTGGAGAAACAATCAATTCAAAGGGAAATGAGAGATTCCTTTGCCTGATCCGAGGCACCGAACAAGAGTGGAAGCTGGAACCAAGGTACACCGCCCTCTAGACCTACCTTCTAGAATGAAGGAGCTGATGTCGACAGAAGGAGGTCCGCCATAGGTGAGGCAATGAGAGATCCTCAGCTAAGGCACGAGAGAAAATAGTAGAGTGACGGACAGACTAAGACCAATGATGATGGTGGAATGGAGGGGACTGAGTAGCGAATGGACAACTTCCCTTGCTAGAGCATAAAGGGCATGAATGACATGGCAGCGACTAACACAATATCATCAGGGATAAGGGATAAAGGGACTGAAGGTCATAATGTGCGACACAAGAGAGAAACCAAGCAATGAGGGATGGAGGACTATAGCGGGGTACAAAGGGACTCGGGATAGACTCCATGAATGCGATGATGACTCCACTTGGATGCTCTAAACAAGGGTGACTTGATGGTGCTGCCACACAGTAAAGGTCCAATGGGGGACCATGAAAGAATGAGTACAAGATGGTAACTCACGATGAAAATCAACACGAACAAGGACAAGTAAGGAGGCAAAGTGGTGCCCCAAGTACAAGTGTTGTAAGTGAAGAAATGCGATTTTAAGGGGAGGTGAAGTGACCCATCTTGGAAAAAATGTGTCCTGGTGAAGTATCAAATCACAAAAAAATAACAGATACCCATTTGAGGGCTCGGTGAGAGCTTTCCAATAGTGCAGACGGTTTGTCAAACGGGGCTACGGTGTGGTCACAGCAGGCGAAAGAAGAAACAAGGGTTTTCTTTTAATAAGGCAGTTTTCCCTCCAAATCCACTCATTTGCTAGTGTTGCTGTGGTGAATGTAGAGAGGAGAGAGGGCCCCAAATCTTGCGGCGAGCGTAGCAGACAAACCAACCATTGGAATCGAGATCTGTCAGTTGCAGGTAAGAGGCCTAACCTTACTCTTTCATTTTGATGGATTGAAAGTTCAGATTAGGGTCCAGAATCTCAGGAACAGCCCCCCTTGCATATTTTCGGCCGGGTCGCACTTTTTGGGCCAGAATCTACGACCTGGGACGCAGGTTTTGAGCCAAAAGGTGCGACCTGTCCCAGGATTTGGCAGAAAAGTGCGACCTGGAAGATGAGGGGGTTTTGGTGCTATTTGATGGCTGAGAGTTGGGTTTTTTTTGTTTGGTTACAGTATTCTCTATCTGTAGGCTGACAAAGATAATTTTTTTGTGCAGATATGGAAGATATATAGGTGAAATGGAAGAGACTTTGGGTACATTACGGGCGAGGTCCGAGGCGATCAGGGTGTCCGTCGTGTGTTGGCCAGGTTTGGGGTTCTGAAGTTTTTGGAGAACCCTTTGATGAGAGCTGGAGAGCCCTTGTTGGCCCAGATTATCAGTTATTGGGATCCAGAGCATGAGGTCTTTGTAGTACAGGGGCATAGGATTGAACTGACAGTCCAGGATGTGTATTTCCTGACAGGTCTCCCGCCACTTGGGATGGTGGGAAACACGCAGCCAGTGTTACCGCGGGGGCGGAACATCATGGAGTATGTGGAGCGGCATTGCCGACCGGGTCTCCGGGTCAAAGGGACACGGATACCGATTGGGGACCTAGAGAGACTGGAGACCCGGGGAGTGGCCGCAGCGGTGCTGCGGATCCTGGGCAGCTAGGCGTTCCATCACATCACTGGGTGGCAGATGATGATCGTGGAGAGTGTGTTGAGTGGGACCTACTATGGGTGGGCCCAAATGATGTTGGTGTCGTTAAAATGACAGCTTTCGCTTTGCAAGCAGCAAGTGAACCACGATTGCTCGTATGGGACTTTATTGTGTTCCTTCTTTTTTGAGAAGATCCCAACCTTACGACCTCATATACAACTCCTAGATGGGGACCCGAGAGAGCCCAGGATGCACCGTTGGGGACGAATACTGTGCAGAGGAGGAGGAGGGATGGTCGGACGAGTGTTTCAACCTGAGTTTTTTTCCCATTGGGATCAGATGCCATTATACATAGACGACTATCCCTATAGTGGGATGAGTTATTGTGGGGATCCGGACCTACCACTTCCGCCTGGTCAAGTATGGGGACCCGATGGTAAGTGATAAGTAACTATTCTTTTTTGGGCATTTTAAAGTTAGTGAATAGTAGATAGGGTACTGATTCATGTACTTTTGGTATGCAGATATAGCTCCGGTAAAACCGGCCAAATATATGGGACGACCGACAGCATTTGGAGCTGCAGGTCCAAGTGGGTCGAGAGCAGCGCATAATGAGGATGCGGCCGCCCTTCTAGAGGACATCCGTCGTAGATGCGAAAGGTTGCTGATCGAAGTATTAGAGCGCGGGTGGCAGGACTTAGACGACCAGTACATAGAGCCATGTATTGGTCTACCCTCGGAATGGCGAGGTGTCATGAGGCGCATGGCGATGGCCGGTCAGGGGATACGTGATCTACAGGCTGCAAGAGCAGAGCCATTGGCTTGGGATCCGCCAGATAGTGATTAGGTGTGGGGCATGTGGTGCCCCCTAGTGTGTATGTAGGGGCAGGTGGTGCCCCCATTTTTGAGTTTTTGTGTACCATGCGATGGGCATGTTATATGTATTAGAGTAGATGGACTCTAAACACATGTTTTGCGACACATATTATGGATATGAATCTTTTTAATGATTATGAATGTTATTGTCTTGTATGAAATGCGTGTGATAAATGCCAATCTAGAACATGGTTTGCAATACTATCTACATAGTGATTATGTTCTCGAGGTACATGATTGAAAGTTATGGTTTCAAATTCACGTATCAAGAGTTTCACTCGTAAATATCGTCTAAACAGCACAGGGTTATGCACACGATAAACACCATTAAGTTGCATGACAAGAAGTAGGGAATCTAAACGAACATGCAGATGGAGGATGCGATGAAAGAGGGCATCAGCTAAGAGACCACGCACTGCATCATATTCGGCCTGATTGTTGGTGGCAGTACCAATGCAGACCCCGTTTGAGAGCACAAGGGCATGCAAGGGGGTGAAAATGGCCCAACCTGCCGAGGCTAGATTCTGGGAGTAACGACTTGCACCATCGGCGTAACTGATATAGGGTGGGGACGGAAGGTCCTGCGAAATAGTGTTACAAGACAACAAGTGAGGGGAGAAGGGACAATGAGGGCAGCGTGA
Source organism: Pinus albicaulis (assembly GCA_034641835.2). Taxonomy (NCBI): domain Eukaryota; kingdom Viridiplantae; phylum Streptophyta; class Pinopsida; order Pinales; family Pinaceae; genus Pinus; species Pinus albicaulis. The sequence continues at coordinate 1,594,141,751 of CM076581.1, forward strand.
GCGTACAAAAGACATCGAGCGACAACTACGGGAGGGAGTGCGATGAGAAGGATGGCTATGACTCATATACAAACTAGAGGGTGGTATATGAGGGCTATAGGAGGTATGGCGGGGACTCGGGCTGCGGGGGTTAACAGAGATACGGGTGGAGTTATCTCGTGTAGGGGCGGAAAAGAGGGGTTCAAGGGTGGAAAGGACACCACATGATGCGGCAAAGTTATCTAAATCAACCGTGGGGGAAGAAAGGCGCGCATACGGAACGTCACGGGGAATGACGGAAGAACAGGGAAACAAAGGGTTAAGAGATGGGGAGCGCAGGGTGGGCGCTGAAGGGGGTTCAAGCGAAACAATAGGGGAGGATTCAAGGGGAATGTGCTCCAAGGGTCTCACAGAGGATGATAGGTAAATTATGGTCGCAGTATGCTCCGTCATCTGGACATCAGGGGGCGGAATGTCGATGGGAGCAGGGGGATCCTCAAGCTAACCCGAAGCATACTGCGCGAGTATGGGAGAGGCGGATTGATTTTGTTCAACTTCATACTCTCGGACTACTTCTAAAGAGGCACGGTAATGCGTCAGGTGAGGACAATGGTTAGAGTAATGGCCATGGACACCGCAAAAAGCATAGGGTTTGCTAGTGCGAATAGTTTTTGGGTTGTTGGTTACGGACGAGGACGGAAGAGAAAGGTCGGCGACCGTAGACTCGAGGAACACGACTTTAACCATGGGTTGAATGCGGGGCAACTCAGGACAAGTATGGGTGGCGTGACCGATGACATCACACAAGGCGCAAGGCTTTGCGGGCTGAGAAGGAGCTGGGTCAGTCGGGGTGGCCTTGTCTTTGGATGCCCCCTTGCGAGCTTTGCCTTTCTTTCCTGGAGCTGCCACCACAGGGGAAGGGTCCTGGGGAGGGGCAAGGGGCATGGTAGCAACGGAGGAAGCGAGGGGGACCGATTGAACCAGTTTCAAAGCAAGATAAGGTTTGGGGTGACCAGGAGGGGTAGCGGCTGGAGGGTCAAGGTATCAGACGGGTATACCCAGGGTCAGGTTAGGGAGAGAGAGGGTGGCCATAACGGGGACAGAATAGACTCCGGGAGGGGGAGCTAGGAAAGGTATCTGACCAGCGGGATAATGACCAGGAGGGACGGCTCTGAGATGGTTAAGGCCCGGGAGAACCGACCCCGGGGGATAAAGGGGTTTAGGGATACCAGCTGTAGGAGAAGGGCCAGAAGGAGGAGGTCCGGCTGGCGGATATGAAGGGCTAGGAGCAGGTTGCGGAGGGTGAGGTTGAGTCTGAGGTTGCTGACTAGCCGAAGCGGGTCGCTTTAGGGCAGCCCAAGACGATTGCATCATGCAAACATTCGACAAGCTGGGATCAGGGATATGAGGAGGGGGGGACCAGGAAAAGTTCCAAGCAAGGAGGAATCTTTGTAGACGCCGGGGGAGACACTAGTCAAGGAATCGACGGTTTGCTTATTGGCTATAGAAGAGATGGTCGTCTCCGGGGAGGTCTGAGACGGTGGTTCATGGTAAGTCAACTGGTCAATGGTGACTATCTTTCCATTGTGAGGGAAAGACATCTTGCGAAAAACCGCGGATGGGACAGCAGATATGGCATAGGTATAGCTTCGCCCCAATAGAATATTTTATTCTAGAGGGGCGTTGATGACTTCGACGTCAACGCAAATAGTCTTACCGGTGAGGGTGATAAGAAAATTGTGAAAAAGGCCAATGGGCTGGGAGGTGTGGCCGTCCCACGCTCTAACGGTGATCATGGAAGGGGCCAGCTCAGGAGATCCGAGTTGCTTCCAAACCGAAGCGGACATCACACAAGTGGATGCCCCCTCATCAATTATACACCGAGAAACGTTGGCATTCCGGATTTTGACTGGGATTTGGAAGGCGACGGAAGCAGGAAGAGGAGGATGCTCTAATTGATGGGCGTCAAAAACAATCATTTGGTCATAAGTAGGATCTACAGCGCCCACGGTAGATAGTAGAGCCTTCTTTTGGGAAGGGCATGACTGGAGGAGTTCCAGTGTGGAAATGGCAGCAGGAGATTGTGCCAAATCATCTACGATGCTATACCAATGAGCAGCTCGACCAGAAGCAGCATTTCGGCGTAACGGTCCTTTAGGAATCTTGGTATGGACCTCAACTTTGGGTTGAGGGATATGTAAGGGACCATTGGATGTCGAAAGAGAATCTGTAGAACCTGAATAAGGGGACTCGGGGGCAGACTGAGCGGGAGGCTTGGGATACTGGCGAGATCGAGTTTGAAGGTGAAGGTCGACGGTTGGGGAAGGATCAGAGTTCATCATGAGGATCTGGTAATCGGAGGAACCAGAAATGGAAGGTGGAGTGGCGACTTGTCCGTTAGGTGGTTGGGTAGCCATGTATCCTTGCTGAGGGAAAGGATCAGTAAACACAACTGGTTGAGTAGTGGCCACATTAGGGGGAGCATGAGGGGAGGCATGTTGTCCTTGCAATGTGGCTTGAGACTCCCACATCTGCCGCATATGGGGTAAGAGGGGACAATCATGGGTGTAATGACCATAAACACCGCAACACGAACAAGGCTTATTTGTGCGAAGAGGCCTGTCCGACTTGGGCTGAGGTCCCTGTTGCTGGTTAGAAGTGTTAGGGTCAATACCTTGAGGATTGGGTCCATGAGTACCAGGGGCAGATTTATTTGGATTTCCTCTCCGCCTTCTTTGAGAAGAAGGGGGATTAGTCATGCCCTGCTGTGCAAATACTTTCCCTAGAGGGGGCTTTAGGTGTTGTTGCTGGGGTTGAGGAGGCAAGGGAGGTGGAAGCGCATATGATGGAGGAGCTGGCGCACCAGGCTGCGGATAAGGGTAATGGTTAGGTTGGGCAACATTGAGGTAAGAAGGAGGTTGGGCAAAAGGATGAGGCATGCCGTATCCTGGATACATGCTACCTGGAAGGGGAAAAGTGCTAGAGGTGCTGGCCCCTTCCTGAGGGAGACCATAGCTCATAGGAGGTTGAGCATACGGATGGGAAAGGGCTCCAATGATACCATCGGTGGAATGAGATGCCCCCGGGGCGTTAGCGCCGCCGGGCGTGGGGAGGTCAAGAAGGACGGTATAAACATAACTAGATTGAGCGTAGATCAGGTCATATTTCAAGGCTATTTGGAGGGCGGCTTCTTCGGTTTGAGGGAAATGGGAGGCGACATCTTTGCCAATGGGAGCTAAAAGAGTGCGAAGGAACCAGTCCATGTAGACCCAATCTTCGAAGGGGGGAGCTCGACACAAGCTTCGTCTTCTTCGCCATTCCTGGACATGGGTGGAAAGGCGGGTCGAAGAGGTTTGCTTGAAAGAAGTCAAGAGCTCCGTACCAGTATCGTATCAGAGAGGGAGCTGGAAATAAGATAAAAAGGCTTGGGCAATGGTCGCAAAGGTGGTATGGGAAGAGGTGGCTTGGTCAACATACCATTTAGAAGCTTCGCCGGTAAGCGTGCGTTGGAACAACCGAAGACGGATGGAATCATCGGTAATGGAATTGGAGGAACACCACATGTGGAAAGATCGGATATGGTTGGTTGGATATTCTCCAGCAAGGCCTTCGAACTTAGGGATGTCGGAGGGGAGCTTGGTTGGCATAGCAGGCCAACCAACATCGTGGCGGATAGGGTCATTGATCAACTGATTGAAATCGGGGAGGCTGAGGCCTGCGATATACGGGAGCAAGGGTGCAACCGAGGTATTTCCTGTGGTGGTTCCACTAGTAGTAGTTCCAGCATGAGGGCCGGGAGTTCCGCTAGCGTTAGGCCCTGGACCAGACATAGTGAAGGTGATAGGGGGAGAACCAGAAGTAAAAGGGGAACCCAATGAATCAGAAGAGGAGTCTAAGTGCAGACTCGGAGGAGGACTGGCTTGACGACGACGGAACGGAGCAGGTTGATCGACCAGAAACTGAGGGTGAAGGCCAAGAAGTCTCCGAGAGGCGCGCCTTGGGGGCGAAATGGTGACAACACAAACGCGGCTCAAGGGGAAGAAGAATGATCGACAAAGGCAGGGAGGCGAAGAATCAAGTGATTACAATGTCGAAACAAAGGAAAAAAGGTGCAGTGTCAATTGATTTTAAAGTCTTTTCCTGGCGGTGTAAACCAGGCTCTTCTTCACTTAGGGTTAGTGTGTGGCGTGCGTTAATTTTAATTTTTAAACCCTTTTCGTTTTGAGAGCAAAAAAGTGTGCTGCATAACTGAAAATAATGCTGCAAAAATAGTATATAATGCTGAAATAACAGAAAATTAACAGCTACTAGGGCATCGATCCAACCCAAGAAGGCGGGCCTCTCAAAACTAATCTAAGAGAGGGAAAAAATCTAGGCAAAACACACTAAAAATAGGCCAATAGATCTAGGGTCAAAAGGGACAGGGATCTAAAGGATAAAGCTGCTGAAAAGAGGTGCAGATCATAGCCAAGAGGCAGAGGCAAGGTGGCTGGAAAAAAGGAGGAAATCAGCAAAAAGAAGAAGGGGCAAGGAGGAGGCCCTAAAGGGAGGTCCAAACAAAACTACAAGAGGGGATTTGAAAGGGAGAAGAGCTGCTTAAAAGGGATCTGAAAAGGAGTTATCAGATTTGGAAAAGGGAAGGTTGAAACTCTGAAAAATCAGACACCTGAAGCTGCTAAAACTCTTCCACCAAAAGTGGAGGGTAATGAAGCCCTAGGGGGCTAGGTTCCCACTTAGATGAGAAAAAGAGATCAGAAACAGGTCGAAACGGGATGAGACAGAGGCTGGAAAACCCTGACAGATGCTTCAGAAAAACCCAGAAAAACAACAGAAAAATTGGCAGGACACAGGTTCTGACCTATTTTCTATGCAGGTCGTAGAAAAAGGGCTGAAAAGTGCGACCTGGAGGTCTAGGTCACAGTTTATGGGCTGAAAAGTGCGACCTCCAACTCCGGTCATCCCGGCGGTAGATTTTCAGAAAAGTTGCCATCTCAGTTGCGGCTGATGTCTTTCACCTGCGCAATAGGGCCAGAAACACGCGGAAGTTAGAAATTTTAATGTTTTAGCGTTTTATAGGTGAAAAACAACATGAAAATAGGAAAAAAAAAACTGAAAAGAAACCCTAGGGTCTGAAGTAGCTGGATATGCAGGAATATGAAAAACAACAGCAGTCGTAATTGAAAACCCGTGTGGAGTTGCCAATTGTTAGTATGAATCTTTTGTCGAAGTGTACGAAAAAAGACCACTTTATCTACGCATAACTAATAGCCCTAACATCAAATGTGACTGCCAATATCTTCAGATCTGTAGTTAGTTGATCAAGACAAGAGCTGCAAAAACCAGATCTATGCATAGAAAGACATTAAGCAGTAAAAAAGAAGGGTTTACTCCATATAGACAAGACAAGAACAATTTTTGAAAGAATTTTTGTATTAAGGGCACCTGGGAGGAAAACAAGAAGATGTTTCCAATTCTCCTCAATGGGATGGGTTCTTGGAAGTCCTCAGCAGTTCAAATCTAGCATTTCTCTCTCCTGTTGGTGTAGAAAACCCAGACAAAGATAGAACTCAAAGGGAGCTCACACAACAAATAATGGAAAATATGACAATGATAATGGCTCAAAGTCAGACCAAAAGTTTAGATCCAGAGTGATCTAATAGGGAACAAAAGGTGAAGAATGGTAGGAAAAACCCTCCTATTTATAACAAAATATTGGGTCATTCTAGATCTTGGTGCATGATTAAAATAATGTTAACAAAATCTAGATCCACCTTTTATAGAATATTTTATTATATTTGTTGGAGGGAAAAGGTATTTGACTTGGGTCAAATCCCTTTATTTGTAAATAATAAATAAATAAATGATTTATTTATCATTTTAAGGAAGTGGTTGAATGATAATCAAATAAATAATGATTTATTTAATTATTTGTGGGTGATTTAGTCATATTTAACAAGGAATATTATTTAAATAAGGTTTAAATAATTATTCCTAGAAAATAATAAGATAAATAGAGATTTATCTAATTAATTTCTTTGTTTTGGGTTAAACATGATGAAGAATAATAATTAAATTATTGTTTAATTAATTATTCCATGAGGAAAATCAAACAAATATAGATTTGTTTAATATTTCCTTTTGGGGTTTCTTGTTTAGACCATAAACAACCTAATAAATGTGGTTTATTAAGTTATTTGACATAGTGAAAGCAATTTTACTTAGGGTAAAATTGGTCTTACATGGTGTACTTGGGTCCATCTAATGATATTAGGTTATATGACCAAAAAATGGTGTAACAACTTTAAAATTTTAATATAATTTAAAGATAATACTTATTGCTCTGTGTCAGTCAAAAATTCCTTTTAAAATCATACTTTTTTCTAGATCCACATATTCCTTTGAATCCGTCCCGTTTTTCAAGATTCAAAGGTCCTTATGAGGTCAAGGAAGAACCAGTATAAGGGTTTCCATTAAGAAAAGTCATAAATTGTTGATATATTAGAGTATTGGAAGTTGACACCTTTATCTAGGTTTGAGGTCATTTAAACAATAAAACAATACAAATTATCAACAAAGTATTATGGTACTTACAAGGTGTTTTAAAATATAGGTACTATGACATACAAATTGTAGCTTCCAACATCTTCCCGAGTACAATGAGGTTTCCATGTTTCATGCATAAAGAAGGTTATAGGTGACAAGATTCTAGTTCAAACAATATTGCTAGAACTTGATGAGGAAGGAAAAAACATATTGGAACCTGAAGCAATCATGGAAACATGAACTCCATAGCTACGAAATTGATCAGTTTTAGAATATCTCATCAAGTGGCAGAACCTATGAACTGAAGATTCAACATGGGAGGATGATAATTTTATACAAAAGCATCTAGAACTAATCAGACATTGAGGAAAACACTTTTTTGAACAAGAGGAGAATGTTAGGTCCACATAATACTAGTGTATCCCTTATTATTGTTAGTGTAGCCCCTTTATTGTTAGTGTTGTGCCCATTTATTCTCGATATTTTATTATTGTGTCTCATAGGTGTAGCCCCATTATTGTTATTGTTGTGCCCACGTGGTCCCCATATTGTTCTATTGTGACCCTTAGAATATTATATATAGAAGGTAGGTTTTGTCATTTGTATCATCCAATAATTGTTCATTGCTGTAATGTTTAGGAGGTGTCCCCCTCAAAGAGGATTATTTCTAAGTCGTGATCTATCTTTATTCTATTTTGTGTGCTGGCTACATAAAAGAGAGGGCCAACATGAACCTGTGGTAGAAATTTGAAAGTAATAGAAAGTTGGGTAGCTATCTTTGAGTGGTTGGGAAATATCAAAGAACTTGTATCATGGCTAGGTCCATATAGACACCCTTCTCATGAATGATGTACCACAGATATTGAACCTTGGTCATACCAAAAGTACATTTATCTAAATTGGCACATAAATTATGCTATCAAAGGGTTTGGAGGACCTTCCAAATATGGTGTAGCTTCTCTTCCCAACTTTGGAAGAAGATAAGGATGTTGTCAAAATACACTACCACGAATGAGTTGGTGAAGGGCTGGAAGATATCATCCATCAGCCTCATGAAGGTTGTGGGGGAATTTGTCAACCTAAAAGGCATGACCAACCATTCAAAAAGGTCCTCCATGGGTTTGAACGTAATATTACACACACCAGAAGATTTGATTGACACCTAGTGATAACGAGTCTTAAAATAAATATTGTTGAAATACTTGGCCCTGATGATTTGGTGGAGAATGTCATCAATCTATGGGATTGGAAACCTATTCAAGAGAGTGATATTATTCAACACTCGATAGTCAATATAGAGTTTTTAGGTGTCATATTTCTTTTGTATCTACACGATCAACTCCCATGTGGTGATGAACTTGGCATGACGTACCATTTCTGCAATAGCTCCAAAATATGCTTCTTAATTTCATCATTCTATAGAATAAGGCATTGGTAGATTGGTTTGTTGGGTAGCATCATGCCTGAGGTCAGATTGATGGAGTGCTTGACCTAAGAGTGCAAGGGTACCCCTGTGGATTAGGTGAAGATGTTTGTGTACTCCTCCACAACCTTGTACATCTATTTCTATTATCTGTAGGTTGTGGATGTGGCCATAGTCTTCTTCTTTCCCTAAGGGAAAATCATAAGGAAGAAAAATTTCTTGGTCTAGGAAATGATCTTCCTAAATTTTTTAGTAGAGATCAAAGATATGGTAGTATGTGTTCTACCTTCGGTATCATGTATAAATTATTACCCAAAGAAATAATAACACTACAAGGCTTAAATTCATACAAAATATGACATTTCCACAAGTATTGTTAGCCTAATAATGCATCTCAAACTTCAAGAGGAGAAACATCACACATTACTGAATCTTTGAAGGGCTTGATGTTTTAGGGAAGGCAACACTCCTTGGTGACATAGATATATCGTCCTTAGTGAAGCCACCCAATGGTGTGTGACTATGGGTGGGTGTGGTCAATATGAACAATTAATCCACGACCTCTACTGATATTAGGTTATTTTGGCTTCTATTGTCGACAATCAACTACAACGGAGAACCCTTCACCAACATCTGTGAGTGGAAGAGCCACTCCCCCTCCTCCAGATATTCATGCTCAATCTTATCGATTTTGGTGGTCACAAAGGTGGCATTGGGATCCACATAAATAATCTTCCTCCCTTTATCATTGCCCTTGTTAGGTTCTAACTCACACTCAGACCATGCATATCATTCGAAATGCTTCACATCAGACACGAGTGATTGCATGGCTCGAAACTCACTTGTATTATGAGTGGGACTCTTATGGGACTCACACCATTTCACTGTGTTCTCTTTTGTCTTCATGGTGTTCTTATTTTCTTGCGGCTTCGATGAGTTGTTGTTAGTTTCCATGCCTTGGATTTTTCCTTTGTTATGTAGTTTGAGGGCACCTTTCCCTTGCATCGGATTCGCATACCCAACTTCTAGTTTCTTTTGTTTAAATTTATGCTCATTCTTGGCATCATAGTCGTATTCTGCACCAACCAAGGAGATGTCTAGGAACTCCATTTCCTCCTAAATGTATTTGTGAGAGAAACTATTTTACTTTAGCATCAAATGTAATTTTTTATCTTTGATAGCTCCCCATGGGGTAATATTGTTCCTTGATGGCATCTAAGAAAGACTTCCATGTGGGTGTGGTTGAAAACACTGAGGGTAATCTCTCATCCCTCTATTCACAGTAGGATTCCTACGAGTCCTTGACATTGGGGACGACTTTGAGGACTAAAAGAGTATTATTTTCTTGATTGGAAAAGTTATGAACCAAAAAATATCCTTCCAAAAAATTTAACCATATATATATATATATACAACGTCTCCATATATCTCGCTTAAAAATATGGGAATTTTGAAGTTGACTTATACCTTAAAAGGAGTGGAATCTCTAGTGTGGATACTAGATAAATATGCGTAATCTTTGGGTAGTTGCTGAAGGTTGTGGGAAAGGTTATCCATCATCACATTCCTTTGTCTCTCGACGCTTCCTCTAGAAATATTTTGAAACTATCTCTGACTCCCTCATATTTATTTTCTTTTCACATGGGATATTGTCAAGGTTTGTGAGGTTGGTCTTGCAAAGTTTAAATGATTTTGAATCCTAACTCCTTATACACTCACCTTATGAGGGAATGCAAAGAAAAATAGAGAAAGAGTTGACCATTGTCTTTCTACTGATATAGACTTATGTACGAGTGCAATATATATATATATATATATATATAAACATAAAAAACAAAGATGCAACAGAAATGGATATGTATTTCATTAAAATCAAAGAGATATAATATGCTTACAAGGAGAATGGAAATAAACAAGTTTGGGCGAGGGTATCTTATCTCTGAGAAAATATGTGGCAGCTAGATTCCTTTAAACTATGTTGCAATGAGGCTCAAGGGAATTTTTATTATTGAACAACAAAGCGAAACCCTAAAAAAACAAACCCTCACCCCAGGAGATGGAACACCAAGGGTTTGTGGGCCTCATTAGGGTTGGTTGGACATCCAACCTCTTGGGTTCCTAGCATGGTCATATGATACATATTTGGCATGTATGACACCTCATTGGAAATATCTATGCAAGTACTAAATAATTTGCAGTTGTCCCTTTCATATGAGCATATTGCACACATTAAAAAAATGTCGATTATGGGTTCAAAACACCTCTCGAAGTTCCAGACCCAAAAACTACTAAAAATAGTAAATGTTGTTATAATGAAGGAAAATTATGAAACCAACTAGAGGTCTAGGTAGAATAGGAATGTGGTTATGAATATCCACCTCAATCACTCAAGGCCATGACAGTCAAATCATAAAGTTCAAAACTTTTAGAAGATCAAATCTTATACCCAAAATAAAAAAATAGAAATGGAGCTTAATGAATAGGTGTAAAATAGGGATATATAAAAAATAATGAATAAAAATTAAACTTAATTAATAAGTGCCAAGATACACTACCCCTCAAATGTGTTGTGGAGTCCTTAAATGTTTTAAATCATTACCCATTGGTGCATGAAAATATATCGTTCAAAGAAAAGGAACCATGAGAAGCCATTTTATGCTTATCTTCAAGTCACAATATTTCTTTTACATATGAAATTATTCAAGAACCTAACAAGTTATATGAATATATGACTTTAAAAGTTGATCCCAAAACTAGCACCATAATCATATCTTGACTTAGCGATGTTTAAAATACCTAAAATTGGAGCATTGTCAATCTTCCAATTCAAAATTTCAAAATAGTTGTTTTCAAGTTGCATTCCATTGAGATATTTTGTATCCAATGGTAAATACAATAATATGAACTATATTTTCTACAAACTTCCTAAGTTGGTGAGCTCCAATAATCCTCTAGGCATGGTAAATTTTTCTAAGCTCAACCAGTTCATAATGACCATTGCATTTTTTGTTTCCCATGCCACTAGAAAGCCCGACTATAATAGGTTGTCTTGAAACCTATATTTTTCCATGTTATCTTTCAATTTGTGCTCTCAAATGGTTCAAAGCACCATTTTTGAGTTTCACTTAATCTTTTCCCAAGATATGCTAAAAATGAGAACACCATTTATGATTGAGATGAATAATGGAAAATTTTTTTAGGAATGTTTTATTGTCCTCATTTGGAATTGATAGTAATTGGATTAGATGTGAAGTGTTGTACATAGTGGTTTTGGAAAAACTTAAAAAAAAATATGTAGTAGAAATAGATATTGATTTCATTAAATTCAAAGAACTATAATATGCTTATAAGGAGAATGGAAACAAACTAGTTTGGGTGATGGTAGATTATCTCTGAGAAAATATGTGGGAGCTATATGCCTTTGAAATATGTTACAATTAGTCTCAAGGGAATTTCTATTATTGAACAACAAAGGGGAACACTAAAAAACCAAAACCCTAACCCTAGGTGATGGAACAACAAGACGTTTTGGGCCTCATTAGGGTTGTTTGGGCAACCAACTTCTAGGGGTCGTAGCTTGGTCATATGATAGCTATTTGGGGTGTATGATACCTCATTGGAAATATTTGTTTGATTACTATAGGATTTGCACTTGTCCCTTTCCTGTGGGCCTATTGTAGACATAAAAAAATTTCGTTTAGGGGTTCAAAACAACTCTTGAAGTTAGAGACTAAAAATTTGCTAAATTTTGTAAATGTTCTTATAATGAAAAGAACTCATGAACCCGTGATATTGAAATCACAAATTTCAAAACTTTTAGAAGATCGATTCTTATATCCAAAAGAAAGAAATAGAAATGAAACTTAATGAATAGGTGTCAAATAAGGATATGTCAAAAGGAATAAATAACAATGCAACTTAATGAATAAGTGCCAAGAGACACTTCCCCTCAAATGCGTTGTGGAGTCCTTAAATGTTTTAGATGTTTACCCATAGGTGCATAAAATATCTGTTGCAAAGAAAAGGAACCATGAGAAGCCATTTTATGCTTATATTCAAATCACAATATTTCTTTTAAAGATGAAATTATTCAAGCACCTAACAAGTTAAGTGAATATATGAATTTACAAGTTGGTGCTAAAACTAGCACCATAATCATATCTTGACTTAGCAAGGTTTAAAATACCTAAAATTGGAGCATTGTCAATCTTCCAATTCAAAATTTCAAAAAATTTGTTATCAAGTTGAATTCCATTGAGATATTTTGTATCCTATGGTCAATACAATAAGATGAACAAGATTTTCTACAAACTTCCTAAGTTGGTGAGCTCCAACAATCCTCTAGGCATCATAAATTTTTCTAAGCTCAACCAATTCATAATTCCCATTCCATTTTTTGTTTCCCATGCTACTAGAAAGCCCAACTAAAATAGGTTGTCTTGAAACCTGTATTTTTCCATTTTATATTGCAATTTGTGCTCTCAAATGGTTCAAAGCACCATGCTCAAGTTTTACTTAGTCTTTCCCAAGGTATGCTAAAAATGATAACACCATTGATGATTGATACAAATAACTGAAAAATAGTTCATGAATGGTCTATTGTCCTCATTTGGACTTGATAGTACATGGATTAGATGTGAAGTGTTGTACATAGTGGTTTTGGAAAAACTTACAGTGGAATGCTTAATGAATGTCAAATATTTCTCTCATAAGATATTAAAACGAAATTTTGTTATAATTTTTTGTGTAAATTTAAATTCACACAAAAAAATCATTCTAGTCTTTACAAAAAAAAGTAAGTATGAAAAAATGTTATCAATATTATTTGTCTTTCTATTTTATTGATAACTAATGTTTTCTTTTTTTTTCTACATATTAAATTACTTTATATTTAGGTTTATATATAGAGATTTAAAACAATTTTTTTACAAACATTCCATTGTACTTAGTATTTTGTATAGAAATTTGAAACTATTTGTTCATAAATTGTGTTAAATATTGAGTTTATAAATTAATTTAAATATAAAATATATAGAGGCAATTATTTTGATAAAAGTGTCATATATTGAGGGATTTGGATAAAAGTAAAAGATTAGAAATAATGTATAAAATATAGCGCTAATAAATATTACTGAACATAGTGCACTGTGTGTTAGAGGGCGATGAGGTGTTCTATGAAGTAACTTCTTGATGTAAAGTTAGGATTTCATTTTCCTAGGTTGATATATTAGACATGATGAAGCCCAAATTATGAAAGAAAAAATATTATTGAACATAAATAAAAATCAATTAATATTAAAAAAATGCTGCACTTTTTATTAATTTCTTGATTTTTCATAGATGTTGATTTTTTCTCTAATGTAAATGATGTATTTGTTTATTAATTTGTTTATTTTTCTTAAACGTTGAATTTTTATCTAATGTAAGTCATATTTATATATTTTATGTAATGATTTTTATAGGCTGCTAGCAAAGAATATACCTAGCCATGATTTATACATGGTATGGGGCAATTCAATTTCCTCTTTGATAGACACTATTAGTGTTGCTCATGAAATTCAATATTGTACTGAAGGTAACGTAAAGAAAATTGTCCAAGATTTTTTTCCTTTTATCATTTAGCTTGCTATCAAAATTTCTTCAAATTTATGCTGTCCAATAAGGCCATCCCTCACCAAAGATAAGATATTTCACATGATACAACATGTTAAAGAGGTGTATGATAAATAGGTGAAATTTAACTAGAGAAAGGGGAAACCCATCTAATGAAATTTCATTAACCATTGGCCAAAACCATGTCCAATCCAGCCAAGTAACCTTTCATATCTCACCTCCAACCTCTCTTACAATGAAGTCTTCGGAGACCAAAACCATGCGTGAATAATACCATGTGCCCCAATACTACCTCATTATTTAACCTCTTCAACCTTCACTCTAAACCTGATCCAATTTACCTAACATTCTCCCCTAAAACTTAACTTGGGGTTCCTTGGCTAAATACAGCTAACCTTGCCAAGTGAGTCAGTCGTTCCGTGCTCAATCTAGCCCTTACCACCCTCAATTTGTTTTTACCTTAGTATCTCTTAACCCAACATCCCCTTATCACTCAGGTTTGACCCATAACAGAAATTACCCAAGGATACATCCCCCTATCACCTAGGTATAACCCAGACTTTACATTCAAAGTCCATTCCATGCAATACCATGAGCCCAAAGCCATGGGTGAACAATACCATGAGCCCAAAACCATGGGTGCACAATACCAGGTGCCCCAAAACTTTTTCATTGTTTAATATCTTCATCCTTGACTCTAACTCGAATTCAATTTACTTAACATTCCCAGTTCAACTTGATATCCAGCTAACTGTTGGATGGATAAGTCGTTCTTGCAGACAAAACAGACCTTTGAACCTGCACTGTGGCTTCAATTTATAGGAAAAGAGAGGAGCTTATGGTTCCACATAAGAAGGGATAGAATTCTCTTTTGAAGGGATTGGGCTCCATAAATCAAGGAGTAGGCTCCCATAATGAAGGAATGAACATACATGATAGGAGCAAACCTTCGACTGGATAACTGCTTCTAGAAGCTTCCAGATTTTACTGTTGGGCTTCTAAATGTTACTTTCCACATTTGTTTTACCTTTTACAGGGGTCCGCACCTTTAATGAATAAAAATTGCATTTAGATCCGCATGATTTAGAGCAAAAAAGTGCAACACCGCAGGCAATGTTAAGAGAAAGTGTGGTACAAGTGTTTTTAAGACTTTTATGAGCTTTTCTCTAAATTTCAAGGCATGACTTTAGGAACTTTGATGTTGTAGACTTCTAAGGGAGTACTAAAACGTCATGGTGACAAATTTTAGTGTAACAAATTTCCCCCTAAATTGCGAAGCCTGAGAGCATTCGAAGAGTGATGTGCTTTATCATTTCAACGATTAGCCTATGGACACCCCAGTCAGAACCCTGTAAAATCATTCAATGCAAATAATATATATATATATATATATCATGATTGAGGTAGGCATTCCCATACTGAGATCAAAACTAACTAAAATTGTTCTGATACATAAATGATTTTAATATTAAATCAATAATTTAGACACAACATGGACGCAACCATCTATCTTGAATAGTCTACTGCATAATGAATAATAAAACTCCTCGCAGCCTGGATGGTGGAAACTAGATCCAGGGTCTTGATTTCAGCTTCCCGAACTAGTACGATTCTACCCATGCGATTAAATGTGTTGAAGTCGAACATGGTAGAACCCACTTGATTACAAGTCAATGATGTGAACTATTAAAAAGTGTGAGAGAAACCACCAATAATGACAATGGCTCTCAAAGTACTCAGTACAATCCATAAAATGTGAATAAGTGATCTGAAGTCGAACATTTCACGGAATCGTCTAATCAAAGGTCAATGATGCAAGCTATCGTCGAAGGTGAGAAACCTGACATTAAAGCATGCATATTCCAAGGTACTGACTGATTCTAGATCAAATTACTAGATGATGAACTGTCATCGATAGAAAGTGATCCGTCGTAAGCAATCTTGCAAGGAATAACTCAAGGATGGTCAACATGAATGGAGACAAATGTTTGCAGATGAATGGTTTGTTTGACTATCCTCTTGAACACATAACGACACTGCACATGGTTTGGTGATAGTTGCCCTAAGCTAATACCTAGAAACCAGCTGAACACCTTCAATTGGTTTGATTAACTGATAGGAAAGGGATTTTCCCAACCCAGGTAGAAGTGTGAAAAAAAGTGTCGTGTTCAAGAGTGGTATAATGATTTTATAAATCAAAGTGTAAAAAATGAATATGTTTTCTCTCTTTTCCCCCACCATTCTGGCAAGCACCTATTTATTTTTTGACAAGCTTGAGGAGGATAACATTTGCTTGTTTATAATCTCATCCTTCGGATGAGTCCAACTTAGTTTAAAATCGAACCCTAAGAAGGAGTGGTCCGCTCCTGTTTGTAATTGATAGGTTCTTTACTGTTAAGTTTTAACGAGTCCAATATAGAAGAAACTCGATGTTTTTCATTTTTAGGGAGTCATAAGAAAAAACTTAAGAAAACTCCGTGGGTGTAATTTTTCGTAAATTTAGTCTCTCAAGTCCGAAAAAGGATAAAATAATATAGGAGAGAACTCTATTGACAATGATTAGTCAACGTATACCTTTTTCGTAAACAGTCCATTTCAGTCCGGAAAAGGGGTAAACTTATACTGAAAGGATGACTGTTCATTTCCTTTAACGAGCTCGAATAGTCAAGTACTCGACAATATTTTCATCTTTAGAGAGTCTGAAAAGGGCTTAAAATAGAACTTCAGGGTTTTACTTTTTCGTAAATTTTAAGAGCCCGAAAAAGTGATAAAAGTATACTCTTCGTAAAAAATGATCATTTCGCCTGAAAAATCCGGTATTCTGCACAAAAACTCAAAAAATTAAACGTACCTGCTTCAATAATAAAAATATTTTAACATATATTTCATTAAAATTGGAATTTTTTTATTACAAGGATATCATTAGAATTGAATTATTTGGTTATTTTTAAATTCTATATCCACTATTTAATTCCAAATTTAATGAAATGTGTGTTTTTTGAAAAACCATATTTTTAAAGTGAAAAATAAACAAATTTAAATTTCATTTATTCGAAAAAACTTATAAAAAGGAGTTTTCCAAATTCATTTTTACCATTTGAGTTTGGAGTGAAAATTTTAGAGCTTTTGGCAAAAAACTCTTTGGAGAAGATTCCAGAAAAACCGGCCGTTGAAATCGAAAACTGTCTGCTCCAGGTAATACACATATTCTTTTCCTCGCTTTTCATTCGTTCAATTCCTTAATTTAGGGTTTAAATTTCATTTTTGGAGAGTAAATAGGTTCAAAATTCTGCCCTCGGGGGTCTGCAGGTGAGACACATGATACCTGCAGACCCCGACATTTTCTTACAAAGGAAAATGTCGGGGCCCCGCACTTTTAGCACAGAGCCCGTGCGGAGCTATGCACTGTCTCTGAACGTAAAGTGTGGGGGCACCGTAACAAAATTAAAAACATAATTTCCTTCCAAATTACCCAAAATTTTTTCTTTAAAATGATTCTAATCTTTCAATTTTCTCATTGTAGGAAATTTACAATGCTTATCTGGCGGGAACATGAACATGAGGAGGTAGATGAAGCAACATTGATTCATCAACCTACATTGCAAGTTTTAAGAGCATGCGGGCTATTCAACAATATTGTTTGTTGTTTGACCGAGGCTTACCCCATGCATAGATACTAACTCGTCAGCGAGTGAATAAATAACCCAGGCTGCGGAAGAGATGTTCCATGTACTACAACAAGCGCCATCAGAAAAACCAATATATTTTTGAAAAGACGTCGACATTTGCGATATCAAGAGTAATCCAGATAAGCAGGAATAGTAGTAAAAGCACACTTAAGCTAGGCGCACGTTTCTAATCTATAGCACACCAGCTAGAAAATAACTAATATACAGAAAATATCTCCACACAAAAATCATATCTCTTTAGATAAAGCCCATTTCCGAGTTTACCTAAAG
This sequence comes from Pinus albicaulis, assembly GCA_034641835.2. Taxonomy (NCBI): domain Eukaryota; kingdom Viridiplantae; phylum Streptophyta; class Pinopsida; order Pinales; family Pinaceae; genus Pinus; species Pinus albicaulis. The sequence continues at coordinate 1,594,159,268 of CM076581.1, forward strand.
AGACCCCGTCAAGATCAATCAATTCATAGGCCCCTTTTGCAAGCTGTCGCTTAACAATATAAGGACCATGCCACATGGGTTCGAATTTACCAGCCCCTAGTTTATCGTTGGCTTGATCATAAATCAACACTAGGTATCCTTCTGAAAAATTATGAGGCATAACACTGCTATCATACTGAGCTTTCATTCTTTTCACATGAGTCTCGGTAGCTAATGTAGCGGTGCGCCAATTCTCATCTAATTGAGTCAAGTATAAAAAATGTTTCTCCTCTTTAGAAGTGGTTGGTAGTAACTCTATGGCTAGTTGGAGTGACGGTATCTCGCATTCAATGGCTAATACTACTTCTAAACCATAAAATAGTTGAAAAGGGGTAAAGCCTGTCGATGTTTTTGCTGAGGTTCGATATGCCCAAAGTGCTGAAAAGAGCATGGTATGCCAATTCGACTTATGAATTCCAATGATTCGTTTGATCATGGTGACTAAAAATTTATTAATTTCTTCAACTAAACCATTAGCCTGTGGATAATATGGTGTAGAACTATCATGGCATAGGCCAAGTTGGTTCGTTAGCTCGGTCATCATGATATTTTGAAAATGGCTCCCGTGATCAGTAATTATTTCTTGGGGTACACCGAAACGAGAAATCACATGACTGAACACGAAAGTAGCTATAGTTTTTCCATCTGTTGCAAATGTAGGCATCACCTAGGCCCATTTGGTAAAATAATATATTGCTAGAATAATATACCCATGCCCCCTGCCCGAGTGAGGGTTACATGTAATGAAGTCAATGCCCGATTTGGAAAAAGGACTGACAACAATTATAGGGTGAAGAGGAGTAGGTGGTGCACGCATTTTTCGATCGAATATTTGATAATTATGACATTTTCGGACTGCATAAATACAATCTTTAAATAAGGATGGCCAGAAATAACCTGTGCACAATATCTTTTGAGCTGTGGCATACCCAAACATATGACCACCACATGCTCTAGAGTCACAATCATTTAAAAAAAATTGGCTTCTTCATGAGTGAGACAACATTGAAAAAGAGAGTCTGCACTGTGATGGTATAGTGTGTCACCAACAATATGATATTTTTGAGACTGGAAACGGATTTTATGTCATTGTGACCGTGAAATTTTGGGCCGAAAAGATTGGGTCTGAAGATAAACAATGATATCTCTATACCAAGGATCGATGGTACTAATAAGAAACAAGAATTCGTCCACGATTTATTGTTTCGCCACAGTTTCTGTATCAGTACGTGGGAAATAACACATAAATTTAGCAAATATCAATGATTTATTTGATTTTGACTTTTCAAATTCCAAATCAAACTCCTGTAGGATAACAATCCATTTGGAGTATTTGCCCCCTAGAAATTGTTTGGTCAAAATATACATCATAGGGTTACAATCAGAAATCAATGTTGTTTTGCGTAACAGTATGTAATGATGAAAACGTTGGACAACTTGAATAGCTTCCAAGGCCAATTTCTCCACATATGAATATTTTGATTTCAGTCAGATGCAAATTTCGACTAAGATAGTAAATCACATGTTCACCATGAAATTCATCTTCCTGAACTAAAACCATCCCTATCGTGGAATTAGAAGCGACGAGGTACAAAAATTAATCTTGGTTGTAGTTGGGAGGATGCAGTAACGATGCATGGGTCAATGCATGTTTCGGAGCATCAAAAGAGCTATTGGCGACCTCGTCCCAAAAGAAAGTAATATTCTGTTTCAACAACCTAGTGAAACCTTTCGTTAACTCGGCGTATTTAGGAATGAATCGACGTAAAAATTTTGCTTTCCCTTGCAAACTTTCGAGTTGGCGAAGAGTAGAAGGAGGAGGCAAATTGATTATTGCCTCAACCTTCGACGGATTGACACAAATGCCTGCATTTGAGATAATAAATCCCAATAATCATCCGGATTGTACGCAGAAAACACATTTGTGAGGATTTAGACGAATCTTATAATTCCTACATCGTATAAAAATGGCTTGTAAATGAGTAATATGATCTGCTCTGTGTGAAGAATGAGCAGAAAAATCATCGAGGTAGGGCTTCACAATGTGCTTAATGTCGTGAAATGCATAAGACATGGCCCTTTGAAAAGTGGTGCCAGCATTCTTAAGGCCAAAAGGTAGTTTTCGATAAGAAAAATTTCCCCATGGACAAATGAAAGTTGTTTTGGGTTGATCTGCAGGGAGTATGTTGATTTGATTGTAATCAGAAAATCCATCCATGAATGAAACATTTCACTTCTAGCGCAATCATCAATAATTTGATCGATGTAAGGGGTTGGAAAATTGTCCTTTGGACAAGATCAATTTATATCACTATAATCGATACATACTCGTATTTTTCCTTGTTTTTTATTGACTGGAACAATATTAGATACCCAGTCCGTTAGAGGAATCAGATAAATAAAACCTGCACGAAGTAATTTTTCAACTTTTACGTTGATAGCGGTAGTTTTTTCCAGATTTATCTGACATAATCTCTATCTAACGAGTTTAGCATCCAGGTATGTCTTAATTTAATGAACAACAATCGATGGATCGATTCCTGGCATTTCTTCATATGACCAGGTGAAAATGTCGAGGAATTCTTGAAATAGGGCTTTATATGCTTGGATTTCATCAGTCGTACAAGAACCACCTATATGAATGTTTTCAACAATTCCAGGTTTTACTGAAATGTCAAGAGGAACCGTTGTAGAAATATTTTCTAAATTCAATTCGGAATCGAAATGTGAGAGAGGATTTTGAGGTTCTTTGACGTAATCAGTGGTAAAATGGAGGAAAAATCATTCTAAAAATGATCGAGATTAGGTAAAAACAAAGGCCTATGATGAAGATCTTCCCATGGTAACTCATCTACCAAAAATAATTCACGAATATGTTCATCAATATTGAATACTTGTTGATCAAGATCTGGAATTGGTGTCGAAGTTGAGCTCGATATTGAAAATGACTCCTGATTGATCACATTCATTGGATTAGATTCAGTTGAAGGAGTATCAAAAAATGACTATACATTCTAATATGCTAACTCAAAAGGACTCAAAGGCATCGGGCCATAAAAAAAATCCAATTCTGATTCTAAACGTACTATCCAAGAATCATCAAAGGAAATAGTACTTGATGTAATCATATTGATATTAGCAATAGGAGGTTGTACGTTGGGAGCAGGCAGGGAAAAATTTCCCAGTAAAGTCGAATCTTTAAGCAAACCTACTCCAACATCCTTATAAGGGATAGTCGATTTTCCGATATGCTGGATGCTATCAGTAGAGGCTGGGTCAGATGAATAATGTGAGAGCTGATCTATTTTAACGATCTTTCCTTTATGAGGAAACATGATTAGAATAAAGATCGATGATACAATAGCAGTCATGGCGTAAGACCAACTGCGACCCAGGAGAAGGTTGCAATCCAGGGGGGCATCAACCACTTCCACATCTAGATTAACCATTTTACCTTCGACCTCTATCGGTAGATCTTGTAAAATACCATATGGCTGAAAACCTCTTTCGTCAAAAGCTTTAAGAATAGTTGGTGATTGGTTAATGGTCGGAGAACCAAGGGATTTCCCATAGTTTAACGACATAATACATGTAGAATCCCCTTCATCAACAAAAGTACGAAAAATACATTTGTTTTTTACTATTACCAGAATTTGAAACAAATTTGATGGGGTAGGTGGGGTGTAAAATTCTCTAAATCGAATATCATGAGGTTCGAATCTTGGAGGACTACGGCTCCTAACGCTGACAATAGTAATTTTCTTTTGGCTGGGCATGATTGCAGCACTTCCAAAGCTGACATTGCTGAAGGGGAAATTTCCAAATCTTCAACAATATTGTAATTCTGAGCAGCTCTCGCATGTGGATTGAAAGCTGATTTACGAAGTACACCTTTAGCAGGTGGCTTGATTACTAAGTTATGATTTTGTTTCTCGTTCTATAATGGATTATAAACTGAGGGAGATGTAGTTGATGCTGAATTAGATGTTTCTGCTTCTTTACCGGGATTTTTACTACCATAATCTTGTGATCGCGTCGCAACCATCAAGATATTCTCATGCGCATTTGAGGAAGATCTAACCATGTTACTATCTTGAGCAGGAAAAGGATCCTTCAAGACAGCAAGTATATGTGAACCCTTAATGAATTTTGATACCTCGGCTCTATGCGAGCACTCTTTTGTAAAATGATCCTCGTCACATAAGAGACAAGTATATCGAGGTTTGCGTTTTTCATCAGCTGGTTTAGTTGTATCGTTTTTATCTTTTGAATATTTTTTCTTTTAATTCTTACCTTTCGTCTTACCACCAATTTTAGATTTGGTTTTAGATGATTCTACAACATGAATATCGGTAGAAGTTTCAATAGAAGAATCTCCTTTTGGTGAATCGGGTAAAGTGATAATAGGGGAAGTCATCTTGGAAGATTTATTCTTACTTTTACCAGTGCTAACAGAACCAATTACACCATCAACAGCATTAGAGCCAGAAGGAGTTGTAGTTAATTGACCAGGTCTTCGTAAGTCAGCGATTTTATCATACAGAGTACCTGACTGAGTATATACAAGGTCAAGGTACTGAGCCTGAGGAATGACTTGCTCTTCAGTAACGACGCTTCCTTTGGCCACATCTTTAGTAATTTTAGGAAATAATGATTTAATAAACCATTTAGCCAAAGTTTGATTCGGAATAAAGACTTTCACTAAACGCCTTCTACGTGTCCATTCATGAATGTGATCAGATATGTACGTAGATGTAGACTGTTTTAATGAAGTCAGCAATTCTGTGTCATTGCCGAATCTGACAGGAAACTAAAAATGGGTTAAGAAAGTAGTAGCTAGTGCATTAAAATTATTAAAAGAGCTGCGTGGTAACTCAATGTACCATTTGGCAGCTAGACCAATGAGATTTCTCTGAAAAAGATGCAATCGAATTGAATCATCGATTATTGAATTGGTTGCACACTAGAGGTGATAAGTCATAACGTGATTGGATGGATCCTCTCTGACTTACCCTCAAACTTTGGAATATCACTGGGAAACTTGTTAGGCATCGGTGGCCAATATGGAAGATAAAAGATAGGATCATTCGTAAGGGGCGATAGATCCAGAAAATCTAAAGTTGCTATAAATGGTAACCTATGGCTAGGGTCTTGATAACCTTATGTGATCAAACCAGTGCCAGGAGGAGGATATCCAGGATACCCTAGAATTGGATGTGCATTTGGAATCGTGAAACCTCCTGGATAACTAGGATTAACCGGACCATACTGGGGTTGTTGAGGTACTTGATAAGTATACCCAGGGTACGACTGATACTGATATACTGGATTTTATGTAGCCTGTCCAAATTGATACTCTCCCTGGTATGGTTGATAAGTAAATTGTGGTTGAATAACAACAACCGTACTAGTACCTGCTTGTGCTATAGGCATCTAGACCGTAGTCTCAATTGTAGGTCCTGACTGTGCTACAGATACTTGAGGAATTTTCACTGATGCAGGGATAGAAGAAACCAGAGCTGCAGATACTCCAAAAATAAGCGTGGTAGGTTGAACAGAAGTTGCATCAGTAGCAATAGTCTGAGGCAGAGTCTGAGGTGTATTAGGTCTAGGCTGCTGAATAGAACCAGGTGGAGGGACTTGAACAGTAGGTTGGACAGGTTGCTGGGTTGGACCATAACCTATAGGTTGTCCAGTTTGATTAGGTAACTACACATTGGGTTGCAAAGTCTATTGAATTTGAGATGGATCCCACACCATGTGCATTCTGGGGTATTGACCCATAGAAGGTTGTGTATATGAGGGACCATAACCTGGTTGAATGTAGGGTTGATAATTAACTGGTAAATTTCCAGCTTCTTGTAATAATGGTTGACCGAAAGGAGGTTGGAAACTTTGAGTTGGGTATTGACCTTGAGGTTGATAACCTTGAGGCATGTAGTTAATCTGGGGTTGATATTGAACCTGAGGAATATACTGAGTCTAGGGTTGACCTTGGGGTATATAATATCCCTAAGGTTGATAACCTTGAGGTATGTACTGTCCTTGAGGTTGTTCTCCAAGTAAATAATATTGTCCTACAATTTGTCCTGGGAAAAAATTACCTTGAGGTTGTCCCCCAGGCGGTAACTGACTTCCTTGAGGTTGCCCTCTAGGTGGTAACTGACTACCTTGAGGTTGCCCCCCAGGCGGTAACTGACTACCTTGAGGTTGAGGATTTGGAATATTACCAGACATCATAAAAGTTTGCTCTGCGTTCAACGTTTCAGTTTTAGTTCCATTTGTACCAGATGATAACACTTGTTCAGTTGGTTGAGGAGTTGCTCCTGAGAAAGTACCAGAGAGTGAATGGTACCCCGAAAGAACAGAATAACCACCATATAAAAATGTTTCCAGAGATTGGGAAAACATAGATGACTCACCCAACATAGTTGATGAAGGATAATAACCTCTCGGTATAGGATGAAAATAAATTCGGGGTGGTGAATAACTAAGACTCGATTTTTCTAAAAAAATCTGTCAATGATAAATACCAAGCATCAGTTCTAAAAGGACTGTAGAAGATTGATTCATGCTCCCTAAGATTCAAAGTTTATTGGGTTTCGGGAAGAGTTATGTCTTCGTCTAGACCAACAAGTTCTTCAATAGATATGAGGTCAGAAGGAAGATTTTCAGTAATGCGATGTCTTACCCTAGGTGAACCAGGATCACTAGAAGTCCAAGTAAAAAATCTTGAAGATGGTTCCAATGCAGCAGGTTCAGTTTCAGGCTTAGAAATTTCAGGTTCTTCAGCTAATTCACTGGAAGGACAAATACTACCAGTAACTTCGGAAATTTAAATTGGCTCTTTGATATGTTCTACTGTTTGTGATTGATAATCAAGATGAATAACCATGGATGATTCTCCTGTTTCTGTTGATCTAATTCTACTGTCACTAGGCGATAATAGAGCTCGCAGCCCTTCAAGTTGGCTTGGTGTACACTCAGGGGGTTTCCCCTGGAGTCTACGTGATTGTCTTGGTAATTCAATCACGATTAAAAATTATTAATCACACGCAATCAAATAAAATTTCAATGAAAACTCCTAGAATTGCTAAGGAAACAAACAAATGAATCCCACACCTAAAATTATAGGAGATCAAACCACACACAAACAGTAACTTACCACACTAAAAACACTAGTTGGTGATGTAATCCAACATCGTACTATTTTAATGTAGAAAGGGCGGCTAGAACAGTTACCCTGACAACCTACTTAATGAAACAGACTAGTGCAAGTTTCTCCACTTAAACCATCTTGAGTGAAGATAACCCTTTGGAGAGTCCAAGTGAGTCTAGTTGACGTCTGCTCCAGGTACAGTGGGATCTTTCCTCCACCGTCACCTTAGGAAAAAATTGTAAATATTATGGCCACTATGGTTACCAACAGGAACTAATATACCTGGGGGAACAGTCTACGATCTGACATACGCGCAAGGGCAGAGTAAAAAAGCTCAATCCCCTTGAAGACTCCTTGAAATAATCCAAGGTATACCAAAAAGCTCCTTGACAATGGTCTATTTGAGGTTTACCGTTGTTAATATGTGCACATCTGCCATCGTTCCCAATGAGATAGAATTGATTGTCCCACTGGTTTAGATATGACCTCGTGCTTGAATCCTTTAAGAGGAGCTTCCCAGAGCATACAAGCGAATATTGGATTTCTCCTACCGCAAGATCGACTACTTGCTTGTTTTAATTGTCTTGGAGAGTTATTTACTCTCTACTCCAAGACACTAGCCTAAGCTATATTGGTGAAAAGAGCCCTAGAAATATAAAAAATTACTAGATTGATTTTAATTTAAGCGTTGATTTTGAAAGGCTATTTCTTAGGAAAATAGGTGCGAAAGTGAAACTGATGATATGTAGTGACCCGACTCAAACCACACTAAAAATGCATCTATTATGAGAAGCGATTCGTTTTCTTTCAATGAATTCTATATAAATCAAGAGTTGAGAAATGCAATATTTTAAAACAAATCTTTCCTTCAAACAAGAATAAATGAAAAGAAATATAAATTCATGAGAACTCAAAATGATCAATTTGTCAATAAGAAATCCCTTTATCATTCAAGATCTAAACTACAAACAAATTTTTTCTTCAAAAGAACACTATAATTTCTAGAAATAACACTGAAAACTAAAAACACTAATTTTGAGATCTAAAAATTCTAGAGACTAAATCTGAATTAAAACTTCAAATATTTTGAGGATGTCTTGCTTAGCTTGTTATTTAACTAAGAAATTCTTTGATTGGATCAGCAAGAACTGAAAAAACATCCAATTTTGGTTTTTTAAGTGAAATTCCAAACTTACAACAATTTTTTTTAAATATTTTCAAATGAGAAAATGGGATCTAAATCTCATAAAACAATTTCTGCTGTGACGTCAAACTCAACAACAAAGCAAGGAAATACCAGTGATCTAAAGGTATACCAAGGTTTCTAGTCTTTGAGCGGGATAAAGACAAAGAAAAAATCACTATAACATGCAGATATTTCAGAAAATCATTCAAAACTAAAAATGCTGAAATAAACTCTTATTTAAGGTTTTCTGACAGAAGATACAAGTCTGGGTATACACTGAGAATCTAAAAAACTAATCCAGAAAAGAGGATTTTAAGATTTTCCAAAAATTTTCACAAGGTCCACAGGATTTAGTTTAAACCAGTGCGGTCCTGCACTGTGTATACAAGAAAAGTGTGGAGATGTCGGCACTGTTCATAAAAGAAAAGAGCGGACACCAGAAAACTAAAAGAAAAAATAAAAAACTCTAAATCAATTCTCAGGGATTCTACAGGGATAAACTACCCAAGCTAGTATAAATCAATCAAAATCAGAAAAAATAATTCCACAAGTCAAAAATAAAAGAAATCAAAGTTCAAGATCCAGTCCCCAGTGGAGTCGCCATTTTGTTGGACGGATAAGTCATTCTTGCGGACAAGACAAACCTCGCAAGTGTCCTATGGATAGCTAGAAACAAATGGACAAATAAAAACTATTTTATCTAGATATTGTTTGACTTCGAATTAATTATAACAGGGTTTTAGAAACCTACTTGTAGTCCAGCGCTGATCTTCTTTCTAGTGGCTTGAAGAAAGTCGTCGTCAAGGATCTGTAATCACAAACACAAGAAAATATCAAAGCACCTTCATAATAAATTAATTCATGAATCAAACATCTATCAAGATGATCAAGGAATTCAAGAAATGAGATAATTAATTAAATAACCCATTGATTAAACATGACGAATAAGTTATTTAACTAAATAACTCATTGAGAAAACAATATTCATTCGTATTAACTTAAATAAAGAAGAGGCTTACAACCATTTTTGCCTTGATGTCATAAAGGCCTTCCTGGGGTCCGGAACAGGCGTTTCCTTTATTCTAACAAGATTTTTGAGCATTTCTCCTCAAAAATTCTCCAAGTCTAACTCACTAACTCTAACCTTTGAACTGAACTATGGCTTGAATTTATAGGAAAAGAGAGGAAGTTATGGTTCCACATAAGAAGGTATAGAATGCTCTTTTGAAGGGATTGGGCTCCATAAATCAAGGGGTAGGCTCCCATAATGGAGGAATGAACATACAAGATAGGAGCGAACCTTCGACTGGATAACTGCTTCTAGAAGCTTCCAGATTTGATTGCTGGGCTTATAAATGTTACTTTCTGCCTTTTCTTTACCTTCCACAGGGGTCCGCACATTTAATGAATAAAAAGTGCATTTAGCTCCGCATGATTTAGTGCAAAAAAGTGTGGCATCACAGGCAATGTTAAGAGAAAGTGAAGTATAAGTGTTTTTAAGACATTTATGAGCTTTTCTCTCAATTTCAAGGCTTGACTTTAGGAACTTTGATGTTGTAGACTTCTAAGGGAGTAATGAAATGTCATGGTGAAAAATGTCAGTGTAACACTAACCTTGCCAAGTGAGTCAACCCACCCCTTGCTCACTCTGGTCCTTACCTCCTCAACATTTTTTTACCTAGGTATGTCTTAACCCAACATCCCCCTATCACCTAGGTCTAAACCACACATTACTAGAAATTACCGAAGGGTAAGCATGCCTTAACTAAAACAATATTCCCATTTACATGTAAAAATTTTACTTCATTATAATATATATATATATATATATATATATATATATATATTAATTCATTTTTACTATCTTCCACCTTCTAGTTGCTCTGTGCCTTGACCACTCTAATATGCCTTTTGTGACAACTCTGCCTCTTCATAGCTTGAACCCAATCTCCTCCTCCCCACTTTGTTTAACCACAAAGCCTATATCCACATAGTGAAGCCTTCAGACTGCCTTGGTGTTCATGATTTAAACTTTGGTGCAGCCAACCACCATCATATTCAAAGCCAATTGTTTGAGTTCCAATTTTCTTGTCCCCAAAGATAACCATGCCAAGAAAAACTCCTCGACTTATTTGCTAGCTCCACCTCGTAGTGCCTTTTTCACAAAACAACGGTCCATTGAATACAAAATTTATCCTAGCTTTAGATCAACCTTTTCCAGCAACTCACCATAGGTGTACTGATCCTCATTTTTTTATTGCTCTGGATGTAACTTGAACTTCTATTTCTCCCTACATATCACCAAGAAATAACCCATATTCACCCACATGAGTGCCCCACACATCCTATGTCCCACACGCTCTCAAGGTTCATAGTGCTGCTCAATTCGTTGAACTCATTAGTTCCATTTCAAGTCTCCCGATCCTGAAAGCACATCCACTCCCATGCTTCTTCTCTCTTGTGACTCATCCATGCATACATCACATAGTAGTCCCATGCTTCTTCTCTCTTGTGCCTCATCAATGGCTCCTTATTCTCAAAGACCACCATATTCTCCAAGGCCACCATGACGACGGTCCCTTCTTATAGCTTCTCTTGGGATTGGTCTTAATGCCTAGGATCCCATTTTGAAATCCACCTCTTCGAAGATCCAAGAAACCGATGGAAACAATTGCATCACACACCCTTGAGATGAGTTCCCTCAACTCACACCATGATTTAATGCTACGACCACCTTCCAAATAGAATTTCACACAATGTGCACTAGTGGACTCCTGTATTCAGTGAGAGTATGCTCATATAATTTTTGAAGTGGCAGCTTCAAAATTTGAGCATGCGAGATATGAGTAGATCTAAATTCGGGTCATATGAGTAGATCTAAATTCTAGCAACACCATACTCCTTGAGCCCATAATTGCAAATTTATTTTGGGTCCTATTCCACCATCATTGCCCTCCATGGGATTCCCTATTATTTCTTTGGATTGTGCTATCACCAAAGACATCAGCTCACTCATGTTGTCGAGTCCACTTTACTAGGCCCTCCATCGAGCACGCATTAGCCTTCCTCAACGATCTTGTTCACCAATAAGTACAAACAAAAATTGAAAAATTAGTGCTTCTTTTGACAATTGAGATCGAGGATGAATTTGTTGATATGTTGTCATATCTCTCCATCCACCACCTCTCTATACACCATTCCATATAACCCTGAGCAGAAAAAGCTTATTTTTCAACTAAGACCAAGCTTGTATATGTACTTCATAAGGACAAAGATTTGTCAAAATTTTATAACAACTTTAACCTTTTTAAATTATACTTTAAAGATAATATTTGTTGTTTGTGTCAATCAAAATTTCTTTTTAAAGTCATAGTTTTTTCTAGATCGAAAGCTTCCTTTGAATCCATCCCCCTTTTCAAGATTCAAAATTCCTTATGAGGTAAAGGAAGACCTAGTACAAGAGTTTTCGTTAGGAAAAGTCATACACTATTCATATATTAGAGAATGAGAAGTTGAAACCTTTATTTAGATTTTAGGTCATTTAAATAGTGAAACAATAAAAAATATAACCTTAAATATTAGGGTTTACATCCTAACAACCCTAGACATACCAATGAATAGAGAAGGAATTTTTTCTTACAATTAAGGATTTACTTACTAGAGTAAGTAAGTCACACTCCCTGTTAAGTCCCTATATTAATAGTATATCCCCTTATTATGTTAGTTTAGCCCCCCTTATTGTTATTATTGTACCCCTGTAACCCCCATATTGTTATTATTGTGCCCTTAAATTATTATTGTTAGGTCGGCTAGGATTACATTGTGGCCCCACTAGGATTATATTGTGCCCCCATGGACTCCTATATATAGAAGGAGGTTTTGTTCATTTGTATCATCCAAGAATTGTTCATTTATGTAATGTATTGGAGGTTTCCCCCTCGAAGTGGATCATTTCTAAGGCGTGAATATCTCTTTTCTTCTCTCTTTGGAGCTGGTTACACAACATTTTGTATCAGAGCTTTGGGATTCTAGGGTTTCGCTGCTCCAAACAGGTCATCGTGGAATTTTCGCTATAACTTTTTTCTACGAAGCTTCAGAAGCTGAAATTTTTAGGGTGCGAAGCTGCAATCTTGAGGAAGATTTTCTACAAATTTCAGATCTTGGTTCGCAATATTTGAGGAGATATCATCTGTGGAAGTTAGGTATTTTTTCAGGCTCATAAACAGGTCATCGTGGCATTTGCACTATAAAGTTTTTTGTACGAAGGTTCAGAGTCTGAAATTCATATGGTGCGAAGCTGAAATCCTGAGGAAATTCATCAAAAAATTTCAGAGCTTGGTTCGCAATATTTTTGGAGATATGATCTGTGGAAGGTAGTGATTTTTCAGGCTCCTGAATTTCATCTCAAAGAGGTGAGCGTGGGAAAAGTTCAATAACTCTCTCTCTGAAGATTGGATTGGAGTGACGTCAAAAGTGCTCACAAGTACACGGCCTGTAGTTTATTCTCTATCAATTTCAGAGACAAAGGACAAAACAGTGACACGTGGCAAGTCATACAAGTTCGCTCTACTGAACCAGTCCAGAATTAGGTCATTGTGGGAGATTGGACACAACTTTGTCTTGGAGAATCAAAATCAGGTCAGACCTATGACATTCAAAAGATAATTTATAGGTCTACTTCAGTGCTGAATTTCAGATATTGAAGATCTGCAATCACATAGATAATACAATTTCAATATCGAGCTCCTCAAAGCAAGTAAAAGGTGTGTATTTTTTTTCCGAATTGCATAAGTCTTGTTTGAAGAATCAAGTTGAATTGATTGCAAGGGCCTATTCTAGAATATATATCAATATTGGAGTCTAAAATGGCCCCTAAAAATAATTCAACACCCATTAATCCTTTAGAAAGCTATACTATGACGCATGAACAGGAAGAGTTGCAGTATGAGATATCAAAATTACGGTACCAAGTGCAACAAGTTTCGATCTTACGAAGAGCAATTGAAGATGAAATAGATGGTTTAAAAGCAGAAATGGAGGCTAAGTTGGATGGTTTGAAGGATAAAATAATAGAAAATATGGATGATAAATTATTGGAAGATCACATCGAGCATCAACAACAAGTTCTCCAACTCTCAAAGGATAACCCAACTTTGGTGCATAATCTAATGAAACAACAGGAAGATCAACATGACATCGAAAGAAGTTATGAAGTAGTCATAGAAACAAGAACTCGACAAGTACGATCAATTTCAGAGTATCGCAGCAAGTGGAAGAACTTTCCTGTAGAATATTTCACATGGGAGGATGAGAATTTTATACAGAAGCATCAAGAAATAATCAAGCGTTGAGGACAACACTTGTTTGAAGGAGAGGGGCATGTTAAGTCCCTATATTAATAGTATATCCCCTTATTATGTTATTTTATCCCCCCTTATTGTTATTATTGTACCCCTGTAACCCCCATATTGTTATTATTGTGCCCTTAAATTATTATTGTTAGGTCGGCTAGGATTAGATTGTGGCCCACTAGGATTATATTATGGCCCCATGGACTCCTATATATAGAAAGGAGGTTTTGTAAATTGTATCATCCAAGAATTGTTCATTCATGTAATGTATTGGAGGTTGCCCCCTCGAAGTGGCTCATTTCTAAGGCGTGAATATCTCTTTTCTTCTCTCTTTGGAGCTGGTTACACAACACTCCCAATGTCAATAAAATTTACAAATGAAAATTTTTACAATGATATAATTACAGAACACACATAAAGTAATAGTTATGTTTATTTTATTAAAAAATAAATGCAAGATGATATATAAAAAAAAAAAAACCAAAATCTTGCTTATTTAAATAAAAAACTATTTTTTTATACAAAAGTGGGTTTAATATCAAAATAAATAATCATATTACAAAGTCACAAAAACACATTGATTAAATCCACTAATATGTAACTCTAAAAACATCATATTCAATAGTGATATTAAACTTATTAAAGTCATCCAAACCATACATATTTGGACAATACAAATAAACTCTTCCTTTTGCATAAAAAAAATCCAGAAAATCACCATTTTTCATTTGAATTTTCTTTTGTATCTTATTTCTGAACATAAAAACGATATATTAATTATATAGTTTCACAAAATATTGTATCTTAACGATTTCAAATAAGAAAACTAAATATATGAAAGGCCCCATCCCATATATATATATATATATATATATATATATATATATATATATATATATATATATATATATATATATATATATATATATATATATATATATATATATATATATATATATGTATATATATATATATATATATATATATATATATATATATATATATATATATATATATATATATATATATGTATATATATATATATATATATATGTATATATATATATATACATATATATATATATATACATATACATATATATATATACATATATATATATATATACATATATATACATATATATATATATACATATATATATATATGCATATATATATATATACATATATATATATATACATATATATATATATATATATATATATATATATATATATATATATATATATATATATATATATATATATATAGCAGTGAAATACTTCAAACGAAGATGACTACGGGGTTAGTAGAGGAATAAATGGTGCAATGATTTCCTCTAGTAGGCTAGACCCTGCATAGTATGCCTTGCTGCATGCAAGGCAGAATGCAAGGCTATCTTTTCCACTTGCAAAAAAATGTATATAGGAGGTGGAAACAATAGAGGTGAAATTTTGATTTGTATTATTTAAATTGGTTTTTTAAATGTAGATATGGATTTAACACCGTCAAAAACGCTTAGAGAACTTCCATTTTTCAAGGGTTAGCCATTAGGATTATGATTTCAATAAATCCATAACAGATTTTAGGCAAATTAGACCAGAAAAATCCATGAGAAAAACTTCCAAAAATACACACTAAAGACAACTAGATATATATACATATATAAAATACTTAAGTTAATTTATTAAGATAAATTTTAATGAAATTAAATTACCCAAATATATATATATATATATATATATATATATATATATATTCTAATATTCTAAAATTAATTTTTTTTTCCAAATTCCCTATTCTCTGGTGATGTATTCATTGTTGTATCATTGATTGATTGAATGTAGAGTGTATGCTCTAGTTTGTGTAGTATTTAGGTGCATTACTCACCTGTGAGATCCTTTTTTATTCAATACATTTATTTTTTTCATGTTTCTATCATGGTATGAGAGCTCAGAACGGGTGAGCTTGATTTACCTATAGAGCCTTAGTGGCTACAGAGCCTTCATGGATAGAGAGCCTTCGTGGCTACAATGAACATAGGAGCCTTAGTGCTCACAGTGGAGTAGGTGGTGTGCAGAAACACCTTAGTCACAGGAGGAACTTTATTTCTCACAATTCTCAGTTTTCCAAGCACAAAGTAGATCAATGAAACTTTTGGAGCAGTAGTAGAGCTGATTAGCTGATTTTTCAGAGCCACAAAAGCACAAAATTGTATGTACCAACATGTTTTTCAGGGTCATTCCCGCACCAGTAGGAGTACGAACCTCTTTGATGGTTCTTCTTGTGACATTTTCCTCGATTGGTGGTAGGTCTGAGTAGCAGACACAACAATCTTTCAGATCGGTGGCGGATTTGAGTTGCAGACATATAGATCATGTGAGATTGATATTAGATCTATGATGAAGTTCTCATATGTACTGAGGTTTTTTTTAGTGTACCTTGTAATTTTTCACTTGGTTAGAATCGAGTGAAGATCATAGGATTTGGAATCCGATCACTAAAAAATGAAAAGTTTTACAGAAAATTATCTTAACAAGACTAGAAAACTCGATGGGACATACTATACAAATTTTAAATTCAAGCTACACACATTGCTTGAGGGAGAAATAATGTGGCTGATCGTCAGTGGTGATGAGAAGAAGCCAAAGAGTTCAACAAATGCGGCTGCACTCATACAAGATTAGGATAAAAGGGAGAAGAAGACGGAAGCTTTATTGAAGATGTCTATTAAAGAAAATATTATCCCACACATAAGAGATGGTAAATCATCCACTGAGATCTGAATGATGCTCAAGAATCTATACTAGACAAAGAACAATAATCGTATCTTGTTGCTAAAAGGAAAGTTGTTTTCCATGAGTATGGATGAAAATGATTTTTCTACTGGATTCATTGCAAGGTTCAAGGACCTAAAGTACAGGTTGAGTGACATCAGGGAGAAGGTGTTTGATTCTGATCTTGTCATAATTACACTGAAAAATATGATGGATGAATACCATATGTTCATCATAGGCTTGTCTGCATGGGATAAAGCTCCCGCATTCAAAGATATGTCAGGATTTTTTTTACATGAAGAAGAGATATGGTGGAATTTGATACTACAGAGTGTCGATCTTTCTTTGATGGCAAAGAAGAAGCCATACAAACAGAAAGGCGGTGGTTTTTTTCAGAAAATACCATTTATAGGTATGTCTACAAGTAAAAATAGTAACCATTCTGGAAATAAATGTTCCTACTGTGGGAAATTCAGTCATCAAGCTAAGTTATATTTTAAGAGATAAGAAGACGAGGCTAGAAATAAACAAATAAATAACACATGGCACTTTTCTGATGAAGGTCACAGTCATAATTTTCGATTGTTTGTAGCTGATTGTGCTCTTTCATTTTCTAAGGAGGATGAGGCTTAAATATGGTATGTTGATTCACACACAACTTCACATATGACAGGAAATTAAAGTTGGTTTGAGTCTTTCTAAGAAGCTACTCGTGGAGCTAAAATTTATCTAGGTGATGAAAAAGGTTATGATATTAAAGGGTTCAATGATACTCTGATGATGTTTCCTTGCGGTGATATGAGACATATAAAAAATTTAATGTATGTACCTGGGATCAAGAATAACTTAATATCCATGTCAATGATAGCGGATCACGATGTGCAAGTTTAATTCTTCAAAACATATTGAAGTCATAAAGGACAACAATAAGGAACCAGTTGCATCAAGAGTGCGAGTGGGTAGCCTGTATAGATTTAATTTCAAGATAATTCCACACCAAGCTCTGGTTTCAATAGGATTGACAATCGATAATCTTTGGCATCAAATATTTAGTCAGCTTAACCTACAATATCTCATGCTACTTCAAAGGAAAGGTATTGTTGATGGACTCCCTACTTTTCATAATGTTCGTTTAGATTTTTATTGATGTGCATTAGGGAAAATTCATAGGGAAGAGTTTCCTTTGAATGTTGATAGGATGAAAAGGGATATCCTGGATCTAGTGCATACATATGTATGCAGAACTATGCAGACTAGGTCGCTAGGTGGCACATATTATTTTTTACTCTTTACTAATGATTGCACTAGATTCTCTTGGATATATTTTATGACAAAGAAGAGTTAGAAATTTGAATTCTTTAAATAATTTGAGAATATGGTGGAGAAATAGACACAGAAATTCATAAATATTCTCCGTTGACATCAAGGGGGAGAATACAAGTTGGGATAGTTCAAGAAATTTTTCAGAGATCATGCCTTTATTCAATAGCTTAAAGTGCTTCCCACTCCACAGAAAAATGGAGTGGCAAAATGATAGAATAGAACCATGGTTGAGTGCTCACGAAGTATTCTTTAAGGTAAGGGTATATCAAATGGTTTTTTGGCTGAAGCAATCAATATTGCTATTTATTTAAAAAATAGGATTCCTGCTAAATGTCTTAATTTTAAAATTCCTAATGAAGCACTTTATGGATATAAGCCAACAGTGAAGCATTTAAGAGTTTTTGGGTCAAACGGCTTTGCCCATATACCCAAGTAAGAAAGAAATAATTTAGATCCTAAGGCCATCAAATGCATCTTTGTAGGATATTGCACTGAGTTTAAAGCTTATAAGATGTTTAATCCTTTGAATCATAAAGTATTTGCAAGCTGAGATGTCATATTTAGTAATAAGGTTGATGAAGGAAAGGAAAACAACCTTGAAGAATGGAACATTCCATTTTTTATGGAAGAAATCAGTGAGTACAATCAACAACAATAGTAGTAGAAAGAAGAAGAGATAGGTGATGTAGTCAATAATTCAACTCCACAAAGGTCTAAAGCAGAAATATTTGATGTGAGTCCTTTACCGAGAAGATCAGGTAGGCAGAATCAACTGTTAGCCATATTGAAAGACTATGATTTAATGTCAAAAATTTTAAATTTTATAGAGCCCAGAAATTATAAATAACCTAGTCAATCTCATGAGTGGAGGGCTGCAATGAATGAAGAATTTGAATTTGTTATAAGAAACAATACTTGCGAGCTAGTTGAATTGCGTGGAGGAAAAATACCCATATATTGCAAGTGGGTTTACAAATGTAACTATAATGCAGATGGGAGTATAGAAAAGTTTAAAGCTAGATTGGTAGCAAAGGGTTATTCACAGAAAGAGGGAATTGACATTGAAGAAACCTTTTCTCCTATAGCCAAACTGAATACAATTAGATGTTAATTGCCTTAGCTACAAAATATGAGTGGAAGCTACATGATTTAGATGTTAAGTCTGTATTCCTAAATGGTGATTTAAAGGAAGAGGTTTATTTAGTACAACCTAAAGGGTCTATTAATCAAGGGAATGAACATTTAGTGTGTAGATTGAAAAAGGAACTTTATGGTTTAAAACAAGCACCGAGGTATTGGTACAAGAAGATTAATTAAGTTTTCTTACAATATGGTTTTCATAGGAGTATGAATGATCCAAATCTATATAGCATTTATGATGAAGAGAGGCACATTATTTGTATTTCCTTGTATGTGGATGACATGATTATAATAGGTAATGTATATTTATTAATGAATGAAATCAAATTGCAGATGTCATAGATGTTTGAAATGAAAGACCTCGAAAGTTCACATTATTGTCTAGGTCTGGAAGTATGGAGAGACTCTCGGCAGAATTTCCTTACTAAGGGGAAGTAACCTATAGGGCTACTCAAAAATTTTGGAATGGAGCAGTGTAAGATATCATCAACACCTTTGCATCATAATCTGAAATTGTGTAGTGACAATGGCTCAAAGGAGGTGGATGACACTTTGTATAGGAAGCTAGTTGGTAGTCAGATATATCTACCTACAACTAGACCAGCTTTAGCATACTTTGTTAGTGTGTTAATCCAATTCATGTATAAACCTCTTTAAAGTCATTGGCTTGCAGCAAAAAGTGTGTTGCAGTATCTTCATGGTACTAGTAATTATGGTTTTTTATACACTGATACATGTGATGTTATTTTAGGAGGTTTTTAAAAATCTTATTTGGTAGGTAACTTGGATGACCGAAGATACATCATAAGTTATGCATATAGAGTTGGATCTCAGGTCATAGAAAGGAGTAGTAAAAATCAGATCACTATGTCTTTATCTTCATCTGAAGCTCAGTACCAAGAATTATGCATGGCAACATGTGAAGCGATATCATTGAGAAGGCTTATCGATGATGTAGGAGAAGAAAAGATAGAGGAAACTATCATCAAATGAGACAACCAGAGTTCCATTAAGTTATAAAAAAATCAAGTGTTTCATAAGAACACGAAAGACATCGATACTCAGTTTCACTTTGTTAGATAAAAAAGCTTAGTCAAAAGGAATATTTGTTGAATATTGTAAAACATGTGAAAATATGGCTGATATTTTTAAAAAGCCTCTTGGGAAAATGAAGTTTGAATTGTTTAGATGGATGTTAGGACTACGGGATAATCCTTTCTCCATTAAGGGGGGAGAGTTGAAAATAATTAATATTATATTGTATCAATAGAGAAATGGTTACATTGTTGAAACATAACTCCTAAAGTCAGGATTCGTTCCTAGGTTGTAGAAGTTTGTTCCCAACTCCATATTCTCTTGTGATGTATTTATTGTTGTATCATTGATTGATTGAATGTAGAGTGTACGCTTCAGTTTGTGCAGTCTCCAAGTGCAGTACTCAACTCTGAGGTGCTTTGTTATTCAATACATTTCCTTTCTTTCTTGTTTCTATCAAGTGTCATATATTAAGGGATTTCCATAAAAGTAAAATATTAGAAATAATTTACTAAATGTAGTGCTAATAAATATTATTGAACATAGTGCAAGGTGTCTTGGAGGGTGATGAGGTGCTCTATGAAGACACTCCTTGATGTAAAGTCACAAGTTCAATTTATGGGGCTGATATATTGGACATGATGAAGCCAAACTTACAAAACAAAAAATATTAAGGAACATAACTAAAATTCAAGTAATATTAAAAAAATGTTGCATTTTTTATTAATTTCTTGATTTTTCTTAGAGGTTTAATTTTTATCTAATGTAAATGTTGCATTTTTCATTAATTTCTTAATTTTTCTTAGAGGTTGAATTGTTATCTAATGTAATTCATATTAATGTATTTTATATAATGAGTTGTATAGGCTACTAGAAAATAATGTACTTAGCCATGATTTATACATGGTATGATAAAGTGCCCTTGCCTCTTTGCTAGACACTATTAGTATTTCTCATTAAATTTAATATTTTAATGAAGGTAAGGTAGAGACAATTGTCCATGGTTTTTCTCCTTTTATCATCTAGCTTGCTATCGAACTTTCTCCAAAATTATGTGGCCCAATAAGGCCATCCCTCACCAAATATAAGCATGTTCACACGATACAACATGTTAAAGAGGTGTTTGATAAATAGGTTGATGCTTTTAATACTTTTTTAATACCTTTGTGCAAAGTATTGGAGTAAATTAATAGCCCTCTAACATCTTAAATAATTGTAAGTAAAACTACACACATAAAAAAATTATTCTAGAACATGTTCCTCTTGATTGTAGTAGGCATTGGATCCCAAGTGTTTTTTCACAATATTAAGGAGCCTATGTGTAAGATTGGTTGTTGCGTGGAGGTGGTGGTAGAGATAGTTGTTGAACCAAGACCATCCACAAGTGAGTATTTCCCTTTTGTCTAGTTTCCATTCTTGTTCATTTTGAAGGGATTTCATGTCATTACCAAGTTTTCCAAAGACTACATGTAAGCTTTCAATGGATGTTTTCAACACTCATTAGCTAAAATAATGAAACAGAAAGACATAGTGCCACATAAAGACACCTACTCTTGAATGGCCTTTACAAACTATTATTGTTAGACTATGAGAATATTTGTCTTCAACAAAATTCTGGACCATTCTTCATAAATCTACAAAATTCCTGCCCCTATGATTATCTTATTAATGCTCACTCTCAGGAGAATTTATCTTCACAAGATCAAGAAATTATATATGTACTTCATTAGGGACACAAATTTGTCAAAATTATATCACAACTTTAACCTTTTAATATAATTTAAAGATATTACTTATTGCTCTGTGTCAATCAAAACTCCCTTTTAAAATCATAGTTTTTTCTAGATCCAAAGCTTCCTTTAAATCCATCTCCCTTTTAAAGATTCAAAGCTCCTTATGGGGTCAAGGAAGAACCAGTATAATGTTTTCCATTAAGAAAAATCATAAATTGTTCATATATTAGAGTATGAGAATTTGACACCTTTATTTAGGTTTGAGGTCATCTAAATAATGAAACAATACAGATTATCAACAAAGTATTATGGTCCTTACAAGGTGCTGCAAAAGATAGGTACTAAGGCATACAAATTGTAGCTTCCCGCATCTTCCCGAGTACACCGAGGTTTCCATGTTTCATGCATAAAGAAGGTTATAGGTGACAACATCGTAATTCAATCAATATTGCTAAAACTTGACTAGGAAGGAAAAATCATATTGTAACATGAAGAAATCATGGAAACATGAACTCAATAGCTACAAAATTGATCAATTTTATAATATCTCATCAAGTGGTAGAACCTAAGTGTTGAAGATTCAACATGGGAGGATGAAAATTTTATACACAAACATCCAGAACTAATCAAGCATTGAGGACAACACTTTTTTGAAGGAGAGGGTCATGTTAGTTCCCCATAATACTAGTGTAGCCCTTATTATTGTTAGTTTAGCCCCATTATTGTTAGTGTTGTGCCCATGTATTCCCAATATTGTTATTATTGTTCCTCATAGGTGTAGCCCCTTCATTGTTATTCTTGTGCCCATGTGGTCCCCATATTTTTCTATTGTGACCCCTTAGACTCCTATATATAGAAGGTAGGTTTTGTCATTTGTATCATCCAATATTTTTTCACTGATGTAATGTAAAGGAGGTTTCCCCCTCAAAGAGGTTGATTTCTAAGTCGTGATCTATCTTTTATTCTATTTTGTGAGCTGGATGCATAAAACAGAAACCCAACAAGAACCTGCGGTATAAATTTGAAAGTAATAGAAAGTTGGGTAGCTATGTCAGAGTGGTTGGGGTTGGGAAATCTCAAAGAACTTGTATCATGCCTAGGTCCATATACACACCCTTCTCATGAATGATGTGCCACAGATATTGAACCTGGGTCATACCAAAAGTACATTTATCCAAATTGGAACACAGCTTATGCTATTGCAGGGTTTGGAGAACCTTCCAAAGATGGTGTAGGTTCCCTTCCCAACTTGGAAGAATATCAGGATGTTGTCAAAATACAATACCATGATTGAGTTGGTGAAGGGTCACAATATATCATCCATGAGCCTTGTGAAGGTTGTGGAGGAATTCGTCAACCTTAAAGGCATGACCAACCATTAAAAAATTCCCTCCTTGGGTATGAAGATAATATTACACACATCAAAGGATTTGATTGACATCTCGTGATAACAAGACTTAAAATAAATATTGCTGAAATATTTGGCCTCGATGATTTGATCGAGAATGTCATCAATCTATGGGATTGGAAACCTATTCATGACAATGATCTTATTCAACACTCGATAGTCAATATAGATTTTGTAGGTGTCTTATATATTCTATACCAACACAATCGACTCCCATGCGGTAACGAACTTGGCATGACATACCATTTCTGCAGTTGCTCCAAAATATGCTTCTTAATTTCATCATTCTATAGAGTAAGGCATTGGTAGATTGGTCTGTTGGGTAGCAGCATGCTTGGGGTCAGATTGATGGATTGCTTGGCCTAAGAGTGCAAGGGTATCCCTATGGGTTAGGTGAATATGTTTGTGTACTCCTCCACAAAATTATACATATGTTGTTGTTGTCTAGAGGTTGTGGATGTGGTCACATTCTTCTTCTTTAAGGGCAAATCATAAGGAAGAAAAATTTCTTGGTCTAGTAAATGATATTACTAAATTTTTTAGTAGATATAAAAGGTATGTGGTGTACCTTAAATAACGTGTATAACTTATGACCCAACGAATTTATAACACTATGAGGCATAGACTCATACAAAATATGATGTTTCCACAAGTATGGTTAGCGTAATAATACATCACAAACTTTAAGAGGAGAAACATCACAGAATATTAAATATTTGAAGGGCTTGATGTTTTAGGGAAAGTGACGCTCATTGGTGAGAGATATATCAGCCTTAATGAAGCCACCCAATGGTGTGATACTATGGGTGGGTGTGGTTGGTACGGACAAATACTCCATGACCTTTGTTGATATTAGGTTATTTTGGCTTCTGATGTCAACAATGAACTACAATGGAGAACCCTTCACCCACATCTATGAGTGGAAGAGCCACTCCCCCTCCTCTAGATATTCAGGCTCAATATTATCGATTTTGGTGGTCATAAAGGTGGCATTGGGCTCCACATAAATAATATTCTCCCCTTTATCATTCCCTTTGTGAGCTTCTAACTCACAGTTAGAACATGCATATCATTCAAAAAAATTCACATCGGCCAATAGTGATTGCATGACCTGACACTCACTTGTATTATGAGTGGGACTCTTATGTGACTCACATCATTTCACTATGTTTCTTTTTGTCTTCGTGGTGTTCTTATTTTCTTGTGGCTTCGATGAGTTGTCGTGAGTTTCCCTGCCTTGCATTTTTCCTTTGTTGTGTAGTTTGAGGGCACCTTTCTCGTGCATCAGATTCACATTTCCAAAGTCTCGTTTATTTTTTTTAAACTTACGCTCATTCTAGGCCGCATAGTCATATTCTGCACCAAGCGAGGAGGTGTCGAGGAACTCCATTTCTTCCTAAATATATTTGTGAGAGAAACTATTTTACTTGAGCATGAGGTGTATTTTTGAATCTTTGATAGCTCCCCATGGGGTAATATTTTTCCTTGATGGCATATTAGAAATAATTCCATGTGGTTGTAGTTGAAAACAATGAGGGTTATCTCTAGTCCCTGTATTCAGAGTAGGATTCCCACGAGTCCTTGACATCAGGGGAAAATTTGAGGACTGAAAATGTAATATTTTCTCCATCTATCTCACTTTAAAATATGAGAATTTCGAAGTTGACTTATACCTTAAAAGGAGTGGCATCTCTAGAGTGGCTACTAGATAAAGGTGTGTCATATTTGGGTAACTTCCGAAGGTTGTGGGAGAGGTTATCCCTCATCATGTTCCTTTGTCACTTGATGCTTCCTTGAGAAATATTTTGAAAGGATCTCATACTCCCTCATATTTCTTTTCTTCTCACATGGGAGATTGTTGGGGTTTGTGAGGTTGGTCTTGCAAAGTTTAAACGAGTTTGAATCCTAACTCCTTATAAGCTGACCTTGTGGGGGGAATGCAAAGAAAAATAGAGAAAGAGTAGACTGTTGTCATACCACTGATCTAGAATTATGCATGAGTGCAAAAAAATATAGACATAAACATTAAAAAAAAAGATGCAACAGAAATAGATATTTATTTCATTAAAATCAAAGAACTATAATATGCTTACAAGGAGAATGGAAATAAAAAATTTTGGGCGAGGGTAGCTTATCTCTGAGAAAATATGTCACACTATATGCCTTTGGACTACGTTACAATGAGGCTCAAGGGAATTTTTATTATTGAACAACAAAGAGAAACCCTCAAAAAACAAAACCCTCACCCGAGGAGATGGAACACCAAGAGTTTGTGGGCCTCGTTAGGGTTGGTTGGGCATCCAACTTCTCGGGGTCGTATCTTGGTCATATGATATATATTTGGTGCGTATGATACCTCATTAGAAATATCTGTGCAAGTACTATAGGATTTGCAGTTGTCCCTTTCATATGGGTCTATTGCACACATTAAAAAAATATCGATTAGGAGTTCAAAACATCTCTAGAAGTTTTACACCAAAAAACTACTAAAAATAGTAAATGTTGTTATAATGAAGGAAACTTATGAAACCAACTAGAGGTCTAGGTGGAATAGGAATGTGATAATGAATATCCACCTCAATCACTCAAGGCCATGATAGTCAAATCACAGAGTTGAAAACTTTTATAAGATCAATTATTATACCCAAAATAATAAAATAGAAATGAAACTTAATGAATAGGTGTGAAATAAGGATATATCAAAAATAAGAAATAACAATGAAACTTAATGAATAAGTGCCAAGAGACACTATAGCTCAAATGTGTTGTGGAGTCCTTAAATGTTTTAAATGTTTACCCATAGGTGCATGAAAATATCTCGTGAAAATAAAAGGAACCATGAGAAGTCATTTTATGCTTATCTTCAAGCCACAATATTTATTATACATATGAAATTATTCAAGAACCTAACAATTTATTTGAGTATACAACTTTAAAATTTGATCCCAAAACTAGCACCATAATCATATCTTCACTTATCAAGGTTTAAAATACCTAAAATAGGAGCATTGTCAATCTTCCAATTCAAAATTTCAAAATAGTTGTTCTCAAGTTGCATTACATTGAGATAGTTTGTATCCTATGGTAAATAAAATAAGATGAACTAGATTTTCTACAAACTTCCTATGTTGGTGAGCTCCAATAATCCTCTAGGCATGGTAAATTTTTCTAAGCACAACAAATTCATAATGACCATTGCATTTTTTGTTGTCCATGCCACTAGAAATCTATAATAGGTTGTCTTCAAATGTGTATTTTTCCATTTTATCTTGCAAGTTCTTCTCTCAAATGGTTCAAAGCACCATTTTCAAGTTTCACTTAATCTTTTCCCAAGATATGCTAAAGATGAGAACATTGTTGATGATTGAGAAAAGTAATGGAAAATAGTTCAGGAATGGTCTTTTGTCCTCATTTGGACTTGATAGTAATTGGATTAGATGTGAAGTGTTGTACATAGTGGTTTTGGAAAAATTTACAATGGAATGTGTCATGCATGTACAATATTTCCCTCATAAGATATTAAAAATAAATTTTCTTTTAGATTTTTGTGTAAATTTAAATTCACACAAAAAATTATTCTAATTTATAAAAAAAAGTAAGTATGAAAAAATGTTATTAATATTATTTGTGTTTCTATTTTATTAATGATTAATGTTTTGTTTTTGTTTTTCTACATATTAAATTACTTTATATTTAGAATTATATATAGAGATTTAAAAGAATTTGTTTACAAACCTTCCATTGTACTTAGTATTTTATATAGAAATTTGAAACTATTTGTTCACAAATTATGTTAAATATCGAGTTTATAAATTAATTTAAACATAAAATATATAGAGGAAATTATTTTGATAAAAGTGTAATATATTGAGGGATTTGGATAAAAGTAAAATATTAGAAATAATGTATTAAATATAGTGCTAATAAATATTATTGAATATAGTGCACTGTGTGTTGGAGCGCCATGAGGTGCTCTATGAAGACACTCCTTGATGTAAATTTAGGAGTTCAATTTCCTAGGGTGATATATTAGACATGATGAAGCCAAACTTACAAAAGAAAAAATATTACTCTTGAATTTTCATAGAGGTTGATTTTTTCTCTAATGTAAATGTTGTGTTTTTTTATTAATTTCTTGATTTTTCTTAGAGGTTGAATTTTTCTCTATTGTAAGTCATATTTATGTATTTAATGTAATTATTTTTATAGGCTGCTAGCAACTAATGTACCTAGCCATGATTTATACATAGTATGCCTCAATTCCATTGCTTCTTTGCTAGACACTATTAGTGTTGCTCATGAAATTAAATATTTTACTGAAGGTAAGGTAAAGACAATTGTGCAAGATTTTTCTCCTTTTATCATCTAGCTTGCTATCAAAATTTCTTCAAATTTATGTTTCCCAATAAGACCATCCAACATTGAAGATAAGAGAGTTCACATGATAGAACATGTTAAAGAGGTGTATGATAAATAGGTACAATTTAACTAGAGAAAGGGAAAACCCACCCAATGAAATTTCATTAACCATTGGCCAAAACCATGGCCAATCTAGCCAAGTGAGCTTTCATAGCTCACCTCTAGCCTCTCTTACAATTAAGTATTCCAAGCCAAAACCATGGGTGCACAATAACATGTGCCTCAAGACTACCTCATTGTCTAACCTCTTCAACCTTCACTGTAACCCTATCCAATTTACTTAACATTCCCCCCTTCAACTTGACATGGGGTTCCTTGATTAAATCCATCTTACCTTGCCAAGTGAGTCAACCAGGTTGTACTCAATCTGGCCCTTACCCCCCTCAATTTTTTTTACCTGGGTATCTCCTAACCCAACATCCCCTTATCACTTAGGTCTAACCCAGACTTTACCAAAAATTATCCAAGGGTACACCCCCTATCACCTAGGTCTAACCCAGACTTTACATTCAAAATCCATTCCATGAAATAACATGAGCCTAAATCCATGGGTGCACAATACCATGAGCCTAAAACCATGGGTGCACAATTCCATGTGCCCTAAAACTACCTGATTATTTAACCTCTTCAAATTTGAATCTAACCCCCATTCAATTTACCTAACATTCCCCCTTCAACTTGATATCCATCTAACCTTTCCAAGTGAGTCAACCCACCCCTTCTCACTCTAGTCCTTACGCCCTAAAATTTTTTTACCTAGGTATGTCTTAACCCAACACCCCTCTATCACCTAGGTCTAACCCAGACTTTACCGGAAATTACCCAAAGGTAAGAACGCCTTAAATACAACAATATGCCCATTTACATGTAACAATTTGACTTCATTATAATAAATACATATATTTTAATTCATTGTTACTATCTTCCATGTTCTACTTTCCCTATGCCTTGACCACTCTAAGATGTATTTTGTGACAACTATGCCTCTTCATAGCCTAAACCCCATATCCTCCTCCCGAGATTTCTTAGCCACAAAGCATATCTCCACATAGTGAAGCCTTCATACGACTTTGGTGTTCATGATTTAAACTTTGGTGCAGCCAACCATCATCATATTCAGAGCCAATCCTTTGAGTTCCAATTTTCTTGGTCCCAAATATGACCATGCCCCA
Source organism: Pinus albicaulis (assembly GCA_034641835.2). NCBI lineage: Eukaryota > Viridiplantae > Streptophyta > Pinopsida > Pinales > Pinaceae > Pinus > Pinus albicaulis. The sequence continues at coordinate 1,594,188,011 of CM076581.1, forward strand.
CCTATTTGCTAGCTCCACCCCTAGTGCCTTTGTCACAAAACAAAAATCCATTGGATACAAAATTTATCCTAGATTTAGATCAAACTATTCCAGCAACTCACCATGGCTGTACTGATCCCCATTTAGTTATTGCTGTGGATGTGACTTGAACTTCTAGTTCTCCCTACAACTCACCAATAAATATCCCATCTTCACCCACATGAGTGTTCCACAGATGCAGGGTCCCACAGGCTCTCAAGATTCGTAGGGCTCAATTGATTAAACTCATTAGCACCCATTTCAGGTCTCCCGATCGTGCAAGCACATGCACTCGCATGCTTCTTCTCTCTTTGCCTCATCCATGGCTACATCTCATGGTAGTGCCATGCTTCTTCTCTCTTATTCCTCATCCATGGCTACGAGAAAAAAAGCATGCATGGCTTCCATATTCTCTAAGACCACCATGACGACTATCCCTTCTTATAGCTCCTCTTGGTTATTGGTCTTGAAGCTTGAGATCCCATTCAGGAATCCACCTCTCCGAAGATCCATTAAACCGATGGAAACAAATTTCTTCACACACCCTTGAGATGAGTTCCCTCAACTCACACCATGATTTAATGCTACTACCACCTTCCAAATAGAATTCACACATTGTGCACTAGTGGACTCATGTATTAGGTAAGAGTATGCTCATAAAATTTCTGAAGTGGAAACTTCAAAATTTGAGCATGCTAGATATGACCAGTTCTAAATTTAGATCATATGACCTGAACTAAATTCTAACAACACCATACTCCTTAAGCCCATAATTGAAAATTTATTTTGGTCCTCTTCCACAATCTTAGCCCTCCATGGGATTCCCTATTATTCCTTTTGATTGTGCTATCACCAAAGCCATCAACACCCTCATGTTGTAGAGTCCACTTTACTAGGCCCTCCACCCAACACGCATTAGCCTTCCTCAACGATCTAGATCACCAAGCAGTACAAACAAAATTTGAAAACTTAGTGCTTCTTTTGACGATTTAGATACAGAATGTCACTTTGTTGATATTTTGTCATATATCTCCATCCACCTTCTCTCTATACACCATTCCATATAACCCTTAGCAAAAAAAGCTTATTTTTCAACTTTGACAAGACCAAGCTTGTATATGTACTTCATCAAGGACAAAGATTTGTCAAAATTTTATAACAACTAATACTTGTTGTTTGTTTCAATCAAAATTTAGTTTTAAAATCATAGTTTTTTCTAGATCCAAAGCTTCCTTTGAAATCATTCTCTTTTTCGAGATTCAAAATTCCTTATGAGGTCAAGGAAGAACTAGTATAAGGATTTTTATTAAGAAAAGTCATACAATGTTCATATATTAGAGCATGAGAAGTTGAAACCTTTATTTAGATTTGAGGTCATTTAAACAATGAAAAAATACGGAATATATCCTTAAATATTAGGGTTTACATCCTAAAAACCCTAGACATACCAATGAATAGAGAAGGGATTTTTTTCTTACAATTAGGGATTTATTTACTAGATCAAGTAAGTCACACTCCCAATGTCAATAAAATTTACAAATGAAAAAAATTAAAATGATATAAATACATAACACACATAATTAATAATTATGTTTATTTTATTGAAAAAAAATGCAAGATAATATATAAACAAAAAAAACTAAAATCTCATTTTTTTAAAATAAAACAATATTTTTTTATATAAAAAGTGGGTTTAATATCAAAATAAATAATCATATTACAAAGTCACAAAAACAGATTAATTAAATCCACTAATATGTAATTCCAAAAACTTCATATTCAATAGTGATATTAAACTTATTAAAGTCATGCAAACCGTACATATTTGTACAGTACAAATAAACTCTTCCTTTCCGTAAAAAAAATCCAAAAAATCACCATTTTGCATTTGAATTTTTTTTTATATCTTATTTCTAGTAATTATAAAATTTCACAAAATATTGTATCTTAACGATTTCAAATAAGAAGACTAAATATATGAAAGGCCCCATCCCGTCTTTATGGAGATATATATAACTGCAAAAAGATATTTCACTTAACAATTAAATACTTCAAACAAAGATGACTACGAGTCGACATAGGAAGAAATGGTGAAATGATTTCCTCTAGTAGGTGGAAGACAAAGTTATCTTCACTGCTATCTTTTGCAGGAAGAGATGCAGTTGGAGCTACGGCCACCACCGCTGCTGCTTACCCACTGAAGGATTCTTTAGATATTCATCTTATCTATTTCACTTATTCTTATTCTTTCAAGCTGATAGATTTCCTATTGCATTACAAAAGATGGACTTGGAGGGTAAGCCTCTATCCATTATCTTCTAGAATTCCTTGCTTAGGAAAGAGGGTAGTGATTCCAGCTACACAGATTTTTCAAACCTCTTTCTACATCCAGCAATGAACATTTTGAATAAAGCAGAACATCCCAGAGTCAGTGACGAAATGAAAAGAATCCTGCAATTTTTAGAACATATTAAAGTAGGATATTGGTATCTCTATGAGAAGCATACGGAGTTAAGAATTTTTGGATCCAACTTATTACCTTATAAGTTGCGTAGATATATGAGTATGAGAATTTTTGCACTGGAGTATTTGAGACAAATTCTCAATTTTGATCCTATTAACTTCATGGCTGCTAGAAAAAAGACTCAATTTAAGTTAAAGAATCAGGTTGGTCCCTTTATCATAAACCACAGATATGTAGAAAAAGAAATCACAAAGAGATTAGCAGAGTTTAAATTTCAAGAAATTTTTTCATGGAACTATGATCCTCAAGGGAGCCTGAGAAGTCTAAGGGAAAAATGCAAATTGACTCCCTTCATACATGAGCTTAAGCCTGAGATTGAGAAATTTTCCAACCAAGTTGAATGGGTGGACAATACACTAACAGATACAGCTAGTACAACAGAGACAACAGATAAAATGAATACAGCACAGGCTCTTAAACTTATAAAGAAGCCAGAAATATCAGCAAAAAAAGGGAGAGAAGAAGGAGCATACACAGCATAAACAACTAAAAAAACTAAATTCAAACTAATTTATAATAAAAGGCTTAAAATCAGTTCAATTGAAAAAGAAAAGATGATTGACATTGAAGATACAAATGCTACAGAAGTAAATGATGAAGCAACAGTGATAGTGAATGAAATACTTGCAGAAATTGAAAAAGACAAAAAAACAAGTAAAGATGACACTCAAATGATTGAAAAACAGAATAATATGGTGGCCTCTTCCTCACAAACAACTGAGGAAAAGGATTTAGACATCAAGGAGAAATATAAGCAGATAAAGCAGAAGAATGAGGAAATCAAATTAGAAATATATTCTCAATTCCTCAAGCAAATGCTTGGGAATCAAAATAGGCTACTGAAAACCTTTGATTATTCTACAAAAAAGATGATTATGTCATTTTTGAAACCAACTACCTTAGCACCAAAAACAGTGGTAGATTATAAAAAGGTGGAGTTTGAGGTAGACACTGAAAATGTTCATGAGCTGGACGAAATTGAATTTCACAGACAACTCTGAAATGTTTTATTCAACAACTGTGACTAAAGAAATGAGTGCTACCAAGTTACAGAATACTATCCTTAATATGCAGGATCAAATGAAGTTATACAAGGCATATTTGTATGCAAAGGACCTAAGGATTAAATCCTTAGAGGATTTAGTTTTACAGGTGGGATATGATCCCTCAAATATTCAAGTAGCAGGATAATTGGTTAAGAAAAAGAATGATGATATTGCAGCTTTTAGGAAACAACTTAAGCTTCCTCAAAGTGAACATCCACAAACCAAATAAATCCTTCAAGATCAAACTGAAAAAGAAGAGATGATGAAGCTCATCCTCAAATTAAGTGCTCAGATCAAAGAAATGGCATCCCAAATGGACTAGCTTGTCCAAGAGAAGGAAACCGGGAAAGAAACTGACACTCCTATCATTCCTTCAGTTATACCAGTGATTACCACAGCAGTGGCTTCCACATTAGGAGAGAACTAGAACCAAAAGAACCACTGGAAACTATAGTGCTAGTGATTTCAGCTACTACTTTAGCAATAAAATCTTCTACTACACATGTTCAACAAATAGATGAAGCACGAAAAATTGTTAAAGCTATGGAGGAAATGTCTTTGAAAACTAATGAAATCAACAGCCTAAAGAAGATTATTGATAATATTGAAGCTACAAATAAGTTAGCTCTGATAAATGCTAAAACCCATGAACAGAAAGCAATCAGATTGGTAGAACAGATCAAGAATTTACAAAAAGAGTTAAGTTTCAATGAGAAAATTTCATTTGTAAAAAGTCATGTATGGACAAACATAATTGAAGCCATTCACACTCAATGGCCTTCAATTTAGGTTATATATGAGCTGAGAGATTTATTATTAGCACCTCAAGCAGATTCAAAAGACCAAGGATGAGTTAATTGATAAGCCTACTCAGGCTTTAAAACTCATCACATTCTTGAACAACAAGAACAGGAGAGAACTAGAGGAATTACAGGTATTGGACAAAATAGAAACAATTTTACAGATTAAAAGGGTTGTAACTAAGAAGAATTTGATGAACAATCTGGAAGAGAAATGCGAATCAATGAACATTTCCATAACAAATTTATGGTAAAATACAAAAAATTAAGACAGGGGGGCCTGCCAGACATCCATGTTTTTAATGAAAAATTAATGCCCCAAAAATATTATGATAAAAATATCAGGGAATTTGCTAAGGAACAAGTCAACAAACCATTACCACAAGGCACTCCCACAGGAAAATTCCTCCTTCAACATTTTCAAGATTTTTTCTTTTCACAACATGAGATTAAACATCTCTTTGTTTTCAAGCCTACTTTTGCTAAATAGATAGAGGCTGATGAGAATTTTAGGAAGCTAAATAATGTCAAAATTCCAAATGAAGAATAGTGGCAAACATTTACTGATTTAATGTAACAATGAGAGGTAAAACAATGAAGAAAGATTACCTTCAAAAAACATTCAAGAAAGTAGTAAAAAAGAACAGTGAAATTAAAAGACAGTTTGCTAATTTTATTGCAAAAAGACATATTTTTATAGCAGTAAACAATGAAACTATAGCAACGTTAAAGAGTATCAGATGAAAGAGTGTTAGTGAAGGCAAGTCAAAAGCCTGATATTTTCTAGCAGTGAGAAAGCAAGATAACTAATCAATCAAAAGCTCCTTGTTAGATAAAACCGTCCTATTTATTTTGGATAAGATGACAGCTCGCTGATCTGTTAAGCAGCTGTCCCTCTTATTATGTAAAGATATTTTTTTTTTCCTAAAGATATTCCTAGATTTCTCCTAGGACATTTGTGACTACATTTTGTATACATACTTCTACATTAGAAGTATTCAGTGTCGAATAAAATTGCTGGAAATTACTATAGACATTTTTGCTTAACATTGGAGGCTATTGTGTGTTTGATTTCAAAATAGCAGACTGGACAAGCTGTCTGACATCATAATTCAGGATCCCTGTGATAAGCTGATGAGTGAAGTACTTCCTACTTGTCACTGTTTCCTTTTCTAAGTTTCATGCATTCATTATATGTTTGTTCTGTTTGAATGTGTAACTAGGAGTATTACTACAGGATTAGTCAAGTGCTCCTTGTCTTTAACTAGTTTCCATTTTAATGTTTTCTTTTGATTTCCGGTGCTGATAATTCTTAATTTCTCTAACTCCCGTTTGACCTCTACCTCCTAATTCCATTTTCTGAATCAAAGGATCCTTAAGTGCCCTTTATCCCAATCATACCACCTCACAAAAACCAGTTTCCCAAATCTCTGAGGGTTATCCATATTGCCTTGAATATATTTGTACGTTTTAGTCTTGATTTCTAGTGTTGCTAGCTTGATTTAGACTCCATATCCCAATGGAAAAGTATATTTCTCTCTAGTTTACCTCCAAGTGATTTTTCTGCACCAAACCCTTTAAACCAAAACCAAATTGTACTTTCATAACTAGCCTAACATTTATAAATCAAACAAAGATGAATATTAAAGAGAGAGCCCTCTCTGAATTCTAGGAAGGCTAGATCCTAGAATTTGAAGTAGGTTTGTGGTTACCTCTAGTATTCTTTGAATAAAAACTCAAAATCCCACAACTTAAGAAATTACTAAAGTGATAACATCTTGAAACCTGTGTTTTTCCATTTTATCTTGTAAGTTGTGCTCTCAAATGGTTCAAAGCACCATTTTCAAGTTTCACTTAATCTTTTCCCAAGATATGCTAAAAATGAGAACACCATTGATGATTGAGATAAATAATGGAAAAATAGTTCAATAATGGTCAATTATCCTCATTTCGACTTGATAGTAATTGGATTAGACGTGAAGTGTTGTAGATAGTGGTTTTGGAAAAACTTAGACAAAGATGCAGCAGAAAAAGATATTGATTTCATTAAAATCAAAGAACTATAATATGCTTACAAGGAGAATGGAAATAAACTAGTTTGGGTGATGGTAGTTTATCTCTGAGAAAATATGTGGGAGATATATGTCCTTGAACTATGTTACAATGAGGCTCAAGGGCATTTTTATTATTGAACAACAAAGGGAAACACTAAAATACCAAAACCCTAACCCTAGGTGATGGAACACCAAGCATTTTTGGGCCTCATTAGGGTTCGTTGGGAAACCAACTTCTGGGGGTCATAGCTTGGTCATATGATAGCTATTTGGGGTGTATGATACATCATTGGAAATATTTGTTCGATTATTATAGGATTTACACTTGTCCCTTTCCTATGGGCCTATTGTACACATAAAAAAATGTGTTTTATGGGTTTGAAACAACTCTCAAAGTTAGAGAGCTGGAAATTGCTAAAAATTGTAAATGTTCTTATAATGAAAAAAACTCATGAACCCATGATATTGAAATAACAAATTTCAAAACATTTAGAAGATCAATTCTTATATCCAAAATAAAGAAATAGAAATGAAACTTAATGAATAGGTGTCAAATAAGGATATATTAAAAGGAATAAATAACAATGAAACTTAATGAATAAGTGCCAAGAGACACTACCCCTCAAATGCGTTGTGGAGTCCTTAAATGTTTTAGATGTTTACCCATAGGTGCATGAAAACATCTCTTGCAAAGAAAAGGAACCATGAGAAGTCATTTTATGCTTATCTTCAAATCACAATATTTCTTTTAAAGATGAAATTATTCAAGAACCTAACAATTTAATTGAATATATGATTTTACAAGTTGATCCTAAAACTAGCACCATAATCATATCTTGACTTAGAAAGCTTTAAAATACCTAAAATTGGAGCATTGTCAATCTTCCAATTCAAAATTTCAAAATAGTTGATATCAAGTTGAATTCCATTGAGATATTTTGTATCCTATTTGTTAGGGTCCTACCATAATAGGATTCATAATTTTGAATTTTCTATTTTAAAATCTTCTAATATTTTACATACCTTTGCTTTCTGCAAATGTTTTCACATATTTAAAAATTGAAAATAGGGTAAGTCACAAAATAACAATCAAAGGAAAAAAAGAAACAAAGATAAAAAAAAGGAATATTAAATATGAACCCCACTAAAATGGATCATGATAGTGTTGTACGTTCAAATGCCACTAATATTAGTTGACTTTTACAAATAAGATTTTGTGCAGCTTATCCTAAATGCCACAATCCATGAGGGTCAAATAGCTCAATCTTGACATTTCATGATTTAAATTTCATGCTGATAGATAGAAAATAAAGATCTAGCCAAACTTTTTAACCTTGATAGATCAGCAGTTAGGTAGAGAATAAATAAGGAGCTGAACAATTTAATTTGAGCCCTTGGAAGGAATAAGGATATAATTAGTTAGTTTGTTGATTGAAAGAAAAACGAATAAGGGTTTGAAAGTTCAAATGCACCCATGTAAAAGAAGAAAAAATGTTAAGGTAGTTGATGGCTAGGTAGAAACAATTTTCACAAGCATGGCTAAGAGACAATTGGTCATTTCATTTACTAATTTCCCTTCAAAATCATTCCCCTTGTAAAAATACTATTTTTTCCTTCATTTTTACTCTTTCCCCTTATTTCACTCACTTTTCCTTATAATTTCGTTTTACTAATTACCCTTTTTCCATAATTTCCCCGTAGAAACCCCCATATCCTAAGTCTAAATATTAAAAATAATATATCGGGTCCCATGGTAAATCCTTCCCTCAAAAACATTTTAATACTTATTCTAATATTTATTAATTTCCCATACCATTTTTTAACACTAAAATCGTAATATATTCATTTATCCCTTTTTTTAAGTTTCCCACATTAAAATTCACTATTTCACTCCACATATTATATATCCTAACTTTTTATATTAATTTCCCACTATTCTAAAGTCCCGACCCACTAATTATTTAACACATGTTAAATAAACCCCGCATATAATTCCCAGGCCCCACCTCCCATACCCACCTATCAATTTTCAAACACCCGACAACCTTCGGATCTCCATTCCTCACATCCAATGACTAATGAGCCTTTTTGCACCTGTGATAGCCTGATCTATAGGATTCCAAAATCTTGTGAAATAAGTGGTTTTTAATACTCCACTCCTCGCTATGTGGCGCCTCCATAATCCGTCGCATCATTCAAAAGGAAACCACTTACCTTCTTTGCTTGATGTGAAAAACCACCAAGCAGTTTATCCCTGTACGAACAATACTAGCCTGCCATTTCAATTTGACCCTGCGCTGTGTGAAGAAAATCATACCATCATTCCACTCCTTCACTGTGCGAAAAGCCAAAATTGTTTCAAAACCCTGCAATTGAATAATTTCTACAGATTTGCGAAGAAAACTAAAGCCATTGTCAAACATAACTAAAAACCTGCTATTTTATCCATAACCTCTCTCTACTTAAAATGAGAAGGTGACACTCCATTGTCAAGCTAAATTAAATTACCACTACATTTCAAACTCGTTTCACAGGCTTCCTCATTCCCCAAATACATTACTTGCCTCACTGCAAAATGATTTTTCATTAGAAAATGTTTTATTTTGTAGGTTGTTAGCAGAATAGAAGCTTGAGGAAACAATTTTAATACCAGTTAAAAAAAAATTCATCCAGATTCTCGAAATGAGAATTCGAGTGGTTTTCCTCAAAATAAAAGACAATTATCACAGAGAAAGTAATGTTCTAACATAGAGGAAATTCTTTTACTCAGCAGAAGGTTACGTACATGTGAAAGAACACAAATGGAACAAACAAACATATGAGAAATAATTTTCAAAATCTAAATGAGTTTTTTGTTTCTAACATCCTCATATACAAAAAAATCTCTCATTTTTCTAACAACCATTGTGGTTTTCAATATTTTAAACAATATTTGAAAGCACTTTTTACAGAAAATTCCTATCTAGTCATCATTTTCCAGAGAATATTATCGCCAATAGGAAATGAATGTTGCAAAATTTGAGGAGTTTTATGTTCCTAATATGCAAACCTAAAAAAACCTATCTTACTATATTCACAGGTATTAAAAAATAAGAGATACATGCACATCTTCACAGCCTATATTTCAAGCTGTGCAAAGTTATGTTTTACACATATTTTTACAGAGCCTATTATGAACAATGGGAGAAAAATTTCAGGAAACAGAGAGGGTTTTCTCGAAAACATGTTTATCTATAATAACCTCTTTCACTCTATACATATATATCTCGGATGGAGATATACAAAGGGATTTCTAGACCCTATGTTTCAGAAATTCAGGAGGAAAAAGCTCAAAGACAGTTGGTGACTTGGATGCCACCTCATCAAATAAGAGTTGATATCAAATTTTAATTTCTCTTCTTTGTCACCAGCTATTCACAAAGATAGTGCCAAGTAGATTCATTAGTTTTAATGTCCTATGTTTGAGTTCTATTATGTAACAAAGTTTTACATATTTGTAAGAAATTTTGATATTTTTCCAAGATATTTTAGTTTATAATTTGTATAAATACTTCATCATTTGAAGTAATAGAGGTTGGATTTTGTAACCAGAAACCTCACCATTCATGGTGATTAAGTCCACTAAGTTCAAGTGACTATTTGAATTAATATAAGAGAATTTTTTTCAGGATTTATGTGCCATATCTACTGGTGAATTTTTCCTCACTGTATATGTGCTTTCCTTTGTTTCCGTTTTATGGTTTTCTTAATTATGAATTGTGTAACAGGAGTATTACTACAGAATCTGTTGAGATCATACTCTTTGCCTTTAACTATTAGTAATCTACATGTTTTATTCTGATATCCAAATTAGGGAATTCTTCATTTCTCCCTAGTTTCGATTGAACCTCTATTCTGATATCCATATTAGGGAATTATTCACTCCTCCCTAGTTTCGATTGAGCTTCTATTCTTATATATAGATTAGAGAATTATTAAATGATCCCTAGTTTCGATTAATTCTTCCTTATTATTTTATTACATTTCATCCAAATTTAAAGGATCGAATAGTAATGTCTACCTTGCCCTGTTTCACTTAAGCTTGATACTTCTGCAAATTGATCACCCAAGCCTCTTTGACTCCATTGCCCAATGGCCTTCTTTTGCATTTATAGACAAACAAATTCAAAAACCAACTCCGTACTTATTAACTACCCTAATATCTAATTCAAATAAAGCTAAATCATACAGAGAGAGCCCTCTCTGAGTTTAGGAGGGCTAGATCCTAAACTCAAAAGTTGGTTTGTGGTTACCTCGATAAATTCTTTCTTTAACCTTGATAAATTACTGAGTGATAACATAGTGGAGAATCAACTGGGGAAGAACATCTTCTTCGAAAAGATTATACAAGGATTGGACCTGATCTACGATGGTGGACAGTGATCAGACTCACAAGGGTTAAAATCATCCACCTCGCGAATTCAATTCCAAATCAGTTTCAAAATCGAGACTCCACTGGAGAAATGAACCTGGAAGAACATCATGGGAATATTAGGTTTTCAACTTGGATCTTAATCCAAGACGTTATGTTATTTCTTATCAAGAAGGTTTTCAATGTATATTGTATTTTAGTAATGGTCTTAGACTAATATTTGATTACTTTTCTTTGAAGAGTGTAAATATAAATTCTCCTTTTGAGCAACTTTCTCATGGAAATAATGATGATCATTTTCCAATTGATAAGCCTCAAGAAATCAAGACTAATATTAAAATTCTTGTGCATATTCATGTACCTTGTAAAGTTCCTAATAGATATAAGCCCCTCATATTACCTACTATAGTCCATAATTTCCATGATAACTATTACAAATACCTCCCCCGGTTTGATGGAGAAAAGGATAACATCACTGTTGAAAAAAAAGTATTCAAGGTTTTTAAAATTATATGGATTTATTTGAGATTGATGAAGATGATGTTAGAATCATGCTTTTTTCTATTTCTTTGGAAAGTAAAGTTAAAAGTTGGTTCAAGAACCTGCCTATTGCAAGCATCTCAAATTTCCAACAGCTTTCCAAAATTTTCGTTGATAAATGGATAATCAAATTCAATCATTTCATAATCATATAATGATATGATCAATTGAAAAGACAACCAAATTATTCAATACATCAATTTTCTGCCAGATTTAATCAAGTTTATTATTCAATGACAGAAAATATAAGACCTCCTCCTGATTCAACTCTCTTGCATTACCCAAGAGCCTTTGATCCATAAATAGAATTTTAGTTAAGAGAAAGAGATTCAGAAACATTTGAACATATGCAAAATATTGCAATTGATATAGAAGTTAATCTGGAAATAAGAAAGGAAAATTTGAAAGCAGAAGGAGGGAAGAACAACATTGCAGAGGGAAAACTTGACATTTTGGTAAGTAAAATAGAAGAAATGATATAGAAGATCATAATGAAAGATTGAATTTTTTGTTCAAGATCGTCATGCAAAAAAAGAAGAGGTTGTTGTCTAGGAACACTTTGCTAATCCCAACTTCCATAGATTATAAAATAGATTTATAGATCAATATGAGGAGAAGAAATCAGCTGATCTAATGTGTATGTTTGATGAAATTCCTTCTTTCGATGATTTTCCAAAGTATGATCATTATGATGATATTTATGTTCTCCAAAATCAAGCTAACTTTACAAATCAATCAAAAGCTAGTTTGTGGGATGAGGAAACTCAGTTTCAGCAGCAAGAATACAATCATCACCGAATACAAATCAGCCATGAGAGTGAAGAAGAAAGTGCAGAAAAATGGGAATTAAATTATGGATCTCTACCTCTTTGTTTTTCTTCATTTTAGTTGATCAAAGACAACTTGAATGCAATAAAAAATAATTAGTCTTTAGAGATTGTTATGGACAACAAAGAAAACAATGAATTTCTTGATCAATATTATTCAGTTTCACAATTATAGTTATTAAATTCCATTGAAATACCTGATGAGATGACACATGAAAGTTCTTCACCATTGAGTTTTGAATAATTTCAATTTTTTAAATCAAATCTTTAAAATATCTCCAAAGAAAAGGATGAGAAGTCTACAGAGATCTATGAAGTCTCAATGGAACCCATATCCAATAGGTTGCAACAATCCTTCCAAGTTTTTCATGATCCGATAGCTATTGCGTTGGATAATAAATGTAGTCAAAATATATCTACTTTAAATTATTATGAGCTTCAAAATCTAGATAATAAAAGTTTCATCAAACAGATATTTCCACCAGTAGAAATATCATCACAAAGGTCACATGAAAGTTCATACGGAAATAAATATGAAGATAACATTTTAGTTTCATGGTATGGAGGCCATTAGAAACACATGTACAGTTGCTTAGAACAGTTTAACAGTTTCACATACACTTTGGAAGATTCTTTTGTATAGTTTACAGAGTTAACAAAGGAAATTGAGTATTTCCTCATGTTTACATCTGTTGACAAGTTTCTAATGGTTTGCAGAATTACAGTTTTGACAATCAACAAGCACATGCAAAAAAATACCTCAATGTATATAATGCTTGAATGGATGCCTTGGATCTTTCATTTTACCTAACCAGTAGTTGGACATATAATTAAAGTAGGTAGAATTACAGTTTATTTCAATTTTAGTTTTCAAGAAAGTATTGAAATAAGTAATTAGGATTCATAACTAAGAAGAAGGCTCTAAGGTATTGATGATTTAGTAATCTAGTTTGAAGGTTGCAAAACCTTTTAGTTTCAGATCAGATTTCAGTTTGCAGAAAAGGTTCAATTTCAGCTCAATATTTTCAATCACAGAAATTATACAACAAAGCATATGCATATTTCGGATCGGCCCAATTGATCAGGCTACTAGTTGAAGCCGGTCTTCACATCTCACAAGGAGATACCATCCCCATGTGAAGCCAGTGTTAGGGTCCTATAATAATAGGATTCATAATTTAAAATTTTCTATGTTAAAATCTTGTAATATTGTACATACCTTTGCTTTCTGCAAATGTTTTCCCATATTTAAAAAAAGAAAAGAGGGTAAGTCGTAAAAGAAAAATCAAAGGGAAAAAGGAAACAAAGATAAAAAAAGGAATACTAATTATGAACCCAACTAAAATGGATCATGAAAGTTCCCAACATTCAAATTCCACTACTATTAGTTTACATTTTCAAATAAGATTTTGTGCATCTTGTCCTAAATTCCATAATCCATGAGGGTCAAATAGATCAATATTGACTTTTCATGATTTAAATTTCATGCTGATAGATAGAGAATAAAGATCTAGCCAAACTGATTAAACTTGCCAGATCAGTAGTTAGGTAGAGAATAAATAAGGAACTCAACAGTTTAATTTGAGCCCTTGGAAGAAATAAGGATAGAATTAATTATTTTGCTGATTGAAAGAAAAGTGAATCAGGGTCTGCAAGCTCAAATGCACCCATGTAAAAGAAGAAAAAATGTTAGGGTAGTTGATGGGTAGGCAGAAACAGTTTTCACAAGCATCGATAACAGACAATTGGTCATTTCATTTACTAATTTCCCTTCAAAATCAGTCCCCTTGTAAAAATACCCATTTTTCCTTCATTTTTACTCTTTCCTCTTATTTCACTGATGTTTCCTTATAATTTCCCTTTACTAATTTCCCTTTTTCCATAAATTCCCACTAGAAACCCCCATTTCCTAAGTCTAAATATTAAAAATAATGCATCGGATCCCATGCTAAATCCTTCCCCGAAAATATTTCAATACTTATTCTAATATTTATTAATTTCCCATAACACTTTTTAACACTAAAATCGTAATATATTCATTTATCCCTTTGTATGTTTTTCCTGCATTAAAATTCATTATTTAACTCCACATATTATATATCCTACCTTTTGATATTAATTTCCCACTATTCGAAAGTCCCTACCCACTAATTATTTAACACATTTTAAATACACCAGTCATATAATTCCCGAGCCCCACCTCCTATACCCATCTATCAATTTTCAAACACCCGACAACCATCAAATCTCCCTTCCTCAGATCCAATGACCAATGAGCCTTTTTGCACCTGCAATAGCTCGATCTATAACATTCCAAAATCTTGCGAAATAAGTGTTTTTCACTACTCCCCTCCTCGCTACATGGTGCCTCCACAATTCATCACATCATTCAAAAGAAAACCACTTACCATCTTTTCTTGATGCGAAAAACCACCAAGCAGTTTATCCCTATACAAATAATACTACCGTGCCATTTGAATTTGACCACACGCTGTGTGAAGAACATCATACCATCATTCCACTCTAGCACTATGCGAAAAGCCAACATTGTTTCATAACCATGAAATTGAATTATTTCTACAGATTTGCGAATAAAACCAAAGACATTGTCAAAAAAAACTAAAACCCGCTATTTTATCCACAACCTCTCTATGTTTAAAATGCGAAGGTGACACTCCATTGTCAAACTGAATTAAATTCCCACTATATTTAAAACTCGTTTCACAGACTTCCTCATTCCCCAAAGCCATTGCTTTCCTCACTGCAAACTGATTTTTCATTAACAAATGTTTTATTTTGCAGGTTGTTAGCAAAACAGAAGCTTGAGGAAACAATTTTAATACTAGTTAAAAACCTGTTTCTTCCATATTCTTGAAATGAGAATTGGAGGGGTTTTCCTTAAAATAAAAGACAATTATCACAGAGACAATAATGTTCTAACAGAGAGGAAAGGCTTTTACTCAGGAGAAGGTTACATACATGTGAAAGAAGAAAAATGGAACAAACAAACAGATGATATATAATTTTCAAAATATGAAAGAGGTTTTTGTTTCTAAAATCCTCATATACAAAATCCTCTCTCACGTTTCTAATAGCCATTATGGTTTTGAATATTTTAAACAATATTTGAGAGCAGTTTTTACAGGAAAGTCATGTTTATTCATAATTTTCTAGAGAAGACTGTGGCCAATCAAAAATGAATATTGTAACAATCAAGTATTTTTATGTTCCTAAGATTCCAAATTATAAAAACCTATCTCACATTATGCACAGGTATTACAGAAGGAGAGATACATGCACATCTTCACAACCTAATTTTTGGACTCTGCAAAGTTCTGTTTTAAACATCTTTTTTCATAGCATACTGTAAACAAGTGAAGTGAAATTTTAGGAAACAGAGAGAGGTTTTTCTTGAAAACATATTTATCTACAATAATTTCTTTCAAGTTTTACATATCTATCTCAAATTGAGATATAAAAAGGTATTTATGGACCCTATGTTTTAGAAATGTGGGAGGAAAAAACTCAAAGAGAGTTAATGAATTGGATGCCACCTCATCAAATAAGAGTTGCTATCAAATTTGAATTGATCTTCTTTGTCACCAGCAATTCACAAAGATATTTCCAAGTAGATTAATTAGTTTTTAATGTTCTATGTTTGATTTCTATTTATGTAACATAGTTTTATATATTTGTAAGAAATCTTGAGATTTTTTCAAGATATTTTAGCTTAGAATTTGTATAAATACTTCATCATTTGAAGTAATAAATGTTGGAATTTGTAACCAAGAACCTCAAAATTCAAGGTGATGTAGTCCACTAAGTTCAAGTGACTATTTGAATTAATAAAAGAGTTGTTTATGGATTCATGTGACATATCTACTCATGAATTTTTCCTCATTGTATATGTGCTTTCCTTTGTTTCCATTTTATGGTTTTCTAAATTTTGAGTTTTCTAACAAGATTATTACTACAGAATCTCTTGATATCATGCACTCTCCCTTTAACTATTAGTAATCTACATGTTTTCTTCTGATAGCCAAATTAGGGAATTCTTCATTCCTCCCTAGTTTTGATTGAACCTCTATTCTGATATCCAGATTAGGGAATTATTCATTGCTCCCTAGTTTCGATTGAGAATCTATTTTTATATCCAGATTAGGGAATTCTTAAATGCTCCTAGTTTCGATTAAGTCTTCCTTCTTCTTTTATTAAATTTCATCCAAATTTAAAGGATCTAGTAGTAATGTCTACATTGCCCTGTTTCACTTAAGCTTCATACTTATGCAAATTGATCACCCAAGCCTCTTTGATTCCATTGCCCAATGGCCTTCTTAAGCATTTCCAACCAAACCAATTCAAAAACCAACAGTTCATTCATTATCTAGCCTAATATATATTTAAAATAAAGCTAAATCATACAGAGAGATCCCTCTCTGAGCTTAGAAGGGCTAGATCCTAAACTCAAAAGTAGGTTTGTGGTTACCTTGGTAAATTCTTTCTTTCACCTTCAGAAATCATTGAGTGATAACATAGTGGCTACTCCAATTCACACACAAGGGTTAAAATCATCCACATGGCGACTCCAATTCCAAATCAGTTTCAAAATCAAGACTCCACTGGAGAAATGAACCTGGAAGAACATCATGGGAATATCAGGTTTTCGTCTTGGATCTTAATCTAAGACATTATGTTCTTTCTTATTAAGAAGGTTTGTTAATGTATATTGTATTTTAGTAATGATATTATACTAATATTTGATTATTTTCCTTTGAAGAGTGTAAATATAAATTCTCCTTTTGAGAAACTTTCTAATGGAACTAATGATGATAATTTTCCAATTAATAAGCCTCAAGAAATCAAGACTAATATTACAATTCATGTACATATTCATGTACCCTGTAAATTTCCTAATAGATATATGCCCCTCATCTTACCTCGTGTACTCCATAATTTCCCTGATAACTATTACAAATGCCTCCCCGAGTTTGATGGAGAAACTGATAACATCACTTCTGAAAAACATATTCAAGGTTTTGAAAATTATATGGATTTATTTAAGATTGATGAAGATGATTTTAGAATCAGGATTTTTTCTCTTTCTTTGGTAAGTAAAGTTAAAAGTTGGTTCAAGAATCTGCCTATTGAAAGCATCTCAAATTTCCAACAGTTTTCCAAAATTTTCCTTGATAAATGGATAATCAAAGTCAATATTTTCATAATCATAGAAGAATATAATCAATTGAAAATACAATCAAATGATTCAATACATAATTTTTCTCACAGATTTAATCAAGTTTATTAAGCAATTCCAAAAATTATAAGACCTCCTCCTGATTCAACTCTCTTGCATTACCCAAGTGCCTTTGATCCAGAAATAGAATTTTAGTTAAGAGAAAGAGATTTAGAAACACTTGAACAGATGAAAAATATTGCAATTGATATAGAAGTTAATTTGAAAATAAGAAAGGAAAAGTTGAAAGAAGAAGGAGAGAAGAACAACATTGCAGAGGTAAAAATTGACATTTTGGTAAGTAAAATAGAAGAAATGATATACAATATCGCCATGAAAGATGAATTTTGTGTTCAAGAACATCATGCAGATAAAGAAGATATTGTTGGATAGGAACACTTTGCTAATCCCAACTCCCATAGATTAGAAAATGGAATTATAGATCAATATGAGGAGAATAAATCTGCTGATCTAATGTGTATGTTTGATGAAATTCTTATTTTTGATGATTTTCCTAAGTATGATCATTATGGTGATAGTTATGTTCTCCAAACTCAAGCTAAATTTACAGAGAAATCAAAATCTAGTTTGTGGGATGAGGAAACTCAGTTTCAGCATCCAGAATACAATGATCAGCCAATATTGATCAGCCATGAGAGTGAAGAAGAAAGTGTAGAAAATTGAGAAGTAAATCATGGATCTCTACCTCCTTGTTTTGATTCATTTTAGTTCATCAAAGACAGCTTTAATGAAATAAAAAATCATCAGTCTTTAGAGGTTTTTATCGAAAACAAACAAAACAATGAATTTCTTGATCACGAATATTCATTTTCACAATTACAGTTATCAAATTCCATTGACATACTTGATCAAATGACACATGAAAGTTCTTCACCACTAAGTTTTGAATCATTTCAATTTTTAAAAGAAAATATTTACAATATCTCCAAAGATAAGGATGAGCAGTCTACAAAAATCTATGAAGTCTCATTAAAACCCATATCTAATAGGCTACAACAATCCTTCGAAGTTTCTAATGATCCAATAGTTATTGTGTTGGATAATAAATGTAGTCAAAATATTTCTACCTATAAATTATTATGAGCTTCAAAATCAAGATGATAAAAGTTTCCTCAAACAAACATTTCCATTAGTAGAAATATCATCACAAAGTTTATTTGAAAGTTCGCAGGGAAATAAAGATGAAGATAACTTTTCAGTTTCATGGTATGGAGGCTATCATAAACACATGTACAATTGCTTAGAATAGTTTAACAGTTGTACATACACTTTGGAATATAATTTTTTATAGTTTACAGAGTCAACAATGGAAATTGAGTATTTCCTCATCTTTACATGTGTTGACAAGTTTCTCATGGTTTGCAGAATTATAGTTTTGACAATCAACAAGCACATGCAACAAAATACCTCAATGTATATAATACTTGAATGGCTGCATTGGCTCTTTCATTTTACCTAAATAGCAGTTGGCCAACTGATTAGAGTAAGTAGGTAGAATTTTAGTTTATTTCAATTTCAATTTTCAAGCAAGTATTGAAATAAGTCATTAAGATTCATAATTGAGAAGAAGGATCTAAGGTCTTTGTCATTTAGTAATCTAGTTTGAAGGTTGCAACACCTTTTAGTTTCAAATCAGATTTCAGTTTGTAGAAAAGGTTCAATTTCAGTTCAAGATTTTTAATCACAAAGATTATACAAATAATAATTTTGGGATTGGCCCGATGGATCAGGCTACTATTCGACGGTGTTCTTGACATCTCCCAAGGAGACGCCATCCCCATGTGAAGCCACTATTAGGGTCCTATAATAATAGGATTCATAATTTTGAATTTTCTATGTTAAAATCTTGTAATATTGTACATACCTTTGCTTTCTGCAAATATTTTCCCATATTTAAAAAATGAAAAGAGGGTAAGTTGTAAAAGAAAAATCAATGAAAAAAAAGAAACAAAGATAAAAAAAGGAATATTAAATATGAACCCCACTAAAATGGATCATAAAAGTGTTGCATGTTCAAATTCCACTACTATTAGTTTACTTTTGGAAATAATATTGTGCAGCTTGTCCTAAATGCCACAATCCATGAGCATCAAATAGCTCAATCTTGACTTTTCATGCTTTAAATTTCATGCTGATAGATAGAGAGTAAATATATAGCTAGAATATTTAACCTTGGGAGATCAGTAGTTAGGTAGAGAATAAATAAGGAGTTCAACAATTTAATCTAAGCCGTTGGAAGAAATAAGGATAGAATTAGTTAGTTTGCGGATTGAAAGAAAAATGAATAAGGGTTTGAAAGCTCAAATGCACCCATGCAAAAGAAGAAAAAAATGTTAGGGTAATTGATGGGTAGGCAGAAACAATTTTCACAATGATGGATAAGAGACAATTGTTTATTTTATTTACTAATTTCCCTTCAAAATCATTCCCCTTGTAAAAATACCTCTTTTTCATTCATTTTTACTCTTTCCCCTTATTTCGCTCATTTTTCCTTATAATTTACCTTTACTAATTACCCTTTTTCCATAAATTCCACCTAGAGACACCCATATTCTAAGTCTAAATATTAAAAATAATGTATTGGGTCCCATGGTAAATCCTCCCGTGAAATTTTTTTAATACTTATTATAATATTTATTAATTTCCCATAATGCTTTTTAACACTAAAGTCATAATATATTCATTTATCCCTTTGTATATTTTTCCTGCATTAACATTCATTATTTAACTCCACATACTATATATCCTACCTTTTTATATTA
Source organism: Pinus albicaulis (assembly GCA_034641835.2). NCBI lineage: Eukaryota > Viridiplantae > Streptophyta > Pinopsida > Pinales > Pinaceae > Pinus > Pinus albicaulis. Next base: position 1,594,208,247 of record CM076581.1, read on the forward strand.
ATTTCCCACTATTCTAAAGTCCCGACCCACTAATTATTTTACACATGTTAAATACACCACACATATAATTCCCCAGCCCCACCTCCTATGCCCACCTATCAATTTTCAAACACCCGACAACTGTCGGATCTCCGTCCTCAGATCCAATGACCAATGAGCCTTTTCGCACCTGTGATAGCCCGATCTATAAGATTCCAAAATATTGTGAAATAAGTGGTTTTCACTACTCCGCTCCTTGCTACATGGCGCCTCCACAATCCATCGCATCATTCAAAAGAAAACCACTTACCATCTTTCCTCCATGCGAAAAAACACCAAGAAGTTTATCCGTGTACGAATAATACTACCCTGCAATTTGAATTTGACCTCATGATATTTGAAGAACATCATACCATCATTCCACTCCAGCACTGTGTGAAAAGCCAACATTGTTTCAAAACCCTCCAATTGAATTCTTTCTACAGATTTGCGAATAAAACCAAAGCCATTGTCAAACATAGCTAAAAACCCGCTATTATATCCATAACCTCTCTCTCTTTAAAATGCACAGGTGACAGTCTATTGTAAAACTCAATTAAATTCCCACTAGAGTTCAAACTCGTTTCACAGACTTCCTCATTCCCCAAAGCCATTGCTTGCCTCACTACAAACCAATTTTTCATTAACAAATGTTTTATTTTGCAGGTTGTTAGCAGAACATAAGCTTGATGAAATAGTTTTAATAGTAGCTAAAAAAATGTTTCTTCCAGATTCTCGAAATGAGAATTCTAGTGGTTTTCCTTAAAAGAAAGTCACAGTGACAGTAATGTTCTAACAGAGAGGAAAGAATTTTACTCACGAGAAGGTTACATACATGTGAAAGAATACAAATGGAACAAACAAACAGATGAGAAATAATTTTCAAAATCCGAAAGATTTTTTTGTTTCTAACATCCTCATATACAAAAACCGCTCCCACTTTTCTAACAACCATTACGGTTTTGAAAATTTTAAACAATATTTTAAAGCAGTTTTTACAGAAAATTCCTGTTTAGTCATCATTTTGCAGAGAATTTTGTGGCCAATTAGAAATGAATCTTGAAAAAATGGAGGAGTTTTATGTTCCTAATATGCCAACCTACAAACACCATTCTCACTTTATGCACAAGTATTACGAAAGGAGAGATACATGCACATCTTCACATCCTATTGTTCGAACTATGAAAAGTTATGTTTTACACATCTTTGTGCACAGCCTATTGTGAACCACTCGAGTGACATTTTAGGAAACAGAGAGAGGTGTTTCTCGACAACATATTTATATACAATCACCTCTTTCACTTTTTACATATATATCTCGGATTGAGATATAAAATGGGATTTGTTGACCCTATTTTTTAGAAATTCGGGAGGAAAAAGCTCAAAGACAATTAGTGACTTGGATGCCACCTCATCAAATAAGAGTTGCTCTCAAATTCGAATTTCTCTTCTTTGTTACTAGCCATTCAAAAATATAATGCCAAGTAGATTAATTATTTTTTAATTTCCTATGTTTGAGCTCTTTTTATGTAACACATTTGTAGATATTTGTAAGAAATCTTGATATTTTTTCAAGATATTTTAATTTATAATTTGTATAAATGCTTCATCATTTGAAGTAGTAGAAGTTGGATTTTGTAATGACGAACCTCGCCATTCATGGTGATGCAGTCCACTAAGTTCAAGTGACTATTTGAATTAATAAAAGAGAATATGTTTTAGGATTCATGTGCCATATGTACTCGTGAAGTTTTCCTCATTGTATATGTGCTTTCCTTTGTTTCCATTTTATGGTTTTCTTAATTCTGAATTGTCTAACATGAGTATTACTATAGAATATGTTGAGACCATACACTATGTCTTTAACTATTAGTAATCTAAATGTTTTCTTCTCATATCCAAATCAGGGAATTCTTCATTGCTCCTTAGTTTTGATTGAACCTCTATTCTCATATCGAGATAAGGAAATTCTTCATTGCTCCCTAGTTTCAATTGAGCCTCTATTCATATATCCAGATTACTAAATTCTTAAATTCTCCATAGTTTCAAATAAGTCTTCGTTCTTCTTTTATTACATTTCATCCAAATTTAAAGGATCTAGTAGTAATGTCTACCTTGCCCTGTTTCACTTAAGCTTGATACTTCTGCAAACATATCACCCAAGCCTCTTTGACTCCATTGCCCAATGGCCTTCTTCTGCATTTCCAACCAAACCAATTCAAAAACCAACTCTCTACTTATTAACTAGCCTAATATATATTTCAAATAAAGCTAAATCATACAGAGAGCCCTCTATGAGGTTAGGAGGGCTAGATCCTAATCTCAAAAGTAGGTTTTTGGTTACCTCGGTAAATTCCTTCTTTAACCTTGAGAAATTAGTGATAACACTATGGTCAATACAATAAGATGAACTAGATTTTCTAAAAAATTCCTAGGTCATTGAGCTCCAATAATCCTCTAGGCATCATAAATTTTTGTAAGCTCAACCAATTCATAATGCCCATTACATTTTTTTGTTGCCCATGCCACTAGAAAGGCCAAATAAATAGGTTGCCTTGAAACCTATATTTTTCCATTTAATCTTGAAATTTGTGCTCTCAAATGGTTCAAAGCACCATGCTCAAGTTTTACTTAGTCTTTTTGCAAGATATGCTAAAGCACCATTGATGATTGAGATAACTAATGGAAAAATAGCTCACGAATGGTATATTGTCCTCAGTTGGACTTGATAGTACTTGGATTCAATGTGAAGTGTTGTATATAGTTTTTTTGGAGAAACTTACAGTGGAATGCTTAAAGCATGTCAAATATTTCTCTCATAAGATATTAAAAAGAAATTTTGTTGTAAATTTTTTGTGTAAATTTAAATTCACACAAAAAAATCATTCTAATTTTTGAAAAAAAGTAAGTATGAAAAAATGTTATTAATATTATTTGTCTTTATATTTTATTAATGATTAATGTTTTTTTTTTCTACATATTAAATTACTTTATATTTAGGATTATATATAGAGATTTAAAACAATTTGTTAACAAACATTCTATTGTACATAATATTTTATATAGAAATTTGAAACTATTTGTTCACAAATTGTGTTAAATATTGAGTTTATAAATTAATTTAAATATAGAATATATAGAGGCAATTATTTTGATAAAAGTATCATATATTGAGGGATTTGGATAAAAGTAAAAGATTACAAATAATGTATTAAATATAGCGCTAATAAATATTATTGAAGTGCAGTGTGTGTTGGAGGGTGATGAGGTGCTCTATGAAGACACTCCTTGATGTAAAGTTAGGAGTTCAATTTCCTAGGGTGCTATATTAGACATGATGAATGTTGAGATTTCTTTTAATTAAATTTTGAGAAAATATCATGAATGTGACAACAATAGTGTAACACCCCCAATTCATGTGATTGCATTTTAAAGTTAGATACTTGAACTTTACATCCTAAGGGGAGTGGACCCCAAAGGATAATTATTTTGTGAATGTAATTAAACATTTAATTGAGGAAATGAATAAATTATTGTGGTGCAAATTTACCAAAAATGAGATGATGAGATCACTTGCTAAATCTGTGAGGATGGATGAGGCAAATATTTCCCCACAATCTTTCAAAAATCCTTGGAAGATAGTAAGTTTTAAATTTAGATTTTTGAGGAAAAATCTGAATTTCCCCAATGATGAGGAAAGTAGTTGGGAAGAGGTAAAAAGATGGAAAAGCTGAGGAAAAGCATAAAACAGCTTTAAAGAATCCCTAAATGGGAAGCCTAGGAAAATAGGAAGAAAATCATCATGAGATTCTCGACGCAGAATTAGAAACATGCTTTGGGGAACAATAGCTTAAATAAGCTGCTCTTGTACAGATTAGAGGTTAATCTGCTATAGGAGGTGATCTCAGCTCGGGGGTGAGTTCTGGGAGACAGAAGAACTCTAAGGTTGGGAGGTTGGTCTACTACACGAGTGGTATGTCTCTAAGAAAATTTGTCTTATTGTTTGTTATAGTATGAATTGGCTACATATAAAAACAAACTTTATATCTAAGTTAGTTCATATTATTAGTCTACATTTAACAGAATGTAATCACCAGGTAGTAACCTGATCACTCTGTATAGTTGTAGAGGAACATCCTTTAAAGTAGAATTCCACAGAAGGTTTGAACCCAGGGTGGGTCTAAATCTGAGGAAACCTTGTTCTTTCAGGAAACACTGTGGAATTGTGTTTAATCTGCTTCTGTTTCCAAGCATAATTTTTATTATAGCTATCATAGAGAGAAATGGAATTAACTATAGTACACCAGAACAATAGCAGGATATGAGTTACAACGTATACTGCCTGTGAAAGAACAGAGGGAGAGACTCAATAGACTGACCTCAGGTTTAGCCAAACACTCCATTATAATTCCAGGAAATCAAATGATCTTAGACAACAAGGTAGTCCATAAGCCCTTACTCTGGTGAAGGAAAGTAGTAGATATTTATAAATATATAAATAAATAAATAAATAAAAGACCAGACAATGGCCTCATGGAACTATTCTAATATCATAGTACTGAGAATGAATACATAGAGTGCAGAAATTATGAGTAAGCAGTTGAGAAGCATAGGAGCAAGAAGTAAATAAATTTCAACATTATACACAGTAGCATTTATATAACCAACATTCCCTTGACTATGAGGGAAGTGAAAAGAGTTCAAATCCCATTACCAGCTCTTCAGAATCCAGCTACCATCAGACACATAGATAGATACGAGCTGTAACTAATTACAAGAAAATGAGAAGAAACTGGAGAATAGAATTATGCTTGCATACCTTTGAAAAATGAGAAAACATAAATTATAGACTTTCATACATATTAATCATCTATTGATAAATAAGAAAGGTCTCATAAATGTCCAACAAGCTTTTCATATGTCTAGACAGATAGGTATAAAACCATTTCAGTGTAACCAGGAGCAGAGGCAACTGTAATTATGATATAAATACCAAAGTGTAGATTTTCCACAGAAAAAAGTGAACAAAGTACATCAGAAGAATAGATAAATATCATATATGACTACTTGTAAATCCTGATGTATGCAATTAAGAAATCTGGAATGTCAGTAGCATTTCCGGAAAACCAAATAAGGTTCAGACGAGAAAATTAAACAAAGCCAAATGCGATGGTATGAAATCATATGCATTATTCATACAGTCCCTGTACATTTAAAACTGTGGCAGAGTATATTAAAATCGACCTAAGACAATAGGGAGTATATAATTGTCCAAAATCTTCAAAAGACATACTGAGCCTATTAGGCTGGGGTATATAAATCACAACCCCTATCTCAACAGAACGAATTTAGAAAAGCGCCATCCAAGGATGACAATGCTAACAAGAAGAAAACGAAAACCCCGACTCGGAGAGTGAGTCTCGTTCTGTAAGCAACCTCACGCAACATCACAAGAGAAGCATTGTTTCGACGCTCACGAGACAACGCATCAGGAGAGGAGAAGTAACCCCATAAGTATACCGACCTGGACGGCCAAGAGACCGATGTTAGCGTCCATACGATTGAAAGGGTCACTCTCTACTATCATAAGTACGCAGGAGTCCTCTGGATTTACCTGTAGAAGACAAAAACGACCCAAAACGCGAGTTAGTCACTGCGCCATCGTAGAGAAATAAGCGCATAAATAAAATAAGCTCGGTATTAAAACTATTACCTGTGGAATGCAAACCCTCAGACGCGTCGAGCCCTACAATCGAACATTTCACAGAGAGGGATTAATATAAATTACCCTCGAGTATAACACGATGAAAATCAACAATTATATGTTGAAATGGCACGAATAAAGAACATACCTCATATAGCTCCATGGAACAGGAGGCGTCCGCCTGAGGAGAGGTGATGCAGGCTACCCAAGAGGTATAGCACAAATCAGTCGCAATTTAAATATAACCAGAGAAGGGTCGACGATAACCCTGAAAATAGAAACCAATTACACCTTGCACTGAACGGAGACCTTGAACATCGAAAAACAAACCAGACGCATTCACCTTACTGATCATTCAATATATATATTCAGAGCAAGCGTATGGATTTTACAAACTAATTATGAATCATTCACACCTGCAATAGAATTAAAATGTGCGTGGGGGAATTACCTGACCGCGTGTTGAGGAACGAAAGGCGCCATACTTCTTCTCTGCAATGGAGAGTCGAAACCCTCGGCAGAAGTGGAATGACGCATACGCGGAGGAGGCCTGCAACTGATGAGCGCAGAAACCGACTTAACTCCACACTCCGAACTTATATAAGCCTTCGTTAACCCACATGAACCCTAACTGAAAACGATCGCCACCGTCCACTTGGCAGCATCGGAACAGTTAAGCCACGGATCGAGGGGTAGCCTGGGAGAGTTAATACCGTCGTATCAAAATTTATGGATGCAGATGCAAATTGAAGTCTATATGTCCTATGCCAGTATCGGCGTGGGTTTTGATCACCACGTAGGCTGAGTATGCCAACGACGTGGACTCACCACGTAAGCCAAGGAAAGGGCATAAAACCATACAACACTCATTTAGTTAGCACAACGCCTGACGTGTACCAAAAATTCCACCATGACGAGGCCCAGAGAAACCCAATCTGGAGTGATAATGCACTCTACGTGTAGAATAATACCAATGCCAGTACTATATATTAAATCGATTTAAAATCTGAGGTACCAGGATGAGTGGTCATATCAACCCAGGCGCATGTAAATGATAATACCAAACGCATGAGGAAATTCCATTCATAATAATATGCATTTCGAATTTTATGACAAGGCTATAACCATATATATAACGTAAACAACGTAACGATGGCTATTAGATAGGTCGAAAATGCCTTGGGGCAACAACTCATACAACGCAATTTATATAACATATGTTCATAGTCCATATGGGTTACGTGTGAGTTCCATAATTTCATAAATGGGATACATGACCATTAAGCTAAAGGAGAATGGCTATATGAGACCTGTGTAAAGATTAGGTTCGTATAAATCATCTCCCTAATTATAATAAAAATAACATAAGACGAGAGATAGTGATAGAGGGTATTATTGCAACATGATGAAATGAAAACTATCATAGTGAAAGGATTGATATGTCATAATAACCCTAGGCTCACAAGCTTGCATTCACAAAGGAATTTTTTTTTTTTTTTGGGTGAATTTGGAGGTGTGACAAATGGTATCAGAGCCCAAGTTATAAAACTGGGCTGGTGACTTTGTGCTCACGATTGCTGTGTACTCACTGTGTAATTTTATTGCTATAGCAAAAGTTTTGTTTTTGTTGTTTTGTTTTTTCTGTTCACTGACCTGTGCTATGTAGTGTACAGTGAGGTGATAGAATGGAAGAAGGTGGTGGAATTTATGTAGATCTGCGTGGTGAGCCAGATCCCAATGCGGCCATGATGGCTATGTTGCAAAACTTGCAACAAGAATTGGCTAAGATAAAAAGCCAGAATGACAGATTGTCATTAGCCAGTGAGGAGCAGGAAAAGCTCATCAGGGAATTAACCTCACGGAACAGCCAAGAAGGCGAAGGTTCCGGAAAGAGGAAAACTGATGAATCTGATGAGGAAGATGCTATTCGACATCAGAATAAGCAGAAAAAGGAATTACAAGGGGAATTCCAAAAAATCAAACCTCCCTCCTATGATGGGGAAAAGGAGGAGGATGCTGAAGCCTGGTTGCTGAATATGATTAAGTATTTCCAGGTTTATGAATATGAAAGCAATCTGAAGGCCAAATTAGCTGTCTACCAGCTACAAGGTAAGGCTACCTTGTGGTGGGAGGAGACAAAGATGGTGCATGCCATAGATGAAAAGGCAGTTACTTGGGAAGATTTCCAGGCTAAATTCAAAAATCGCTACTTGAATGAGCGGTACTATGATGACAAAGCAAAATAATTTCATGAGCTTAGATTGGGACAGCTCACTATCGATGAGTTTGTTACTAAATTTACCAATCTATTAAGATATGTACCTTACATAAGGGAAGAAAAGGCAAAGGTACAGAGGTTTCTGAATTGTTTGCCTATGGTATACAAGGAGAAAATTGAGTTTGACAATCCAAAAACAATGGACGAAGCTGTTAGAAAAGCTAGATTGTGTTACCAACAGTTCAAAGGAAAAAATGATCAAGGAAAAATTTGGGTAAGTAAGAATGAATTCAAAGGGAGAAAACAGAAACTAGCCTATTTGAAGAATTTTGGTAGAGATCATCAGCGGAAAAGGTTTGGTAAACCCAAAGAAAGTCAAACTGCACAGTCTCAAGTGGCATCGAAACCAATAGATGGAGACAGTAAAAAGGAGGGAACAGTCAGAATGAAGGAGCCCTTGAAATGTTGGGGCTGTGGAGAACCCCATATTTTGAGGGACTGCCCCCATAGAAATGTTCATATGCTCATGAGGGATCGGGAAGCGACAACAGTAAATGATATAGCCAGAAACATACGAACTATCAGTGCAGCCCTGGAAAATCGGCAAGCAGAGCATCAAGCAGCCATGGTGGAAATGGAGGGTAAGATTTCTGACCTACCTGTTTCTGTTTTGATTGATCCAGGTGCTTCTTTGAGTTACATTAGTCCAAAGATTGTAGAAAAATGTAACTTAAAAACTGAAAAATTTCAACAGTCATGGTTGGTACAGCTGGCCACTGCAACAAAAAGGAAGGTAACCCATAAACTGCCCAGAACAGAAATCCAATTAAATGAGTTTCGAACAGAAGTGAATTTGAACATTCTACCTTTAGGGTCATATGATCTATTGATAGGAATGGACTGGCTGGAAAAGAAGAAAGCTTTGATGAATTGCTGGGATAAGACCTTGCATTGTGTAGATGAGGAAGGGAAAATTTTTATTCTCAAAGGGAAGCCAAAACCAATTTCTTTCAGACAAATTTTAGCATTGCAATTAAAAAGAATAGCTAGAAAAGGATATCAGGTTTATGCAGTGCATGTGGAAGACACAGAACATAAAACTGAAGAAGAATTACTGGATACTGTACCAGTAATAAGAGAATTCAAGGAAATTTTTCCAAAGGAAATCCCTCATCTTCCCCCCAAAAGAGAGATTGACTTCTCAATCGATCTGGTGCCAGGAGCAACACCTGTTTCACGAGCACCTTATCGAATGAGTCCTCCTGAACTTATAGAACTGAAAATGCAATTGCAAGAACTGCTAGATAAAGGGTATATCAGACCGAGTGTGTCTCCTTGGGGAGCACCAGTGCTGTTTGTGAAAAAGAAAGATGGAACTTTCAGGATGTGCATTGATTATAGGCAACTGAATAAGTTGACCATTAAAAATAGATATCCTTTACCTAAAATTGATGATTTTTTTATCAGGTGAGAGGAGCTTCAGTATTCTCAAAAATTGACTTAATAACTGGTTACCACCAGCTCAGAATTAAAGAGGAAGACATCAGCAAAACAACCTTTAGAACCAGGTATGGCCACTACGAATTTGTAGTTCTACCTTTTGGTTTGACAAACGCCCCTGCCACATTCATGTGCCTAATGAACAGTGTGTTAAACAAGTATTTGGATAAATTTTTCCTTGTGTTCATAGATGATATTTTAGTTTACTCAAACAGTGAAGAGGAACACAAAGAACACCTGAGGATAGTGCTGCAAAATCTAAAGGAAAATCAGCTGTACGCTAAATTTAGAAAATGTGAGTTCTATAAGGACAAGTTCCAATACTTGGGTCATATTATTTCTGAACAAGGCCTTGCTGTTGATCCGGAAAAGATAAAGGCTATAAAAGAATGGCCAGTACCCTCTAATGTTTCAGCAGTTAGATCATTCATGGGGATTGCCGGCTATTATCGCAGATTCGTGGAGAGATTTTCTGCCATAGCACATCCCATCACTTCCTTACAGAGGAAAGGTGTCAAGTTTGAATGGACTGAAAAATGCCAAAACAGTTTTGACCAATTAAAGCTGAAACTTACCACAGCCCCTAAACTGAAGATTGCAGATCCTGATAAGGAATTTGTGGTATGTACGGATGCATGTAGAGAAGGATTGGGAGGAGTTCTGTTGCAGGAAAATTCTGTGATTGCCCCAACATTAGCACCTCCCATAGGAATGGAAAGCATTGGACTATTCAATACATATTCCCCCATAGTTAGCTTGATATTATGGCATTTTCTAGAGAAATTTATAGTTCCTCCATTTGCAACCATCACTTGACATTCTGGTGCTCGGTATAGGAAATAGTTCAATTCCTTGGCTACCTTACAATGAATAAAATTATGGGTACTACCTGAATCAATCAACACTATTACCCTTTTCTTCTTGATATGCCCTTCTATCTTGAGAGTTTGAGGAGTGGTAATTCCTGCCAATGCATTACACGATATGGTCGGACTCATTTCTTCTGCTTCTTGGGTTGGTTCTTGGTGTATTTCCTCTTCTTGTTCATTTTCTTCTTCCTCTTCACAATATATGTAAAATAATTTCTTCTCAGCACACTTATGACCTTTAGTGTATTTGCTATCACAACTGTAGCAAAGCCCTTTTGCTCTTTTTTCTTCCAATTTTTGTGGTGTCAACCTTGTAGGTTGTGGAAATCTAGGAGTAGCAACACTTCCCTCTTTATAGAAGTGAGTGGTAAGCTTCCTTGTCACCATAATTTTACATTCAATTTTTCTTGCCAACCTGAATGCCTTCTCCAATGAATCAGGTTCCAAAACGTGAACTTCATGTTGGATGTTATCCTTTAAAGTGCCTATGAAGAGATCAATCATGTGTTCCTCTGGAATATCAGTTACCCTTATATTCAATTTTTGGAAGTCCTCAATGTGCTGCCCCACTAAACCCTTTTGTTTGAGATTTATCAATTGGCTAAAGAAGGTGCTGCTCTTTGTATCCTCATAATGTGCTATCATTTCCTCCGTAAAAATTGACCAAGTGACAATTTTTTTACGGGAGCAAAGCCATCGATACCATACAAATGTATTTGGTTCTAAATGTAAAGTTGCAATGCGTACCTTTTGTGTGTTTTGCACGTTATGGAGATCAAAATATTGCTCCATCTGTAGTATCCATGTTACAGGATCCTTTCCATCAAACTTCCTCATATCCATTTTTGGAATATGGTGGTTCTTCCCTCCAACAATAGAGTTTATGAAATCACGATTAACATTTATTTTGTTCTCATCATGAGTTTCCTCTACTATATTTTCACCATTAGGAAACATTTCTTGTATCAACTTTACCAAACCTTCGATGTCTACTTTTAGATCCTTCTTCATGTTTTCCATGTTGTCTTTCATTTTTTCATCGATCTTAGCTTCCATGTCATCCATCTTAGCTTCCATGCCCACTTCCATGCCATACATCTTAGCTTCCAAACTATTCATCTTAGCTTCCACGCCTTTCTTCAAAACTTCCATTTCATTTTTTGTTGTTCTTTGCGAGAGCGAAATTTGTTGCACTTGCTCTTGTAATTTTGATATGTCATGGTGCCATTTTTGGTCTTCTTGAGTCATAGTAGAGCCTTCTAAAGGCTTAATGGGTGTTGAATTCTTTTTAGGGGCCATTTTAGAATCCAATATTGATATCTATTCTACAATATGCCCTTGCAATCAATTCAACTTGATTCTTCAAACAAGACTTATGCAATTCGGAAAAAAAAAATATACACCTTTTACTTGCTTTTTAGGAGCTCTATATTGAAATTGAGTTATCTCTATAATTGTGGATCTTCAATATTTGAAATTCCGCACTGTAGTAGCCCTTTGAAGCTTCTTTCAAATGCCACAGGTCTGATCTGATTTGGATTCTTCAAGACAAAGTTATGTCCAATCTCCCACAATGACCAAATTTTGGACTGGTTCAATAGAGTGAACTTGTACGGATTTCCACGTGTTACTGTTTCATCCTTCGACTCTGAAATTGATAGCCAAGAAACTAAAGTCCATGTACTTGTGACCGCTTTTTACGGCACTCCAATCCGATGCTCAGAGAGAGAGTTATGAATCTTTTCCCACGATCACCTCTTTGAGATGAAATTCAGGAGCCTGAAAAAGTACTACATTCCATAGATCATATATCCGAAAATATTGCGAACCAAGATCTGAAATTTTTGTACGAGTTTCCTCAGGATTTCGGCTTCGTACCATAAAAATTTCAGATTTTAAACCTTCGTAGAACAAAAGTTATAGCGCAAATTCCATAATGACCTGTTTAGGAGCCTGAAAAAAGACCTAAGTTCCACAGATCATATATCCAAACATTTTGCGAACCGAACTCTGAAATTTTTTGAAGATATTCCTTAGGATTTTGGCTTCGCACCCTAAAAGTTTCAGCTTTTGAATCTTCGTAGAAAAAAAGTTATAGCGAAAATTCCACGATGACCTATTTGGAGCAGCGAAACCCTAGAATCCAAAGCTCTCATACCAAATGTTGTGTAAACAGCTCCAAAAATAGAAGAAAAGAGATATCAATGCCTTAGAAATAAGCCACTTCGAGGGGGCAACCTCCAAAACATTACATAAATGGACAATTCTTGGATGATACAATTTACAAAACCTCCTTTCTATATATAGGATTCCATGGGGCCATAATGTAATCCTAGTGGGCCGCAATGTAATCCTAGCCGACCTAACAATAATAATTTAAGGGCACAATAATAACAATATGGGGGTTACAAGGGTACAATAATAACAATAAGGGGGTTACACTAACAAAAATAAGGGACTATACTAGTAATATAGGGACCTAACAAGGTGGCACTTCATTTTTGTTAAAAGTTTTAAAAATCGATTTGTATTTTTTATATATCGATTTGAATTATTTTAAAAATCGGTTTAAATATTCATTATGAAGTAGTTCCAAAAAGGTTGGCTTCTATCCCTTGTATGGTATATCGATTTACATTGTAATATTGATTCTTTGTATATCGATTTTTTGTAATATGCTATTATAAGGGCCAGGCAGAATATCCAAACCAACTGAAATAATATTTCAAGTATCCTAAAAATTATTTGTTGTTGATAAGTACTGTGAAGATTTCCTTGTGCTGTGTGAGAAGACAAATTAAGATATGGAAAAAACACAAAGTGCTCGATTTGAGATCGATAAGTTCAACGGGAAAAACAACTTCGAGATCTGGAAAGTTAAGATGCATGATCTACTTGTGCAACAAGGCGTGGTGAAGGCACTTTTGGGAAAAGCCAAACAACCTTACACCATGACAGATAACAAATGGAGTGACTTCGATGAAAGAGCATCAAGTTGCATTTGATTGTGTTTGGCGGGTGAGGTTTTGTTTAACATCATGTTAGAGAAAACTGCATCTAGTTTGTGGACAAAGATTGAAAAGCTGTACATGAAAAAATCCTTAACCAATAGGATTATTCTAAAAATACAGTTATACAGCTTGCGCATGAAGGAAGGTACATCAATTACTGATCACTTGAATACCTTTAATACTCTCTTGGTGTAGTTAGAAAGTATAGAAGTAAAATTTGAATCAGAAGATAAAGTTGTAACTTTATTATGCTCGTTGCCCGAGTCATGGGATCATTTTTTTACTTCTATAAGTCTTAGTTCATTAGAAACCCTTGAATTTGATGATGTAGTTGGAGCTTTGTTATCTGAAGAAACAAGGAAAATGTCAAATTCAGAAACCTCTACATCAAAAGCAATGATGGTTAGAGGTCGTTCTAAAGAAAGATGCTTCAGTAAGCAGAACAACTCGCGTTCAAAATCAAAAGGGAAGAAGAGTAAGGTAAAGTGTTGGTTTTGTGGCAAATCAAGACATTTGAAGAAGGGCTGTTGGAAGAGACAACAACCATCCAAAGGAGATTCTTCGACAGAGAATAAAGAATCAAACACGATAGATACAGGTTCGACATCCGTTTCAGGTATGAGTGATGAAGTGTTATCAGTTATTTTGTCTAATCATGATCAACATTGGTTGTTAGATTCTGGTGCGTCAAATTACATGTGCATTCATAGAGAGTGGTTTAAATCTTACAAATCAATCAATGATGGAGTGGTTTACATGGGAAATGACGTCTCATGAAATATTGTGGGAATTGGAAGCATCCAGATTAAAATGTTTGATGGGACAAATAAAATTTTAACTGATGTAAGACACGTGCCTGAACTAAGAAAAAACCTCATTTCACTAGAAGTAATAGACACAAATGGATATAAAACCTTTATTCAAGGTGGAGTAATGAAATTTTATAAAGGAATTTTACTAGTAATGAAAGCAAAGAAGGTTGGAAATATTTTTCAGTTAGAACGAAGAACAGAGTCAGATCATGCTTCTACAGTATCTGAAAACAACAATAATTCTATTCATCTATGGCATCAATGGTTGGGCCATATGAGCGAAAGAGGATTAAAATTTTTATCTGATCGTAAGTTACTTCCTAGTTTAAAATCTTCTAAGTTAGATTTCTGCAAATATTGTCTATATGGGAAACAAAGCAAGCAAAAGTTTAAAACTGGAAAACATACTAGTAAGGGAATCCTTGATTATATCCATTCTGATGTTTGGGGTCCATCTCCTACAACCTCATATGGAGGATCGTCATATTTTGTATTTTTATTGATGATTTCTATAGAAAAGTGCGGGTTAAAGAAAAATTTTGATGTATTCACAGTTTTTAAACAGTTTAGAGCATTAGTTGAAAACATCACTGGAAGAACCATTAAATTTTTAAGAACTAACAATGGTGGTGAGTTTACTTCAAAGGAATTTGATAATTATTGGAAGGACGCTGGGATCGAAAGACATAAGACTACTTTATATACTCCTTAGAAAAATGGAGTTGTTGAACGCATGAACAGGACTCTCTTACAGAGAGCAAGAAGTAGGCTTAGTAACACCAATTTACAGAAGGAATTGTGGACAGAAGCAATTTCTACGACTTGCTATTTGATAAGTCGATCACCATCAACTGCAATAGGATGCAAAATTCCTTAAGAGGTATGGAAAGGTCATCCTTGTGATTATTCTAAACTGAAAGTTTTTGGTTGTGATGCATATGCTCTAATTCTGAAACATGAGTGTTCTAAATTAGATCCTAAATCAAAAAGATATATCTTTTTTGGATATGGTGATGGGACTAAGGGATACATGTTGTGGGATTCTACTACTCACAAGATCATCATTAAGAGAGATGTTAAATTCAATGAATCTTCACTCAATAATCCATATGTAGATGATAAATTGAAACAGGATAATGTACATAAGTTTCAACATATTCAGTTTGAAACCAGTTCAAATACTGATGATAGTCCAGATGAACAAGTTTCAGATGAAGATCATGAACAAGTTTCAGATGTAGATCATGAACATGTTTCAGATGCAGATCATGAAGAAGTTCCTATAGATAATAATCTACAAATTGTGGAAGTACCAGAAAAATCTTTAAGGAGGCCCACGAGAATCAGACGTCCTCCTAAAAGGTATGATGATTATGTTACTTCAGTTGCTTTAACCGCTAATGATGATGAACCTTTGTGCTATCAGAAAGCTATAGAAGGTTCTAATAGTGATAAGTGGAAAGAAGCCATGAAGGACGAGATGAAGGCATTAGACAAGAATGCCACATGGGATTTGGTGGAAATTCCTAAAGAAAAAAAATTTGTGGGATGTAAATGGGTTTAAAAATTGAAAAAGGGTGTTGATGATACAAAGGACAGGTACAAAGCAAGGCTGGTCACGAAAGGTTTTTCTCAGAAAGCAAGAATTGACTTTCATGACATATTTTCACCAGTTGTAAAACTTGTTTCAATTCTGATTTTGTTAGCATTAGTTGCTTTACTTGATTTAGAATTACAGCAACTAGATGTTAAAAATGCATTTTTACATGGAGATTTAGATGAGGAGATTTACATGGAACAACCGGAAGGGTTTGTTCAAAATCGCAACAAGAAATTTGTCTGCAGGCTCAAGAAATCATTATATGGTCTGAAGCAGTCACCTCAATAGTGGTACAAGAAATTTGATTCTTTCATGATGAGTCAAAATTATCTAAGAAGTGAATATGATCATTGTGTTTACTTTGAGAAATTGAGAAATGGCATGTTCATTATCTTAGTGTTATATGTTGACGATATGATTTTAGCAAGCAAAAGCATAAGTGAGATCAACAAGTTAAAGGCTCAGATGGCTAGGACTTTTGATATGAAAGATCTAGGAGCAGCAAGACAGATTTTGGGCATGGAGATTTTTAGAGACAGGAGCAATGGTAAGCTGTGGCTATCACAAAAGAAGTATATTGAGAAAATACTATTGAGGTTTGGTATGAACAATGCGAAGCCTGTTTCAGTCCCTTTAGCTTCCCATTTTAAGCTTTCTTCAAGTTTATGTCCTAACACAAATGAAGAAAAGGAATATATGTCTCGATTTCCATATGCCAATTTAGTAGGTTGTTTGATGTATGTGATGGTTTGTACACGACCAAATATCTCACATGAAGTTGGGGTTGTCAACAGGTATATGGAAAATCTAGGAAAAGAACACTAGTCAGCAGCAGTGAAATGGGTTCTTTGGTATCTGAGAGGCACAAGTGATTATTGTATCACTTATAATAGAAGTAGTGAATTTGTTTGCGGATATGTTGATTTTGATTTTGTAGGTGATTTGGATAAGAGAAGGTCAACTTCACGGGATGTCTTTACTCTTGCAGGTGAAGCTATTAGCTGGATGTCAAAGCTACAGAACATTGTTTCTTTATCCACTATGGAAGCAGAATACATAGCTGCTTCACATGCTTGCAAAGAAGCGGTTTGGTTGAAAGGTTTGTTTGGTGAGTTTGGTAGGTTACAAGACAACATTAAGTTATTTTGTGATAGTAAAAGTGTAATTCACTTGGCTAAAAATCCGGCCTATCATAGTAAATCAAAGCATATACCTATTAAGTACCATTTTGTAGGACAAGTTATCACTGAATGGGGTGTATCTCTTGAAAAAGTGCATACAAAGGAATTGTGCAGACATGTTCATGAAGTCAATTTTGTTAGAGAAGCTACGATGGTGTCTGGCTTCTCTTGGCTTGCAGAAAAGATAAAAAATAATAATGGAATAGGTATCAGGCTAATTGTTGTCAAGGTGGAGATTGTTGAGATTTCTTTTAATTAAATTTGGAGAAAATCTCATGAATGTGACAATAATAGGATTTGTTGCTAAATTTACTCCATTTAATACTGATGTGGAGTTATTGCATCCTATTTTTGTTGTGAGTGAATTTATGATTCAGTTTCTACTCCCAGATATAAAATGTAAGCCCATAGAGGCAGATGATCATGAGGGATGTGAGGTGAGTGGAAGAGATGTGCATATGAAAAACTTTGTTGTTGTAATTCTCCTTTTGCTTAATGAGATTGCCAATATGTTGTCACTTTGTTGATATGTTGTCATATCTCTCCATCCACCATCTATCCATACACCATTCCATATAACAAGACCTAGCTTGTATATCTACTTCATAAGGACTGAGATTTGTCAAAATTTTATAATAACTTTAACTTTTTTAAATTATAATTTAAAGATTATACTTGCTCTTTGTGTCAATCAAAATTTCGTTTTAAAGTCATAGTTTTTTCTAGATCCAAAACTTCCTTTGAATCAATCCCCTTTTCAAGATTCAAAATTCCTTATGAGGTCAAGGAAAAACTAGTATAAGGGTTTTCATTAAGAAAAGTCATACACTATTCATATATTAGAGTATGAGAAGTTGAAACCTTTATTTAGATTTGAGGTCATTTAAACAATGAAACAATACAAAATATATCCTTAAATATTAGGGTTTACATCGTAAAAACCCTAGACATACCAATGAATAGAGAAGGATTTTTTTCTTACAATTAAGGATTTATTTAGTAGAGCAAGTAAATCACACTCAGAATGTCAATAAAATTTACAAATGAAAAAATATACAATGGTATATATACAGAAACATACATAAAGTAATAGTTATGTTTATTTTATTGAAAAAAAATGCAAAATAATATATATAAAAAAAACTAAAATCTCATTTTTTTAATAAAAAACTATTTTTTTTTATGTAAAAAGTGGATTTAATATCAAAATAAATAATTATATTACAAAGTCACAAAAACACATTGATTAAATCCACTAATATTAACTCCCAAAACTTCATATTCAATAGTGATATTAAACTTATTAAAATCATCCAAACCATACATATTTGTACAGTACAAATAAACTCTTCTTTTCCGTTAAAAAAAAAAATCCAGAAAATCACCATTTTGCATTTGAATTTTCTTTTATATATTATTTCTGAACATAAAAACGATATAATAATTATATCATTTCACAAAATATTGTATCTTAACGATTTCAAATAAGAAGACTAAATATATGAAAGGCCCATCCCGTCTTTATTTAGATATATATAACTGCAAAAAGAGATTTCACTTAACAGTGAAAGACTCCAAACGAAGATGACTACGGGATTGGCAGTGAGATAATTCAAACGAAGATGACGAAATTGGCAGAGGAAAAAATGGCGAAATTATTTCACTGCAAGGCGGAAGGCCACGGCTATCTTCATTGCAAGGCGGAAGGCCACGGCTGTCTTCGCAGTTGGAGCTACGGCCACCCCGCTGCTGCTGCTGCTTCCCCAGTTGATTGAGTCTACCGTTACTTCTCTCGCAGCTTCAGAAGCCTCATCTGGGGTCAAATATTTGAGCAGCCCGACGAATATAGACACCTTTGTACTGGCCATCTCTCTTCAGCTGCTTGAATTGATCCTCAGAAGGGACTTGAGGATTCTCCATTTTGTGCAAGTGCCCTCTGGAACGTCCAAAACCTCCAATACCTATGATTGCAACAAAAAGGGATTGCTTGCAACATGTGCACCTTTGTTGGTATTTAAAGTGTTACTATGTGTCTCGTATGTCATCATTTTGGTATGTCACTATGTGTCTCGTTCAATAGCAGATAAACGAAGGCAATAATGACATTAATTGCCAACTACATGGAGGAGTTTTATTTACACTAAAATTGGTTTATGTCCATGTTCACTAGTTTAGGTTTTCAAAAATTAATTGGTTTATTTTTGTTTTTCTAGTTAATTTATAATTTAATGTTTTTGGGAATTGTGTTTAATGATATTTTTTGGAATTTATAGTAGATTTTCTTGCCAGAATAATGTGGAAAAAATTGTGGTAAAATCTTGATTTGTGTTACATAAACTGATTTACCACACTAAAAAATCCTTACTGCATTTTCATTATACAAATTTTGATTTCAATGAATTCATACAAGATTTTAGAAAAAATAGATCAGAAACTTTTCAAAAAGAAGAATTATAGACTACTCTTAAATTATATGTCTACTAATTTTATTTAATTATTTCTTTTATTTCAAATAATAATTCATAATTTTAATTTAATTATGTCCAAAATAGTTATGTTAGGGTTACTCTTTTAAAAAAATTAATATTAATTAAATTAGTATGATATCACATGAGTTGTTATTTTTGGGTATTGGGTATGGATATACCATGACCTTGCCCATGATATTGTAAAAAAACCTATTTTTATTACTAAAAAAATTATTGTTACATTAATTATTTTTATAATTAAAAATAATAATAATTTCAAATAAAATATATTTTACTTAGGTTTTTTTTTTTTTTTTTTTAACATATCATAACTGTTTTGATATTGATAATAAATTGATTTTTATACCATATTGTTGCTAGTTTTAATTTATATGGTTATACTTGTCTTAGAATATAATAATTCAATTTAAATGGTTGTTCTTAAGTTAAATTAATATAAATTATAGTTTAATTAATGCATGAAATAGGTTTTTAGGTGGATAATTTTAAAGAAATTAACAATTTATAGATTTAAGGTCAAATTAAAAGAAATTTCAATTATGAAATAACAATCTTATAATAAATAAATAAAATAAATTTATATCCTTCTCAATTGTTTTAAGATTTCTTGGTATATATTCTTTTTAAATTTTGATAGAATTTTTAAAGATTACAAGTTTAATCAATAAACTATCAAAATCCTATTAGTTTATCACATTAGTCCCTAAAACTCTAAAAATAACCTTTACTTGATTTCTATTTTTATATGCAATTTATTATTATATATTTTGAAATTATAAAATATATTATTTAATTTATTATTATATATTTTCAAATTACCCATAAAATTTAATTTTTAAATTTATTTCTTATTACTTTCAAAATTCGAAACTTATCTTATTTTCTATAAAATTAGTTTATTTCCTAACCAATTGTTTTAAGTTTTCTATTTATCTTTTCCTTTCAAATTCTATAAACTTGGTCAAAGTTGCAAGTTTAATCAATGACTTTTTCACCATCCCATAATTCTTATTTTATTTCTATCTTTATATTTAATTTATCATTATATATTTTCAAATTATAGAGTATATTCTAGAAATCTTTAAGGCATTTCCATTGTACAGATTTTACCTATCAAACTTGTGATTTCAATGAATTCATACCTAATTTTAGACAAATTAGATCAGAAAACTAAATAGGAAAGATTTTCAAAAAGTACTAATTTTATTTAATTATTTCTTTTATTTCAAATAATAATTCATAATTTTAATTTAGTTATGTTAGTTTTACTCTTTTAAATAAAATGATGTATTACAAAAAATTTAATATTAATTAAACTAGTATGATATCAAATTAGCTATTATTTTTGGGTATTGGGTATTGATAAACCATGGCCTTTCCCGTGATGTTGTAACAAAACCTATTTATATCACTAAAAAAATTTATTGTTACAATGTATATATGTTTAATTTATATTAATTATTTTTATAATTAAAAATAATAATAATTTCAAATAAAATATATTTGACTCACTTTATTTTTTTAACACATTCTAACTATTTTGATATTCACAATAAATTGATGTTTATAAAGTTGTTGCAAGTTTTAATATATATTAAATAAATTATATGCTTGTACTTGTTTTAGGGTATATTAATTCAATTTAAACAGTTTCTCTTAAGTAAAATTAATATAAGGTATAGCTTAATTAATAAAAGAAATAGGTTTTTAGGTGGATAATTTAAGCAAATTAACAATCTATAAATTTACGGTCAAATTAAAAGAAATTTCAATTATAAAATAACAATCTTATAAAAAATTAATAAAATAATGTAATGTATACAATTTTTTAATATATCAAAATTACCCAAATAAATAAGTTTATCAAAATTATATATATATATATATATATATATATATATATATATATATATATAAACAATACTAATAAAAAGAATAAAAGCTAGAATTATTATAAGATTTAGTCAAATAAATACAATTTTATATTATATATATATAAAATTAATTAATTAATTAATTAATTGGAAAAGTAAATTTAAAATTGGAATTAGTTATGCTTCACTATCTTGTTTGTTCAATTGCCAAAAAATAAGGCAATAATTTATATCCTCAATTATTTTAAGATTTCTAAGTATATATTCTTTTTAAATTTTGATAGGATTTTTGGAGACTACAAGTTTAATAAAAAAACTATCATAATCCTATTAGTTTATCACATTACTCCCTAAAACTCTAAAAAACACCTTTGCTTAATTTCTATTTTTATATGCAATTTATTATTATATATTTAGAAATTATAAAATATATTATTTAATTAATTATTATATATTTTCAAATTACCCATAAAATTTACTTTTTGAAATTTGTTTCTTATTACTTTAAAACTTCAAAACCTATTTTATTTGCTATAAAAATTAGTTTATTTCCTAACCAATTGTTTTATGTTTTCTATTTATCTTTTCCTTTCAAATCTATAGACTTTGTCAAAGTTGCAAGTTTAATCAATGAGCTTTTAGCCATCCCATAATTCTGATTTTATTTCTATCTTTATATTTAATTTTGTCATTATATATTTTGGAATTATACAGTATATTCTAGAAAACCCTTAGGGCACTTCCATTGTACATATTTTACCCATCAAACTTGTGATTTCAAGGAATTCATACCTAATTTTAGACAAATTATATCAGAAAACAAAATTTGAAAATTTTTCAAAAAGTACAAATTTTATTTAATTATTTCTTTTATTTCAAATAATAATTCATAAATTTAATTTAATTATGTCCAAAATAATTATGTTAGTGTTACTCTTTTAAATTATTATTTTTGGATATTGGGTATTGATATATTATGGCCTTACCCATGGTATTGTAACAAAACCTATTTATATCACTAAAAAAATTATTGTTACATCTCATATATATATATATATATATATATATATATATATATATATAATTTCAAATAAAGTATATTTGAGTGACTTTATTTTTATTTTTGACACATTCTAATTGTTTTGATATTCATAATAAATTGATGTTTATAAAGTTGTTGCAAGATTTGATTTATATTAATTAAATTATATGGTTGTACTTGTTTTAGGCTTGCAAGTTGTTGCAAGTTGGACTTTATTGGAGAGGTCAATCCCCCATCAAGTGGGCAGTTCAGATGGATTGTAATTACTACTGATTACTTCACAAAGTGGGTTGACGCAATCCCCACCAAGAAAGAAAAGAGGAGAACATATTCAGTAGGTTTGGCTACCTAGTCAATATTGTAACTCATAATGCTTAGGTATTTAATTCTGCTAGATTAATTAATTTCTGTGAAACATATAATGTAATTTTGTCACATTCCACACCCTACCATCCACAAGGGAGTGGATTAGCAGAGTCTTCAAACAAAACAGTGGTGGGGATTTTGAACAAGAAAATCACTTAAAATCAGAAAGACTAGGATTCAAAGTTGAATTTTTCTCTTTGGGGATTACTAGTAACCCAAGCAGGTCTACTTGCAAGTCACCCTATGAATTGGTTTATGGAACTTAGGCACTATTTCCTACTTAGTTTTCCAACCCAGTGATTTATTTCCTTCAAGAAGATCAGGAAGAACCTATTGCTCTAGTGAGAAGATTGAACAAGGTGATTGAATAAAGTGAAGATAGGAACAAAGTTAGGTAAGTTTGAAGTCCATATTTGACAGAAAAGAAAAAGAAATCCTCTTCCAAGTAGGATATTTAGTATTAATATGGGACACCAAAAGGGAAGATAAAGGTAAGAATGGAAATTTTGACCCTCTCTTGTGTGGCCCATACAGAATCTCTCTGAGGCCAAATCAATCAATAGATTCATCTTAGAATATTTAGATGGAGAATCTCTCTAGATCCTTGTGAATGGGTAGTATCTAAAGAATTATTTCAAACACTAAAATTCTTCATTTCACCATTGTAAATACTGTAATTCTCATTGTTCATATGCCACCAAGAAATATTTGACTTCATTCCCAATGGATAAGGCACTAATCTGCGGTTCTTAGAGCTTTTATGTGAAAAAGCAATATCTCGAGGTGGAGCTAGATGTTGTGGCTCATTTGCATTTACTTTTGAAACATTTATCATAACACCAAAAAAAAATATATGTTATAAAATGTAAATTTTTTGTATGTCGAAAAAGAATTTTTATTTATATGTTGGTGTATTAACATTATATGCGAGATGTGAAGGTGGGTCAAGTCGGGCTTATTCGCAAGCTCACAAGAGACTAGTGCTACACAATAGGAAATAAGCTCAAGAGGGTTACACAGTGGAGGAAAAAAAAAATAGTAATCAAGTTCGTTAATTAGTTAAAGGAACATATGCGAGCTTTTTGAATGAAACTATGTTCATTATCGAAAAAATCATATAGATTTCCCAGAGGCAGAGAACTGGTTGTTGGGAAAAATACTGAGAGGGGGGGTGAATCAGTATTTACTGCATATTCAAAACTTTTTACTTTTTCATTCCTTAAAACCCATACGCTACTTTTCTGAAGCCAAGTAGTGTATACACGCGGATATCCTTCATAAAACTCGCGTATACACAGAGATCTAATTATGCCATTAGTTCTTCACTTATATCATTCCATCATCCATTCATTAGATGTTCTATAAACAGTAAACATGTGCAGTAAGAACAGAATAAACCATCACACAAAGCATCACACATGAACACCAGGATTTTTAGGTGGAAACCAAAGTCGGGAGAAAACCACCGCTGCAGTTGCTCAGCCTTCAATATTTTATTATAGAGAAAACATCTTACAACATATGTGCTGGTGCAGACTCCTACCAGCACGCAGGCACCAACCTACGCTCGTTTACCAGCCTCTCCTGGAAGGGAGCTCCAACCCCCTGACTCGTTTACCAACCTCTCCTGGAAGGGAGCTACGACCCCCTGATCTCGTTTACCAGCCTCACCTGGAAGGGAGCTACAACCCCCTGACTGAAGGCTACAACCCTCGGCACCTCTATGGACCACGTTTCATCAATTTTCACACTGGATCCAAAGCTTCCTTTAGGACACCACTTGCAGGCCACGTTTCATCATATTTTCAGACTGGACCCACTCCATACTTTTAAGCACAGTCAACCATGAAACAGATGCATATAACTCACTGACAGATATCAGTAAACCAGCAGAACAGATCAGACATTTCTTACCACAGACTTCAGCAAACCCTAGTTTGCATACGCGCTTTCCTTTCACTGATGTCGCGTATATACGCGCTTCCATCCACACAAACCAGCGTATACCTCTGTATGTATTTCATTGCGCATATGCGCTTTCTCTTCAGCGAAGCCGCGTATATACGCGCTTCCTCTTCGGCGAAGTAGCGTATAGATCTTCAACCATCATAGAGCAGCATACTTCTTCAGATCAGACATTCAGTTCAGATTTAACCCTTTACTTCAGACAGATGTTCGCCTCATCACAGATCTAATCACTCCATAAACAGATCTAGCAAATACAGATACATTTTAGATCTAGATATCCCGCTTCATCATTTCTTCATAGGTGCATCATAGATTCAGATCTATCATCAAACCTTTACCCTTTCCATACAGATATACTTCACAGAGAAGTATTCATTCAAGCTCAGACATCTTGCTCCCACACTTCTGATTTGCATAATGAATTTCTTCTCTTTATATAGGTATATCTTTTTCAATACCACGGGCCCCTTTTTCAATACCATGAGCCAAAACAATACCATGAGCCTTCAATACCACGGGCCCCTTTTTCAATACCATGAGCCAAAACAATACCATGAGCCTTCAATACCACGGGCCCCACTTTATGAGTGCTTTTGCCCATACGCTACTTGGAACGTTGTTTCCCGCGTGCATACGCGACTTCCCTTAGACAGATCCGCGTATTCCTTGAGACATACTCTTTTCATCATAGATCTAGCACATGCTGAATTCCTTTCTTCATTCCCTTCTGTACATACTGCAGATACATCAGATTTACTTCATGAAGAACATATTCTATCAAGCACAACTTCATCAAGAAGTTGCCATCTTCTTCATCAAGTTGGTTGCCATTCAATGACAACACTTAGCATCATGTTGCTAACTAACATCATTTCACATCAGATTTACATCGTTTACCAAGTCCATCAAGTCAAGAATAACTTCATCAGGTGTATTGCCATCAAGGACAACACATGCTAACAATCTCATGTCTTCATCTTCATTCAGTGGGTTGCCATCAAGGACAACACTCTGCATCATATTGCCAACAATCTCCCCCTTTGGACTTGATGGCAACCACGATGGTGTTTGGTTACCACAACAGATAGGTACATTAAGAATACAATGACACCATGTCACTCTCTCCATTTTTGACACCATTCAAACACCATGTCACTCTCCCCCTTTGACATCAAAGGCAAAGGGCGGATCAAACACCAACATACTCTCCCCTTTTTCTCCTCATGTGGAAGAAGCGTGCTGCAGATCTGATATATGTTGAAGTGACCAAGCTCCCCCTGAGTTCATGCTGAATCTTCAAACATATTCTCCAATGAAGTACATGACTCTATGAACTTCCTATCACCAACGACTCATACTTACATCAAATATCCAACCAAGTGGATTTACATATGAGACTCAACAACCCGACCAAGTGGGTTTACAAATTTGACTCAGCTTCCCAAACAAGTGGGTTTACAAAATTTGACTCAGCTACCCAACCAAGTGGGTTTACAAGTTTGACAAGTCCTTACATGACTGAAAATTACAATTTTACAACATGGGTCTCAACAAGACCTTTTCATCAAACTACAAATATAACTTTTAAGACCAAAACCAGAAAATCCTAAAGAAAGAGAACATATTTTAGAACCACCATAATGCCAATAATGCATTATACTTCAGCAACGCTAGTGCTCCCCCTGAATCTGTGCATCCAAGAATCTGTTTTATATGACTAAGGCTCCCCCTTGGTTTGTGCATCCTGAACACTTTCACCAACAAATCATCAAGGCATCTTTATCAAACATGAGAAATAGAATTATGGGAACTGGAACACCACCAGAGATACCAAACAATATTGCAGCTGTGCTGAAAAAAGAGCTGACTCTAACCAAAAAAATGTCAGCAATCAGACATACGTGGTTTTATGTGCATGAACTCGCGTATATACGCGACTGTGTTTCAGGAAACCTGCGTATACAATACCATCTTCTATATTTTAACCAGATCTGATCCTCTGTGAGAAAAAGACAGTGTTCAGCTTCTTTCTGGGATAATTGAATGTTTCCCTGGACTTCAGATAGTGTAGTTGTGTCTTCAAGCGTCATCCAACGATTGTAGCATAAGCACATTAGGAACCAAGCCTTCAAATTCTTTGCAGCATCAATACATTATTTCCATACCAGAACAACATTCTGCATGATCTCTTCTTATTTATGAATCAACCGACATCCAACTCATCCATGTGTGAGCACAAAAGATACTTATGAGCAACCAAGGCTCAAAGTCTCATCATAATAAACCATGTACCAAGTCATCATCATTTGAGCATGAGTATCACAAAAACCAAAGAATAGGCAGTCATATTATCAACAATGCAATCATTAGTATTCAACCTGCTACTCCCCCTAAACCAGTGCTCTTTCTTAACTTGTGCAATCTGAAACACCTTCAACAGTAAGTTATTATCAACAGTCTCTGCATGATCTGTCCTTATTTATGAATTATAAGACTTTCATCTCAACAACGAATGCTCTTCATCATAAAGCAACCAGGCTTCATCCATAATCTTCAACACAAGAACCCATGTATCATTTCATTATCATGAGTATAACCAGAATAATGCTAACAGTGCAATCATCAGCAGTCAGGCTGATGCTCCCTCTGCTCCAGATCTTCAGCTATCAGATAAATTTTCTCATCATCAATGCATACGCGGCTGTGTTAGCTGGAAATCGCGTGTATACGCGACTTTGTTTCATAGAACCCGCGTATGGAAAGTGAGGCATAGAAAATTTTCATCTTCCTTCATTTCCTCCTGGGCTTTTACCTCCTGTACCTGTCCCTTCCACATCAGATGCGCTGTCAAAAGTAAACATAACCAGAACAATCAAATCAACCATGAGAGTCATCATGCATTGCTCCCCCTGTGCTGATACATTACTAAATCTCATAATGTATCCGACATCATTCCTGCAGTCAATAAGAAAAGTCAGCTTCAGAAGCGGATGACTGCAGTAGGGTCAGAATTCCCTACGTTTCTGATTGGTCCTCCTTCTTTTTCCAAATTTGCTTGAGCTTCCTAACCGTATGCTGAAACTTGTCCGCTTTCTCAGATCTGTTCAACCTGCATTCCTTTTCTACATGTCCATACTTGTTACAAGAATAACATCTCATGTGTCCAGAAAAATAAGCATAAGAATCATAATGAGTATTTCTAATCTTCCTCCTTTTGCAATCAACTGCTTTATGTCCATACATGTTACATGAGAAACAATATCCCCTGAAGAAACCAGAGTACCTTTCTATGTAGGATTTGTTAGTTTGTGGCTGAAATGATCTGCTCCTGCAATTTGCTGCAACATGCCCATAATCATGACATTTAAAACATTCAACGTTCTTGAATGAATTCCTTTGAGAATTCATGATTGTTGGTTGATCTTTTATTTCTTTCAACACTTCAGGTTTTGCATTGACAACCTCTGAATTTTTAGCACTTCCTTGTGAGCTAGATTCACCTTTAACAGTTTCATGGAAACCAAGACCAAGTTTGATAGCAGGAGACCTTTGATTACTTAGAATATGGTTCAAAGTGTTAGTACTATCTTGAAACCTCAAAAGTTTAGCCTTTTCTTCTAATTTACCTTTGAGAATGTTTACCTCAACCTCCAAGGCTTGACATTGCTTTGTCATGCTTTCTTCTTTCCTTCTTCCATCTTCTACTTGATCCTTTAGATTTAGGATCTCTTCTTTCAACCAATTTTCGTTTTCTTCACATGTTTGTTCTAGCTCTTCATTCTTCTTATTTGATTTTTCCAGATCTTCTTTGAGAGATATGATTTCTGCTTCAAGGCATTCCTTTTCAAATGATTGTAGAGGTTCCTCATTTTTCTTACTTGATGCTTCTAGATCTGCCTGCAGAGAGATGATTGCAGCTTCAAGCCCTTCATTCTTCTTGCTTTATTTTCCAAGATCTGCTTCTAGATCTTTAATTCGATTGGATGCATAAGTATGAAACCTTTGATACTTGTCCACCTGTCCATTCAACATTTCTATTTGATCTTTCATTTGAGAGGTCATCTCTTTGTAAATAGTTTCTTGCTTAGTAGTTGAACTTTGTAGTTCTTCAACTTTAGTCTTGAGAGCTTCTACAACTTTACTTTCACTATCTTCACTATTGTTTGCACAAAGAAGAGTATTACAAGTGGCCTTCTTCTTTTCCTTCTTTGCCATGAGTACTTGTAGAGCTTCGTCAGAAACTTCTGGATCCATGCTGTCACTTTCACTATCATAATCTTTGCACATGTAGTTAAGTAAGAGACAAGAACAACGATTAATACCTGGTTCATTTTCTTCAATTTTTGCTATACATGATTTCTGAGGTATCTTCTTGTTTCGAGTAGCCTTCTTCTTTTGCTTCTTAGCCATGAGCACTTTCAGATCTTGGTCAGAATCTTCTTCATCTTCACCGGACACTTCATCATCATCTTCTTTTGCATAATAACTCTTTCTCTTTTCAAATTGTTTCCCTTTACCATGCTTTTCTCTATAAGGACATTTAGCAGCATAATGACCAACTTTTCCACACTCAAAACATTTGAAGGGAAGCTTACCTTTGAATCTTCCAGTACCTAGTTGGAGCTTTCTCACGAAATTCGCTTCTTCTTCATCGGATATATAGTTGGATTCTTTGACAATTTCCTTTTCCTTTCCTTTTGTAGATGCCTTGAAAGTAGCTTCTCTTATTTGAGAGGGAACTCCTTGTCTCATTTCAAAAGCAGTCAGAGTACCATGTAATTGAACAATAGTAAGTGTTTGCAGATCTTGCCTTTCTTCAATAGCTGAAACTTTAGAGTCAAATTTTGAAGTCAAGGATCTTAAGACCTTTTCAACCAGAGTAGTATCAGTTATGGTTTCACCCAAATTTCTCATTTGATTTACAATATCATCTAGACGAAGGAAGAAACTGGCAACACTCTCATCACTATGCATCTTCAAATTTTCATATTCAATTCTAAGAGTTTGGAGTTTTGCACTTTTTACCTTTGTGTCCCCTTCATAGCTTAGAATGATTTTGTCCCATATTTCTTTTGCTGAATGTAGCTGCATCACTTTAGAAAATTCTGATTCAGACATGCTTCCTAATAAGACATTCACTGCTTTGGCATTGATTTCATACTTCTTCCTTTCAGCCGCATCAGTAGGAATACTTGCCGGATATTGATAGCCTTCTTCCACGATTGCCCATACATCTGCACCAAGACTTTGCAGATATGCTTTTGTTCGTACCTTCCAGAATATCATATTGCTTCCATTGAATAGAGGTGGCTTTATAGACATTACTCCTTCTTGACTTCCCATTGCGACGGATCTCCTTTAAGCGATCAAGCTTCTGCACAAGGACCTGCTCTGATACCAATTGTTGGGAAAAATACTGAGAGGGGGGGGTGAATTAGTATTTACTGCATATTCAAAACTTTTTACTTTTTCATTCTTTAAAACCCATACGCTACTTTGCTGAATCCAAGTAGCGTATACACGCGGATATCCTTCATAAAACTCGCGTATACACAGAGATCTAATTATGCCATTAGTTCTTCACTTATATCATTCCATCATTCATTCATTAGATGTTCTATAAACAATAAACATGTGCAGTAAGAACAGAATGAACCATCACACAAAGCATCACACATGAACACCAGGATTTTTAGGTGGAAACCCAAGTCGGGAGAAAACCACCGCTGCAGTTGCTCAGCCTTCAATATCTTATTATAGAGAAAACATCTTACAACATATGTGCTGGCGCAGACTTGACCAGCACGCAGGCACCCACCTGCGCTCGTTTACCAGCCTCTCCTGGAAGGGAGCTACGACCCTCTGACTCGTTTACCAGCCTCACCTGGAAGGGAGCTACAACCCCCCGATCTCGTTTACCAGCCTCACCTGGAAGGGAGCTACAACCCCCTGACTGAAGGCTACAACCCTCAGCACCACCTTGGACCACGTTTCATCAATTCTCACACTGGATCCAACAACTTCAATAGAACACCACTTGCAGGCCACATTTCATCATATTTTCATACTGGACCCTTTCCATACTTTTAAGTACAAACATACATCACCAACAGATACATATCAACACAGATCAGATAGCAGAAACACAGCAGAACAGATCAGATATTTCATACCCCTTGCTTCAGCAAACCCTAGTTTGCATACACGCTTTCCCTTTACTGATGTCGCGTATATACGCGCTTCCGTCCACACAAACCAGCGTATACCTCTGTATGTATTTCATTGCGCATACGCACTTTCTCTTCAGCGAAGCCGCGTATATACGCGCTTCCTCTTCGGCGAAGTAGCGTATAGATCTTCAACCATCATAGAGCAGCATACTTCTTCAGATCAGACATTCAGTTCAGATTTAACCCTTTACTTCAGACAGATGTTCGCCTCATCACAGATCTAATCACTCCATAAACAGATCTAGCAAATACAAGTACATTTCAGATCTAGAAATCCCGCTTCATCATTTCTTCATAGGTGCATCATAGATTCATATCTATCATCAAACCTTTACCCTTTCCATACAGATATACTTCATAGAGAAGTATTCATTCAAGCTCAGACATCTTGCTCCCACACTCATGATTTGCATAATGAATTTCTTCTCTTTATATAGGTTTATCCTTCTTCAATACCACGGGCCCCTTTTTCAATACCATGAGCCTTCAATACCACGGGCCCCTTTTTCAATACCATGAGCCAAAACAATACCATGAGCCTTCAATACCACGGGCCCCACTTTATGAGCGCTTTTGCCCATACGCGACTTGGAACGTTGTTTCCCGCGTGCATACGCAACTTCCCTTAGACAGATCCGCGTATGCCTTGAGACATACTCTTTTCATCATAGATCTAGCACATGCTGAATTCCTTTCTTCATTCCCTTCTGTACACACTGCAGATACATCAGATTTACTTCATCAAGAACATATTCTATCAAGCACAACTTCATCAAATAAGATGCCATCTTCTTCATCAAGTTGGTTGCCATTCAATGACAACACTTAGCATCATGTTGCTAACTAACATCATTTCACATCATATTTACATCGTTTACCAAGTCCATCAAGTCAAGAATAACTTCATCAGGTGTATTGCCATCAAGGACAACACATGCCAACAATCTCATGTCTTCATCTTCATTCAGTGGGTTGCCATCAAGGACAACACTCTGCATCATATTGCCAACACTGGCATATTTTCCTTAAAAACTCAAGAGTTTTGAAAGAAGCTTAAAGGGGGAAAATCGATGGTCAGGATCAAAGCACATAATTGAAGTTGATAGATGGACAACAGAGCTCATATCACAGAAATGAAAGTTAGATAGATCAGATGTCGTGAAGATAAGCCACGTGTTGGCCAAGGTTTCGTCGCATATCTCATTTGGTAAAGGATACAAGTTTGAGATATGGTTAAACTTGCAAAGATGCGATGTGAAGAGAGACAAGTTTAAAATATGGTGATGCGATGAATATCACACATCGCATGAAATAAGATATTACAGCGATCGGGGGAATTTGAAAATTTCCAAAGTAGCGAAAGGCGCTAAGAAATATCACACGTTGCAAGTTGAGGAGGAAAGGCACTAAGAAATATGTTCTGAATGCTGAAGGATGAAATTTGATGGAAAGGTGGATGTGATACCATTCAAAGGTTAATTTGAACTTATTTAAAGTCCAATATTATGTGCAGCTATGTTGGTTTTACGAAGAAACATGAATGCGGTCAATGGACTCCGGTATGTGACCCGACGCAGAGAAAAGGAAAATAAAAGATAGAACGTAGCAGACATGAGCATATGAGGGAGAGCCAAGTAGAAGGGAACATGATAACCTTGGTTAAAATGTAGGGGCATAAGCAGAGTTGAGCAAAGAGAGCACATAGTGGCATTGTTGGAAACGCAACAACTGGGTCAAGTCAAGCAAGGATACGTTATTGTCGAACTATTTGAATGCCGCACCCGAAGCGGAAAAGACATCATAGCAAGAAGAAAAGACAAATGTTGAACTATGGAAGAAAGGCAAGGCAGGGATGTCCGATCTGTGAGCGAGACACATCAGTACTTCAGGGAGACACATCAAAAAAAAATCAGATTCAACTAAAAGAATAACCTTTCAAATTTTAATTCGTTTTCTTTGTACGTTAAGGTCGAAGCTATAGTGATGTCCTCAATTGCAATTTAATAAGTAGTTTTAACAGTTTAGGTAGTCAAAGGAGTTTCAAGAAGTTCTCGCAATTACAAACTGTTTTTTATTTATTTAAGAAAGATATAAAGAAATAATAAGGGTTCCGAGTTTCAGACCTCTAGAAGAATAAAAATTTGGTATTTAGTTTTCTGACGAATTAATGAAAGAAGCAACAAGTTTCCTGCAATTGTTGATGGTGAATCATTTTTCCTGTTCCATTTTTTGTCCCTTCTTCTTTGAATGAACTGAAGCAATGCAGCTATCGGTCTCTTAATTACATACGTGAGTAAATCCTTAATTTGTGCTCCTTCACTCGAACTCCTCTCTCTTCAGAAACTCTCTATGGAGCTTAAAAGTAATAGATTATGTGTTTACAACATATTATTTCGAGTTTCCTCTCTCTCAATAAATTCATTCCGAAATTTAGAGTGGAAAATTTTGTGTTACAACATATCATTTTGAGTTTCTTTTGCAATTCTTCTTTTCCATTCAGACATCAGCAGTTAATGGCATTGTAGAGTCTTCCATTTTACCATATTGTTAAGGGTTTTAAAGAATTGGTTTCCAAAGGGATTGAACGAAGACCACTTGATATAATTAACTTGTGGCACATTTCTAAAAATTTCTTAAGCACACATTCCTTTCCAAAGCCAAGGAATTGTCTATTAAGACACAACATGCATCAGTCATGAATTATTGGATGAAGTACATGGAGAAATTTACTTCACCAAGCTGGATCTTCATTCTAGATATCATAAAATTAGAATGAAGACTGAAGACATTCTGAAAATAAAACGCATGGGGGTCATTATGAATTTTTTTTTTTCTCTTTTGGTCTTACTAATGCAACTTCCACATTTTAAGGTTTGATGAATTCTATTTTAAAACCTTTACTTAGAAAATTCGTGTTAGTGTTTTTTGATGATATACTAATCTATGACAACCAATTTTGGAAGGATCATGTTCAACATTCTGAAAAGGTTCTAAAACTAATGGAGGAGAAACAATTATATTAAAAAACCTCGAAAATTTTCTTTGGAGCACATTTGGTGAAATATTTGGGTCATATTATA
Organism: Pinus albicaulis; assembly: GCA_034641835.2. Taxonomy (NCBI): domain Eukaryota; kingdom Viridiplantae; phylum Streptophyta; class Pinopsida; order Pinales; family Pinaceae; genus Pinus; species Pinus albicaulis. The sequence continues at coordinate 1,594,242,209 of CM076581.1, forward strand.
TCTCATGAGGGTGTTAAGGTAGACCTCAACAAAATTAAATCCAGTACAAAATGGAATATTCCAACAACCATAAAGCATGTTCGAGGATTTTTTGGGTTAACAATGTCTTATCACGAGTTTTTTAAGAACTATTAGGGAATATCGACACCTCTAACATCATTACTAAAGAAAGGACGCCCAAAATAACTAAGGCCTTTGAACATCTTAAAGAGGCAATGTGCCAAGCACGCTTCTTGGCATATCATAGTGGTAGTTGATAGAATTACCAAGTATGAACACTTTTGTGTATTATCTCATCCATTTAATTCCATTACAGTTGTTACTTCATTTATGGAAACAATTCAGAAGCTACACGGAAACCTAAATATTATTGTAAGCGATAGAGATGCCATTTTTAGAGGAAATTTTTGGATGGAATTATTTTCTTGTTTCGGTATTAAATTAGCCCATAACTCATCATATCATCCTCAATGAGATGGGAAAACTAAGATAGTGAACAATTTTTTTGAAGGATATCTTCGTTGATTTGAATATGATCAAGAGACATAATGGATCAAGTGGCTACCTCTGTCTCAATGGTGGTATAACACTTCCTTCCATACTGCAGAAAAAATGACCCCATTTATGGGACTTTATGGATATCATCCACTGTCCATCACATCATATTTAGGAGAAAATTATAAGGCTCATGATCTGAAATTACTTTCTACTTAATGTTGTGCTAGTTTCATTTTAGATATAAAATTTTCTTTGCATTTTTTTACTTATCCTTCATGAGCTTGTTTAAGAGCATGTGATCGACAAACAATGTGCTTAGTGAAATTACAAGTTTGTCATAAGCTTTAAAAGCACAATTTTAAATGATAAAACAGAAGCAATAGTAAAAAAAGCAAACAAATATAACAAATCTTAACACAAAGAATTTTGATAAAGAAGTTCACCCCTCCTCGGCTACATCAACTTGGTCTAGCTCCATAGTGTGACCTTTGTATTAGCTTCAAGTGTGCTCAAATTTATGTTACAAGCTTCAGAACCTCTTATAACCTGTTCCAATGAGTTTATAACATCCTAATCTCCCAAAAATGACTATTTTTTTGTTGTATTTGGACTCTTGCAATGACCCCAACACCTATTGGCCGTGGCCTTAAAAAATATTCAAATGTACTAAAACACCTGTAGATCACCTTTTTTGCCTCTACAACCTACTTCATTGAGTTCCTAGCATGTAAATTAGCCAAGAATAACTTTTACTAAACTCAGTTTGGTTGAAAATTGAGTGAGTTATGACCAAAACCATCTTTGCCCCAATTTCTCCTCCAAAACTTGAGAAACTGCAAGTTAAGTTTATAAATTTGGCATTTCCACCAATTTTTCCACTGCCTACCACAATTCTGCTAGTTTAATTTTAGAGATTAATTAACATAAGCAGGATTAGTGGCATATAAGATATGATTAAAGTTTAACTGCGCTTTATGCGTTAATGACGTATTAACATCATTAAGCCACACTTAAACATTAATTAAACGAATTTATTTCCATTGGTTTTTCGTTTGAACTCACTCTCGGTCGCGCTCTTCTGGTCACTTGGGGAGGGGGTGGGCTCGCGAGGCTGGCCCCCTCCAACCGTTAACGATCGGGAGGTTACAATTCAAATATATGCGGAAGATGGTATGGGTAAGAACTGCCCCGTAGGAGAGATGGTTGAGCGCGCATATGGCATGTGAGAGGCCAGGGGTGCGAGCCCCGACCCTGCCATACAATTTTTCTCTAAGTCATGAAGACCTCCACTGCTAACTTTTTCCGCCTGCCATTCTAAGTCCTATGCCACATTCACTAGTATGCCTCCAGATTTAGCGAGCTTCACTGTGGTTGGTGGTTTACGAACATTATAATATATATATGTAATATACATATATATATATATATATATATATAAAATACCACCACCAATAATTTCACCAACCTTAGTCCAAATTTGATATGACTTGTCATTCGACCTTCCAACCTATCGTGCCATGGGGGGGGGGTACGTGGCACGCCACGTGGCCCTTCCCCATTGGCCACCATATAAAATAAAATGCCAAATTAATAAAATTTCACTTAGACTTAGGAATAAAAAAATTCACTTCCTAGTCATCATCGACGAATCTGGTGGTCCGAGTTGGTGCAGTGTCATTGGTTTTTTCTGGAGGATATTCCTACAAATGTTGATTGTACCTGCCCCATCAACACTGTACCTATTCTCCTCATTTTTTTGCCTTTTTTGGAAAATGAACAACATATGGTAACTCAGTCATACGAACTCAGATTTTTATGAAACGAGTTGTGCCAAAATCCTGGCGACAAACTCTATCCGGTCGTTCAGGTTTGTAGAAATTTCAAGCACTTTAAAATTTTAGCTAAAAATTTAGCCTTAGATCATTCCTTCCCACTAGAAGCCTTTTGGACCCCAAAATATATTATCAATTGTTCAAAAAGTGAAGGTATAGCTCCCTCGCCTTTCCAATCTCCAACCATTTTCCCTTTGAAGGATTTTGACCTTTCAGTCCAACTCTAAGGTAATCAACCTTCCCTCTTCTTGAAGTTTTGATTCTTCTGTCAAGTATGAGATCTTGCTGAAGTTCATCAAGATATTCTAGTGAGAAATCATCTATTGATGGAAGTTAAACATGCTCTCCATGATCATCAATTAGAGGAGGCTCAAAAAATCTCAAATTCTCAATATTAACGATAGAATAGATTTGCATATGAGGCAAATATAGCTTGTAGTCATTTGTACCAATCTTTTCGAGAATTGTAAATGGACCATAATGGATTGGTTTGAGATTTTTATCTCCCCCTTGCAATATTTCTTTGCTTATGTACAACCAAACTTCATCTCCAACTTGAAATTTGTGATCAACCCAATGTTTTTCATGCCTTGCCTTGTAGCTTCTTTGACTCTTCTCAAGTTGGTCTTGTACTGTGTGAGTTAACAACTCAATTTTCTCAATGAGCTTTCTTGATTTATCTATGTCACTATGTCTATCTATAGCAACATCTTTCTCAAAGAAAAATTCCAATGGCGATCTTGGCAAGTAACAAAAACATGCCTCAAATGGCGATGTATTTGTGGAAGAATGTTTTGCTCGGTTGTATGCATGCTGTATGTAGTGTAAATGTTCATCCCACAACTTGGGATTCTTGCTGCAATAGCCTCTTATAATATGAATAACAGTCCAATTTACCGCCTCTATTTGACCATATTTTTGCAGATGAAATGTTGTACTCTTCTTCAAATTTTTATCCATCATATCCCATAATTTTGACCAGAAATTACCAACAAATTGAGAATCTCGATCACTTACAATAGAAGTAAGAAGACCAAAATGGATCCATACATTTTGAAAGAAAATATTAATGGTTTTTTCAGCTGTAATAGTTTACTTACATGCCATCAAAATACACATTTTTTTGAACCTATCTACCACAACATACAATTAATTATGACCTTTCCTTGACATAGGAAGGCCTCCTACAAAATTCATTGAGATGCTCTCCAAAGGATGAGAAGTAACTGGAAGTGGTGTGTACAAACCAAGCTTCCTATTGCTAGGTTTACTAGTTGGACATAAAGATCATCCTCTAATAAAACTAGAAACACTTTCATTCATGTGTGGCTAATAACAATACCTTTGCAGATGCACTGCTGTCTTGCCTACACCGAAATGTCCTCCAATCAACGATGTGTACGCCTCTCTTATGATACTGTTTCTTTCTCCCTGTGGTATACATAACTTTCCCAGGTGATACAGCAAATTATTATGCACATGATAACCTAACTCTTAACTTTGGTTTACCTTACTCAAGTGCTCATACACATATTGAAAATCACTATCATTCACATACTATCCAATGTAACTTTCATGCATAATAGAATTGTGCTTGAGAATAATAGTTGAATTTACAATAGGCCTAGAGATCATATCAGCTACCTTATTGTAGATTCATTTCTTGTACATGATAACTAAGTGAAATTGTTGTAGAAAACCCATCCATCTGAAATATCTTGATTGTTGCAATTTGGACTGTGATTGTAAATACTACAATGGTTGATGGTCAATATGGATAATGGTCTCTTTTCCCATCAAGTAATGCTTCCATTACTTTACAATTTGTACCAATGCATATAAATCTTTATCATATGTAGGATATTTAGTCACAGCTCCATTAAAAGTTTTAGAATGAAATGAGATAGGCTTACCATGTTGCAGGAGTACTACTGAAATGGTTGTTTTAGATTTGGAATTTCTAGTATCGATGATGAACTTATCTTTTTCTTTAAAGCATAAAATTATTTCTGTTGCAAATCTCCCCAATGGAAGATTTTATTTATGCTTGATAATGCATGTAACGGTGCCGTAATGGAAGAAAAATTAGTAATAAATTTCCTCCAATACTGTGCTGCCCCTAGAAAGCTTCTCACCTCAGTAACTGTATTGGGTTTGGTCCAATTCAAAATGACCTAAAATTTGGAAGGATCAATATTCAATAAATCTCCTCCAACTATGTGTCTCAAATATACCAATGAAGTCTTACCAAATTCACACTTTGACATCTTAAGAAACAATTTCTCTTTTCTCAAAACATCTAGTACCTTGTTCACATGAATGACATGTCCTTCTCTTGATTTTTTGAATATGAGTATGTTATCTAAGTAAACAATGAAAAAGTCATCTAGAAATGTTCTAAGTACATTATTCATCACTCTCATAAAAGTAGTTGGTGCATTTGTTAAGCCAAATTGCATAACTAACCACTCATAAAATCCTTTTCTAGTCTTGAAAGAAGTTTTCCAAATGTCTGCTTTAGCTATCCTAACTTGATGATAACCACATCTCAAATCTAACTTATTGAAATTCTTTGGATGGTTTAACTAATCAAGAAAATAATAAATGCATGGAAGTGGGTAGTGACTCTTTACTGTGATCTTGTTCAACGTACAAAAATCGATAGACATGCGCCAAGTCTCATCCTTCTTTGGAACCAAATATTGGAGAACCACATGGCGAAGTAGATGGGTATATGCTACCTTTATTCAGAAACTCTTGGATTTTATTCTTGATTTCAAAAATTTCCATGATTGACATGCGATACATACCAATATTCAGAAGTGGAACATCCTGCTATAACTGAACCTCATGCTGAATTCCTCTATTGAGTAGCAACCCCTTTGGTTCTTGAAACATCTCGCCATGCTGACTTACCACATCAAAAAAATCATATTTCAATTTTTCATCACATCCTTGAAAAGATTCATAGTTAACATCTTCCTTTTTCTTGATCATAGGAAGCACAAAATGTGTACTTGCATTTACTAGCCTCTTCATTTTCCCTACATTAACTAAAGGGATATTCAGTTTCTTGCAATGAGCTCTCACAATATACTCCACTCCATCTTTGATCAAATGATATTTGTTCTCATGATGATAAAATACCGCTTTCTTGTCATACAACTATGGACTACCCAAGATAATCCCTAAAATATCAATTGGTACAACATCTAACTCAAGTTCATTAACAAAGTTTGGATAATACCTGTAAATTTGCATTGCTAACTATCCAACCCAAAGCATATGGCTTATGATGAGGTACAATTTCGAGGTTTAGATTTTTAACTAAGTCTTCTAAAATCAAGTTTTCTTGTGACCCTGTATCAATTAAGGCATCAATATTTGTATGATTATAAATTACTCTAATATGGAAAAATTATATCCTTGTATCCTCATTTGAAGTGTTATTGTGACTATTTGAGGTACTAAAACTTGCAATCGTTTCCTCTCCTTTGTTAACAATGGAAACGACCTTGGTTTCATCTCCTGAATCATGTCCAAGATCTTTTTGTGTGGTTGCATTCGTCTTTTGTTTTCCTTTGTTATTTGGTTTCTTTGGTCTTAGTTCGGGATGTGGTTTCCAACACTGATCTTAATCATGCCCCTATTTGGAACAATGTTTGAATTTTATTTTCTCCCCTTCTTGCTTTGCGCTTTCATTCTTCTTTCCCTTCCATTTTCCTCCTTTCTCTTTTCCCTTACCCTTGAATGGCTTCTTCCTACTACCCTCTTCAAAAAAAAATTTACCCCTTGCTTCAAGATGCATGGCTTGCACACATACTTCATCTAAGTTATTTGGGTTAAACATGAGAATAGTGTGTGTTAAGTAGGAATTTATACCTCCTATATAATTCAAGAGTGTGTCTTGTGACTTTAAGTCTACTCCAAGTAATAAAGCCCTTTTCCTAAAATATTGTGTATACACTTGGAAAATTTGACCTTTAAGCTATCTAAAGTTTTTCCAACTCATTATTGCTTTCTACATTTAGGCTAATGGATACAATTGGCCTTTAATGGAATAAATGAATTCGACCCAAGTAATGGAAATATTACCATGGATGTGCATTTCCTCTTGTGTCTTTGCCTCCCACCAAGCTAATGCTGCTCCTTCTAGCCTTAATGAAGCCAATTGGATTTTAATATCGTCTTCTTGCATATTTTGAATTCTACAGTAAACTTCTAATTGGAAAATCCAATTATCTAGTTTTTCGGCATTAACATCTCCATTATGTGTAGGAAGTTCAAATTTGATGTCCATCTTGAGTAACAAAGTATTACATTTTGGGATCTTGGAATGAGTATGCGTATGATATTTTGTAGTGGAATTGGAAGATGAAGATGTTGATGAGGATGATGATGATGATGGTGGTGGAGAAGGAGGTGGTTTTCCACCACTGGATTTTGAGCTCCTCTCTTCCTCCTTTTTACTATTTGAAGATTCTTCTCTATGAGGGTGTTTTGAACCTTCTCCAGTTTCCTTTGCCATAACATCTTCATACATAGGTTCCACCATCCTTTGCATTTCTTTGAACTCCTTCTTGAAATCCTCTTCCTCAGAATGTTCATGAGCTCCTTCATGGCCTGACATTTTGGCTGTTGATTCAAGCTATATCTCTGCAGCTTGTATCTCTTCAACCACTTAAGCCTCTTGTGCAATTAATACCTCTTGTGCTTCAAATGTTGCCTTGATTGGTCCTTTGGATAAGGATGATGCTATCGCAACCTTCTTCCTTCTTCTCCTAACTTTTGGACTAGCTGTCAGTAGCTTCCCTTCTCCTCTCTGCAGTCTCTATCTTGTAAGCATTAGTAAATTTGGACTATTAAAACACTTCAAGTAAAACAAGAAAGCAACCTTGTGCTCTAATACCAACTTGATTTGAAATTACTTGCTAGTTAATGTTGTGCTAGTTTCATTTCAGATATAAAATTTTTGTTGCATTGTTTTACTTATCCTTCATGAGTTTGTTTAATAGCGTCTGATTGGAAAATAATGTACTTATTGAAATTATGAGTTTTTCATAAGCTTAAAAAGCATAATTTTAAATGACAGAACAAAATAAATAGTAAACACAACAAGCACATATAATAGAACTTAACACAGAGAATTTGGATAAAGGAGTTCACCCCTCCTGGGCTACATCTCCTTGGTCCAGCTTCATAGTGTGACCTTTATATTAGCTTCAAGTGTGCTCAAATTGTTGTCACAAGATTCTGAAGCTCTTGCAACCTATTCCAATGAGTTTATAACATCACAATATCCCAAAAATGACTATTTTTTTGTTGTATTTGGACTCTAGATGCTCTGGAAATGACCACAACAATTGTTGGTGCTGGCCTTCAAAAATTGTCAAATGTACTAAAACACCTGTAGAGCACCTTTTCTGCCTCTACAACCTGCTTCATTGAGTTACTAGCATGAAAATTAACCAGGAATGACTTTTACCTAGCTCATTTTGGTCAAAAATTGAGTTAGTTATGACCAAAAACAACTTTGCCCCAATTTCTCCTCCAAAACTGGAGAAAATGTGAGTTAAGTTTCTAAATTTGGAATTCCCTCCAAGTTTGGCGTTGCCTTTGAAAAATATGTGATTTTAATTTTTAGGATTAATTAACATAAGCAGGATTAGTGACGGATAATATAGGATTAAATTTTAATTGTGCTTCACACACTAATGATGTATTAATGTCATTAAGCCACACTTAAACATTAATTAAACGAGTTTATTTCCGCTAGTTTTTCATTTGAACTGGCTCTTGGTCACACTCTTCTGGTCACATAGGGAGGGGGTTGGCCCGCAGGGTTGGTCCCCTCCAACCCCCAACAGTCAGGCGGTTACAATTCAAATAGATGTGAAAGATGGTATGGGTAAGAACTAACCCGTAGGAGAGATGGTTGAGCGCACATATGGCAGGTAGGAGGTCAGGGGTTGGAGCCTCGACCCCGCCATATAATTTTGATCTAAGTCATGAAGACCTCCACCGCTAAGTTTTCCATGTGCTATTCTAGGTGCTCCGCCACATGTGTTAGTATGCCTCTAGCTTTAGCTAACCCCGCCATGGTTGGTGGTTTAAAAACATTATAATATATATATATGTGTGTGTGTGTGTGTGTGTAATATAGATATATATATATACATATATTACATATATTACATACACACACACACACACATATATATCCATCTGAATAATACCACCACCAATATCAATTTGACCAACCTTAGTCCAAATTTGATATGAATTGTCGTTTGACCTTCCAACCTGTCCTACCATGGGTGGGTACGTGGTATTCCATGTGACCCTTCCCCATTGGCCACCATATAAAGTAGAATGGAAATTTCATAAAAGTTCACTTAGACTCAGGAATAAAAAAAAATCACTTCCTAGTCATCATCGGCCAATCTAGAGTTGCCACTTGGCACCGTTTCATTGGCTATTTCTGAAGGATATTCCTGCAAATGCTGACTGTAACTACCATATCATCTTTGTACCTGTTCTGCTCATTTTTTTGCCTGTTTTTGAACACCAACAAAAGATGATAAATCAGTCATACAAACTTGGATTTTGATGAAACGAGTTACGTCAGAATCCTGGTGATGAATTCTATTCGTTTGTTCAGGTTTGAAGATATTTCAAGAACTTTCAATTTTAGCTAAAACTTGAGCCTTAGATCAGTTCAATAATTGGAAGATCACATCGAGCATCAATAATAAGTTATCCAAATCTTAAACGATAACCTCACTTTGGCGTAGAATCCATTGAAATAATAGGGAGATAAACATCACAGCAAAAGAAGTTTTGATGTAGGAAACTAGGTATTTTTATGGCTACAACCATCTAAATAAATGTCCCTTAAGAAGGTTAAGAAGGATAATAAATTATCACCAAAGTTTTATGGTCCTTACAAGATGTTACAAAATATTGGTACTATGGCATAAAAATTGTATCTTCTCCAATCTTCCCAAGAACATCGAGGTTTCCATGTTTCATGCATAAAGAAGGTTATAGGTGACAAGCACTGAGTTCAAAAAATATTTTCAAAACTTGATGAGGAAGGAAAAATCATATTGGAACCTGAAGCAGTAATGGAAACAAGAAATTCACAGCTACGGAATCAATCAATTTTAGAATATCTCATCAAGTGGATGAACCTACCCACTAAATATTCAACATGGGAGGATTATAATTTTATACAAAAGCATCCAAAACAACTCAAGCGTTGAGGAAAACACTTGTTTGAAGGAGAGGGGCAAGCTAGGCCCCCATAATACTAGTGTAGTCCTTATTATTGTAAGTGTAGCCCCATTATTTTTATTGTTGTGGCCATGTATTCTTGATATTATTATTGTTGTGCCTCACAGGTGTAGCCCCATTATTGTTATTTTTGTGCCCATATGGTCCACATATTGTTATACTGTGACCCCTTAGACTCCTATAAATAGAAGGTATATTTTTCATTTGTATCATCCAAGAAATTTCATTGATGTAATGTAAAGGAGTTTTCCCCCTCGAACAGCTTGATTTATAATTTGTGATCTATCTTTTATTCTATTTTGTGTGTTGGTTGCATAAAAAAGAAACCCAACATGAACCTATGGTAGAAACTAGAAATTCCTAGAAAGTTGGGTAGCTCTGTTATATTGTTGGGGGTCAGGCAATCTCAAAGAACTTCTATCTTGGCTAGGTCCATATGCATGCCCTTTTCATCAATGATGTACCACAGATATTGAACCTCGGTCATTCCAAAAATGCATTTATCAAAATTGGCACACAACTTGTGTTATCACTACAAGGAAAAGACCCTCTAGCGATTGTTTTTGAGGAACCCCTTATAAAGATACCCCATACATCTGTTTCTAGCGGAGGTTAATAGAGGAGGTTGGCGGGTAGAAGGTTTTGCGGATATTTTCCTCTCGGTGTGCTTATCATCCAAAACCGCACCGTTGCGCTCGACAAGAGAAAGCACCGGTGCACACAAAACATTAGCGCACCAGACAATGTGTGCTCTGTACAAACCAGCCTGGTGCGTCATATTATTGTAAAGCATCAGTGCTTCACAACTCTTTTGCACCGGTGCATCATAAAACACTGCGACAAAACAAAACCACCCAGTGTGGTATTAAGAAACCGCACGTGTGCATCATAAAACACCACGCGAAAACAGAAACTGACCGGTGCGTTCGTCAGAAACAACACCAGTGTGCCTATAAAACCCCGCGCACCGGAACATTGTTAAATAATAAAAAAATAAGGCCAAAAAACTGCATTTTTCACTTTTCTTAGTGCTCTATAGCTCTCAAGCACCGGTGCAATTTATCCTTGTATGAGTCGCCCTGACATTGATGCTCCCATTGCACCCATTGCATGCACTGTTGTTGTGTGTTATCACTCCAGTAATTCTTTAGTTGTGAGATTTTGATTTTTAATTAAGAAAACTAATGATTTTTTATTGCACCCACTACATTGCACCCATCTAATGTAAGTCATATTTATATATTTTATGTAATGAGTTTTATAGCCTGCTAGAAAAGAATGTACCTAGCCATGAATTATACATGGCATGGTGAAATTCCATTTCCTCTTTGCTTGACACTATTAGTGTTGATCATGAAATTCAATATTGTACTGAAGGTAAGGTAAAGAAAATTGTCCAAAATTTTTCTCTTTTTATCATCTAGCTTGCTATCAAAATTTCTTCAAATTTATGTTGCCCAATAAGGCCATCCCTCACCAAAGATAAGAGAGTTCACATGATACAACATGTTAAAGAGGTGTATGATAAATAGGTGCAATTTAACTAGAAAAAAGGGAAACACATATAATGAAATTTCATTAACCATTGGCCAAAACCCTATCCAATCCAAACAAGTTAGCTTTCATAGGTCACATCTATCCTCTCTTACAATGAAGTCTTTTGAGCCCAAAACCATGGGTGCATAATACCATGTGCCCCAAAACTACCTGATTATTTAACCTCTTCAACCTTCACCCTAACCCAGATCCAATTTACCTAACATTCCCCCCTTCAACTTGACTTGGGGTTCCTTGACTAAATCTAGCTAACCTTGCCAAGTGAGTCCACAGTGTTGTAATCCCTTGGCACTTACCCCCCTCAATTTTTTTTTACCTCACTATCTCTTAACCCAACATCCCCTTATCAATTATGTCTAACCCATACTAGAAATTACCCAAGAGTACATCCCCCTATCACCTAGGTCTAACCGAGACTTTAAATTTAAAGTCCATTCCATGCAATACCATGAGCCCAAAGCTATGGGAGCACAATCCCAGAAGCCCAAAACCATGGGTGCATAATACCATGTGCCCCAAAACTACATTATTGTTTAACCTCTTCAACCTTGACTCTAACCCTAATTCAATTTAACTAACATTCCCAGTTCAACTTGATATCCATCTAACCTTGCCAAGTGAGTTAGCCCACCCCTTGCTCACTCTGATCCTTACCCCCTCAATTTATTTTAGCTAGGTATGTATTAACTCAACATCCCCTTATCACCTAGTTCTAACCCATACTTTACCAGAAATTACCCAAGGGTAAGCATGCCTTAACTACAACAATATGCCCATTTACATGTAACAATTTGACTTTATTATAATATATATATATATATATATTCATTGTTGCTATCTTCCATATTCTAGTTGCCGGATGCCTTGACCACTCTAAGATGCCTTTTGTGACAACTCTACCTCTTCATAGCCTAAACTCAATATCCTATCTCCACATAGTGAAGCCTTCAAAATACCTTGGTGTTCATGATTTAAACTTTGGTGCAAACAACCACCATCATATTCAGAACCAATCCTTTGAGTTCCAATTTTCTTGTCCGCAAAGATAACTATGCTGAGAAAAACTCCTAGACTTATTTACTAGCTCCACGCCCTAGTGCCTTTGTCATAAAACAATGGTCCATTGAATACACAATTTATCCTAGCTTTGCATCAACCTATTCCAACAACTCACCATAGGTGTACTCATCCCCATTTCGTTATTGCTCTCCATGTGACTTGAACTTCTAGTTCTCCCTATAGCTGATCAAGGAATATCCCATCTTCACCCAAATGAGTGTGCCACACATTCTGAGTCCCACAAGGGCTCAATTTTTTCAACTCATTAGCACCCATTTCAGATCTCCTAATCATGCAGGCACGTCCACTCCCATTCTTCTTCTCTCTTATGCCTCATCCATGGCTACATAGCCTCTGACTACCAACAGAAAAACATGACCGTAGTCCCTCCTTATTCTCCAAGACCACCATGACCGGGGTACCTTCTTATAGCTCCTCTTGGTTATTGGTCTTGATGCCTGGGATCCCATTTCGAAATACACCTCTCAGAAGATCCATGAAACAGATGTAAACAAATTTCATCTTACACCCTTGAGATGAGTTCCCTCAACTCACACCATGATTTAATACTACCACTGCCTTCCAAATAGAATTTCACCCAATGTGCACTGGTGGACTAGTGTGGACTCTTGTATTCAGTGAGAGTATGCTCATAAAATTTCTGTAGTGGCAGCTTCAAACTTTGAGCATGCTAGATATGACCAAATCTAAATTCCAATCATATGACTTGATCTAAATTCTAGCAACACCATACTCCTTGAGCCAAGAATTGCAAATTTATTTTGGGTCCTTTTCCACCATCGTAGCCCTCCATGGGATTCCCTACTATTCCTTTCGATTGTGTTGTGCTCAATTTGGCCCTTATCCCCCTCAATTTGTTTTTACCTGAGTATTTCTTAACCCAACGTCCCCTTATCACTTAGGTCTAACCCAAACTTTACCACAAATTACCCAAGTGTACATCCCCCTATCACCCAAGTCTAACCCAAACTTTACATTCAAAGTCCATTCCATGCAATACCATGAGCCCAAAACCATGGGTGCACAATTGCATGTGCCTTAAAACTACCTGATTGTTTAACCTCTTCAACTTTTACTCTAGCCCAGATTCAATTTACCTAACATTCCCCCTTCAATTTGATATCCATCTAACCTTGGGAACTGAGTCAACCCACCCTTCCTCACTCTAGTCCTTACCCCCTTAATTATTTTTTACTTAGGTATGCCTTAACCCAACATCCCCCTATAACCTAGAAATTACCCAAAGGTAAGAATGCCTTAGCTACAACAATATGCCCATTTACATGTAACAATTTGACTTCATTATAATAAATATATATATGTTAATTCATTGCTAATATATATTTTATCCCCATTTAGTTATTGCTGTGGATGTGACTTGAACTTCTAGTTCTCCCTACAACTCACCAAGAAATATCCCGTCTTCACCCACAGGAGTGTGCCACAGATCCTGCCTCCCACGGGCTCTCAAGGTTCCCTAATTGGTTCAACTCATTAGCCCCCATTTTAGGTCTCCCGATCATGCAAGCGCATCCACTCCCACGCTACTTCAAGATTCCTTGAATCCATCCCCTTTTCAAGATTCAAAATTCCTTATGAGTTCAAGGAAGAACTAGTATAAGGGTTTTCATTAAGAAAAGTCATACACTATTCATATATTAGAGTATGAGAAGTTGAAACCTTTATTTAGATTTGAGGTCATTTAAACAATGAAACAATACAAAATATATCCTTAAATATTATGCGTTTACATCCTAAAAACCCTAGACATACTAATGAATAGAGAAGGATTTTTTTCTTACAATTAGTGATTTATTTACTAGAGCAAGTAAATCACACTCCCAGTATCAATAAAATTTACAAATGAAAAAAATTACAATGATATAAATACAGAAACACACATAAAGTAATAGTTATGTTTATTTTATTGAAAAAAAAATGCAAGATAATATATATAAAAAAAAAAAAACTAAAATCTCCTTTTTTAAATAAAAAACTAATTTTTTATATAAAAAGTGGGTTTAATATCAAAATAAATAATTATATTACAAAGTCACAAAAACACATTGATTAAATCCACTAATATTAAATCCCAAAACTTCATATTCAATAGTGATATTAAACTTATTAAAATCATCCAAACCATACATATTTGTACAGTACAAATAAACTCTTCTTTTCTGTAAAAAAAAATCCAGAAAATCACCATTTTGCATTTGAATTTTCTTTTATATCTTATTTCTGAACATAAAAACGATATAGTAATTATATCATTTCACAAAATATTGTATCTTAACGATTTCAAATAAGAAGACTAAATATATGAAAGGCCCATCCCGTCTTTATTTAGATATATATAACTGCAAAAAGGGATTTCACTTAACAGTGAAATACTTCAAACGAAGATGACTACGATAACTGCAAAAAGAGATTTCACTTAACAGTGAAATACTTCAAACGAAGATGACTACGGGATTGGTAGTGAAATAATTCAAACAAAGATGACTAGGGTGTTCGCAGAGGAAAAAATGGCGAAATTATTTCCTTTGTTGGAATTATTGGAAATTCCAATCAAACAGTGGAGAGAATGAAACTCTCCTCTACAACACAGAGATGTTCAAAAGAATAAAATTTCGATTTGCAGACAGAGATGGCATGAAAATGCTTTCTTCTATATCATTAAACAGAACAAAAAAAAAACTGTTACAAATTTCTTCCTCAACAGTGAGGGATTCACATAATATGACTGGGACTGCTACTGAAACAGTGCACCAAACAAATCTTCTCTCTGTCTCTCTTCAAGAACGCACAGAATTGTGCTCTATTCTTCTTGCTGTGTTTTCTTTCCCTGCGGGCTCTCACAGCGGTCACAACAACAATACAATGCAATTACCTTACTCTACAATGTACGCGGGCCTTTTCTTCCTTTTATATGGCGCGGCGGCACAAATTACATATAAAAATATAAACCAATGTATAAACCAAAATACAAATGAAAATCTTTGCAAAAACATAAAACATTTCAATACGGCACGACGTACGAGTGGGACCACATCGCAGTCGGCCACTTTGCGATCTGCGATGGCGCATATCGCAATTATCAACGGTGCGATCAACATATGGAGGAATACTCGTAACATGTGATGGTGCGACAGGCGCACATCGCAACTTCAACATTTGCGATGACACAATGCAATGGGCAGAGGGTGATTCTGCAAAATTGCGATATTGCGATGTTTGCGATTTGCAATGATCGCACATCACACATCGTAGAATTCCACATCTATAAGACATTTAACTTCTGAACTTGCAATCTTGCGCTTTTGCGCTCAAGTGGTAGGAACCACTTGTCCTTCCTCTCATAAAAGACTTCCGCCTGTTTCATTCAATTTTACTTCAATTTGGTTGTTGAAAGCTTTTACGCCCAACTTGACTATTTTAATTAATCCTGCTCCTCCGTATACAAAATATTCATTTCTCTGCTGAAGTAACTTCTCCCATAACACAAAATTAATTCTTCTCTGCTGTCTGTGGCTGCGGCCCATACAAGATTTAATTTCATCCTTACCGATCTTCCATTCTTCTTAAATACAGAGTGTTGCTCACTCAATCTTCTCCTGCCTTGTACTTTGTTCTTCCTGTCACTGCCCAAGGCACGGCAGGTGACTTTAATATTTCTAACACTCCCCCTTAAAGTCAGCTGCTGGGTTGTCCATCATACCCAGACATTTTCTCAGAAATTCAAATGTTTTCTGTGCCAATGGCTTTGTCAAAATATCTGCATATTGCTCCTCTGTTTTACAATGTTGTAAAACAATTTCACCATTGTTCACCAATTCTCTGATATAATGAAACTTTGTGTCTATGTGCTTCGTTATTTTATGAAACACAGAATTATTTGACAATGCAATAGCTGAGCTATTGTCACAATAAATCACAGTGCCCTTTACCTGTTCTTGGCACAAACTTCTCAACATTCTTCTCATCCAAATTGCTTTACACGCTGCTGTTGTAGCTGCTACATATTCTGCCTCTGCTGTAGATAATGCTACAATAGGTTGTTTCTTAGAAGCCCATGAAATGGCTCCTGAACCCATATGAAAAACATAACCGGAAGTGCTCTTCCGATCATCTACACTTCCAGCCCAATCACTGTCAGTGTATCCAACTAATTCTGAATTTTCTGAAGTAGTATATAAAATACCAAATCCTTTTGTTCCTTTCACATACCTCAGAATTCTCTTTGTTGCTTGCCAATGTGCCTCTTTAGGCTTCTCCATAAATCTGGAAATTAAACTAACAGCATGCATAATATCTGGCCTAGTTGCAGTCAAATACATGAGGCTGCCAACTATGCTTTTATATAAACTTGGATCAAAATCCTTGCTGCTGTCATCTCTACTGAGTTTCAATCCCATTACTGTGGGAGTAATTGCAGCTTTGCACTCCTGCATATTAAATCTTTCTAAAACTTGACTCACATACTTTGCTTGAGATATAAAAATACCTTTTTCATTTTTCTCTACTTCTATTCCCAAGAAGTATCTTAACAAACCCATGTCAGTCATTTCAAATTCATCCTTCATGACTGTTTTAAAATTTTCAACAAGGTAATCATCATTACCTGTAAAAATTCAATCATCAACATATAAAACAACAATCAATATCTTACCATCCTTTTCTGTGATGTAGAGGGTGGGTTCTCCCTCACATTTTTCAAATCCATTTTCGAGTAGATAGGAGTCTATCCTACTGTACCACGCTCTTGGCGCTTGCTTCAGCCCATAAAGAGCTTTCTTCAATTTGCAGACCTTGTGCTCTTGGCCTTTCTTCTCATATCTGAGAGGTTGTTCCACATATACCTCTTCCATTAAAACTCCATTTAAAAATGCAGATTTTACATCCATCTGATATACTTTCCATTTGTTTTGTGCTGCTATGGACAGCACTACCCTCACGGTTTCCATTCTTGCAACTGGTGCAAAAGTTTCTTCATAATCTATACCATGCTTCTGCTTATATCCTTTGACAACAAGTCTCGCCTTGTGTCTTTCTATCTTTCCTTCAGCATTGCTTTTGGTCTTGTAGACCCATTTAACTCCAATGACTTCTTTACCTTCTGGGAGATCAACCAACTCCCATGTTCTATTCTTCTCTATGTCTTTAATTTCATCATCCATAGCTTCTATCCATTTTCTATCTTTAATTGCATCTTCAAAATGAATAGGATCATCAACTTGACAATACAAAGCAAATAAGGAATTCATACCTTCGTTTGCTTCTTCTTGCTCATAAATTTCTCTAAGGCTTCTGAATCTTGTTCCTCTTTCACTTGGTGTAGCCGTGCTTGATGAAGCACTCATTTCTGCTCCATGTGGTGTGCTTGGAGATGCACTCCCGCTTCTTCTCAAGGGTTTTCTTACTGCTGCCTGAGGTGTCCCTTGCTGTCCTTGTGCTGGTGGAGGTTGTGCTACCGGTGGGTTATTAATTTCAACCACATCTTCCTCATCTTCATCATGAGACAAACAGCTTTTAACATTGACTGTTTTCTCAATGCTTCCATCCCATGCTTCTTCTTCGATGAATTGCACATCTCTGCTTATTACAAACTTCTTTGTGGATGGGTTATACAATCTGTATCCTTTGGAATCTTCACAATATCCAAGGAAAATGCACTTCTCCCCCTTACTATCCAACTTCTTTCTCAATTTGTCTGGAATATGTACATATGCCACACATCCAAAAACTCTCATGTGGGTGACTCCTTGTTTTCTGCCACTCCACGCTTCTTTTGGAACTTTGTTCATCACTGCTTTTGTAGGGAATATATTCAAAATATACACAGCACAGTTTGCTGCTTCTGCCCAATACTCATTCGGCAAATGTTTTTCCTTTAGCATACTTCTCACCATTTCCATTATGGTTCGATTGTTCCTTTCAGCAACTCCATTCTGTTGCGGTGTGTACCTTGTGCTAAACTGCTTGTGTATGCCGTTCTCTCTGCAAAAACGCAGAAATTCCTTTGATATGTATTCTCCTCCTCTGTCAGTTCCGAGGACTTGAATGTACAGCCCACTCTGTTTCTCTACTAGAGCTTTAAAGTGGCAAAACTTCTGAAAGACTTCACTCTTATATTTTAAGAAATAAACCCACACTTTTCTTGTGAAATCATCTATGAAGGTCAGCATGTAATTGCTGCCTGAAACTGATGCTGTTTGCATCGGCCCACATAAATCTAAGTGGATTATTTCCAAAGGTGCTTTCGCCCTTATGCTTTTCCCTGAAGGAAAACTTTCTCTGTGTTGTTTTCCCAAGATGCAGCCTTCACATAGGCTGTCAGGCTTTTCAATCAATGGTAAACCTCTTACCATTCTTTTTCTGTGCAACAAATTTAATCCTCCGAAATTGAGATGTCCAAATCTCAAGTGCCATAACCAATTTTCATATTTTTCTTCCTTCTGAAAGGTTTCTTGAGTTACAGCTGCTACATTCTTTCCTTTTTGCTTCAAGTCAATATTGAGCTTGAGCGGAAACATTCTATTGCTGGTCATTTGGATTTCAGCAATAATTTTCTTACTTGGAGGTATATCTTTTATTGTGCACACATCATCCTTAAAAACTACATTGTAACCTTTGTTTATGAGCTGCCCAACGCTCAAAAGATTACACTTCAGACCTGGAACATAATATACATCAGAGACAAATTTCTACTCCCCATTTCTTGCTCTAATACTCACTCTGCCTTTTTCTTTGACAGAGATCTTAGTATCAGTCCCTGTGGTCACTTCAGATTTTACTTCTTCATCTAGATTGGTGAACATTGCTTTGTTGCCAGTCATATGATTACTACATCCAGAATCTAAGAACCAAACATCATCATTTTTATCTTGTGCTACATTACAAGCTAACAGTACATTGCTTGGGTTCTTTTCTTCTTTTTCTACATTAGCATTTTGCCTATTTTTCATGTCATTTTTCTTCTTTTTACATTCATTGGCATAGTGCCCATATTTCTTGCAATAATGACATTGGACATTGGATTTGTCATACCTTTTTCCTTGAGCATGTTGGTGTTGATGTCCACCTTGCTGGCTGTTGCATTGGCCGTGGCTCTGACTTTGACTATTGCTCCTTCCATGTGAATGTGAAGGGCTGTTCCTTCCACCTCTGTTCTGGCTTCTGCCTCTTCCTCTTCCTTTTCCTTGACCTCTTCCTCTTCCTAAAGGCATCTGGGTCTTGAAGGCGTTCTCAAGAGATGAGTTTTCATCTCTGCTCAATCTCTGTTCATGACTTATCAATGAGGCATGAAGTTCATCAACTGTGAACTGTGAGATATCTTTGGTCTCTTGTATGGTGGTAACAATTACATCAAACTTTGAGGGCAAGCATCTCAAAAGTTTCTCCACAATCCTTCTCTCTTCAAGATTTTCTCCATGGGATCTTATCTGATTTACAATCCCAATCACATGTGTAAAAAATGTGTCTACATTATCTGACTCTTTCATGCAAATATTTTCAAAATCTCTTCTCAGCAACTGAATTTTTGCTGTCTTAACTTTCTCCATACCTTGATAGGCTACTTTCAAAGTTTCCCATGCTTCCTTGGATCTCTTAGCTTTATTCCAAGAATAAGTTACGACATTATGTTAACAGAATATTTTGTATCTTCTTCTGTATTATTTTTTATCATATCCTTTCTCTGCTGAATAAGTATTTAGTAAAAAAACACTGCTTCACTCAGTCTGTCTCCGTGAAAACATATTCTACTAGTTCTCACAAGTCTTGTGAGACAAACAGGGCTCTCATGGTAATGGCCCAATAATCATAGTTCTTTCCATTAAACTGTGGAAGTTGAACATTTCCAAGACTCATACCAGTAGTTGGTCGAGCCATTGCTCTTGAACTGAACTCTGACTTTAAATAGATTGTCTTTCCTTCTTTGAAAGAACAAACTTTTAAAAAAAAATAACAACTCTGTTATCTTTGAGAAATACCTGACTTGTCAACTTCTGTCGAGCTTTTCACACTGCTGGAGAAAACGCTGCAACAAGTCTTCTTCTTCAGCTTCTTTGAAATCTTCAAAGAGCCTGAATTAGCTCTGATACCATGTTGGAATTATTGGAAATTCCAAGCAAACAGTGGAGAGAATGAAACTCTCCTCTACAACATAGATATGTTCAAAAGAATAAAATTTCGATTTGCATACAAAGATGGCATGAAAATGCTTTCTTCTATATCATTAAACAGAACAAAAAAAAACTGTTACAAATTTCTTCCTCAACAGTGAGGGATTCACATAATATGACTGGGACTGCTACTGACACAGTGCACCAAACAAATCTTCTCTCTGTCTCTCTTCAAGAATGCACAGAACCGTGCTCTGTTCTTCTTGCTGTGTTTTCTTTCCCTACGGGCTCTCACAGCGGTCACAACAACAATACAATGCAATTACCTTACTCTACAATGTACGCGGGCTTTTTCTTCCTTTTATATGGCGCGGCGGCACAAATCACATATAAAAATATAAACCAATGTATAAACCAAAATACAAATGAAAATCTTTGCAAAAACATAAAACATTTCAATACGTCACGACGTACGAGTGGGACCACATCGCAGTCGGCCACTTTGCGATCTGTGATGGCGCATATCGCAATTATCAACGGTGTGATCAAGATATGGAGGAATACTCGTAACATGCGATGGTGCGACAGGCGCACATCGCAACTTCAACATTTGCGATGATACAATGCAATGGGCGGAGGGTGATTCTGCAAAATTGCGATATTGCGATATTTGCGATTTGCAATGATCGCACATGGCACATCGTAGAATTCCACATCTATAAGACATTTAACTTCTGAACTTGCAATCTTGCGATCTTGTGCTTTTGCGCTCAAGTGGTAGAAACCACTTGTCCTTCCGCTCATAAAAGACTTTCGCCTGTTTCATTCAATTTTACTTCAATTTGGTTGTTGAAAGCTTTTACGCCCGACTTGACTATTTTAATTAATCCTGATCCTCTGTATACAAAATCTTCATTTCTCTACTGAAGTAACTTCTCCCATAACACAAAATTAATTATTCTCTGCTGTCTGTGGCTGTGGCCCATACAAGATTTAATTTCATCCTTACGGATCTTCCATTCTTCTTAAATACAGAGTGCTGCTCACTTAATCTTCTCCTGCCTTGTACTTTTTTCTTCCTGTCACTTCCCAAGGCACGGCAGGTGACTTTAATATTTCTAACATCCTTCGCTGCTATCTTTCGCAGGAAGAGACGCAGTTGGAGCTGCCACCCCGCTGCTGCTGCTGCTTCCCCAGTTGATTGAATTTGCCGTTACTTCTCTCGCAACTTCCTGGTATGCTTCAGAAGCCTCATATGCTTCAGTAAGCCTTTTCCTGGTCCTGGTCCTGCTGTCAAATATTTGAGCAGCCCAACCATTACCGCTACGACCCCGACGAGTATAGACACCTTTGTACTCGCCATCTCTCTTCAGCTGCTTGCATTGTTCCTCGGAAGGGACCTGAGGATTCGCCATTTTGTGCAAGTGCCCTCTGGAACGTCCAAAACCTCCAATACCTATGATTGAAACAAAAATGGATTTCTTGCACCTTTGTTGGTATTTAAAGTGTTAAATCTTCATTTTGGTATGTCACTATCTGTCTCGTTCAATAGCAGATAAACGAAGGCAATAATGAAACGACATGGAGGAGTTTTATTTACACTAAAATTAGTTTATGTCCATGTTCACTAGTTTAGGTTTTCAAGAAATAATTGGTTTATTTTTGTTTTTCTATTTAAATTATAATTAAAGGTTTTTGGGAGTTGTGTGTAGAATATTTTTGGAATTTATAGTGGCTTTTCTTGCCCGAATAAGCTGGAAAAAATTGTCATAAAATCTTGATTTGTATTATTTAAACTGGCTTTTTTACTACATATACTAATTTAGCACACTAAAAAATCCTTACTGCATTTTCATTGTACAGATTTTTGATTTCAATAAATTCATACAAGATTTTAGAGAAAATAGATCAGAAAACTAAATCAGAAATTTTTTCAAAAAGTAGAATTATAGACGACTCTTAAATTATATGTCTACTAATTTTATTTAATTATTTCTTTTATTTCAAATAATAATTCATAATTTTAATTTAATTATGTCCAAAAAAAATTATGTTAGGGTTACTCTTTTAAAAAAATTAATATTAATTAAATTAGTATGATATCACATGAGTTGTTACTTTTGGGTATTGGGTATGGATATACCATGGCCTTGCCCATGATATTGTAAAAAAACCTATTTTTATCACTAAAAAATTTATTGTTACATTAATTATTTTTGTAATTAAAAATAATAATAATTTCAAATAAAATATATTTTACTCAAGTTTTTTACTTTTTTTTAGATATCATCACTATTTTGATATTGATAATAAATTGATTTTTATACTGTTGTTGGTAGTTTTAATTTATATGGTTATACTTGTCTTATAATATATTAATTCAATTTAAATAGTTGTTGTTAAATTAAATTAATATAAATTATAGTTTAATTAATACATGAAATAGGTTTTTAGGTGAATAGTTTTAAAGAAATTAACAATCTATAGATTTAAGGTTAAATTAAAATAAATTTCAATTTTGAAATAACAATCTTATAATAAATTAATAAAATAATGGAGTGTATACAATTTTTTAATATACCATTTTTATTATTTTATTTTTATCGAAATTACCTAAATAAACTATATATATGTTGGAAAAAATAAAGGTGAAATTTTGATTTGTATTATTTAAACTATTTTTTAAAATGAATATATGGATTTAGCACCTTGAAAAACTCTTAGGGAACTTCCATTTTGCAAGGGTTACCCATCATGCTTATGATTTCAATAAATCCATAGCAGATTTTAAGCAAATTAGATGAGAAAAACTTCCAAAACACACACACTAAATACAACTAGATATATATACATATATAAAATACTTAAGTTAATTTATTAAGATAACATTTAATGAATTAGTTATGCTTCACTATCTGATTTGTTCAATTACTAAAAAATAAGGCAATAATTTATATCCTCCTCAATTGTTTTAAGATTTATTGGTATATATTCTTTTAAAATTTTGATAGATTTTTTGAAGATTACAAGTTTAATCAATAAACTATCAAAATCCTATTAGTTTATCACATTAGTCCTTAAAACTCTAAAAATAACCTTTACTTGATTTCTATTTTTATATGCAGTTTATTATTATATATTTTGAAATTATAAAATATATTATTTAATTTATTATTATATATTTTCAAATTACCTATAAAATATAATTTTTAAAATTTATTTCTTATTATTTTAAAAATTCCAAACTTATTTTATTTCCTATAAAATTAGTTTATTTCCTAACCAGTTGTTTTAAGTTTTCTATTTATCTTTTCCTTTCAAATTCTATAGACTTGGTCAATGCTGCAAGTTTAATCAATGAGCTTTTCACCATCCCATAATTCTTATTTTATTTCTATCTTTATATTTAATTTATCATTATATATTTTGAAATTATAGAGTATATTCTAGAAAACCTTTAGGGCATTTCCATTGTACATATTTTACCTATGAAACTTGTGATTTCAATGAATTCATACCTCATTTTAGACAAATTAGATCAGAAAAATAAATAACAAAGCTTTTCAAAAAGTACTAATTTTATTTATTTATTTCTTTTATTTCAAATAATAATTCTTGATTGCTTGCAACATGTGCACCTTTGTTGGTATTTAAAGTGTTAAATCTTCATTTTGGTATTTCACTATCTGTCTCTTTCAATAGCAGATAAACGAAGGCAATAATGACATTAATTGCCAACTACATGGAGGAGTTTTATTTACACTAAAATTAGTTTATGTCCATGTTCACTAGTTTAGGTTTTCAAGAAATAATTGGTTTATTTTTGTTTTTCTATTTAATTTATAATTAAAGGTTTTTGGGAGTTGTGTGTAGAGATATTTTTTGGAATTTATAGTGGATTTTGTTGCTCGAATAAGTTGGAAACAATTGTTGTAAAATAGTGATTTGTATTATTTAAACTGGTTTTTTTACTACATATACTAATTTAGCATACTAAAAAATCCTTACTACAGATTTTTGATTTCAATAAATTCATACAAGATTTTAGAGAAAATAGATCAGAAAACTAAATCAGAAATGATTTCAAAAGGTAGAATTATAGACGACTCTTAAATTATATGTCTACTAATTTTATTTAATTATTTCGTTTATTTCAAATATTAATTTATAATTTTAATTTAATTATGTCCAAAAAAATTATGTTAGGGTTACTCTTTTAAAAAAATTAATATTAATTAAATTAGTATTTTTGTTTTTCTATTTAATTTATAATTAAATTTTTTTGGGAGTTGTGTTTAATGATATTTTTTGGAATTTATAGTCGATTTTCTTGCCAGAATAACATGGAAAAAATTGTGCTAAAATCTTGATTTGTGTTATTTAAACTGGTTATTTTTACTGCATAGACTAATTTAGCACACTAAAAAATCCTTACTGCATTTCCATTGTACAGATTTTGATTTCAATGAATTCATACAATATTTTACAAAAAATATATCAGAAAACTAAATCAAAAAAAAATTCAAAAAGAAGAATTATAGAGGACTCTTAAATTATATGTCTACTAATTTTATTTAATTATTTCTTTTATTTCAAATAATAATTCATAATTTTAATTTAATTATGTCCAAAATAGTTATGTTAGGGTTACTCTTTTAAAAAAATTAATATTAATTAAATTAGTATGATATCACATGAGTTGTTATTTTTGGGTATTGGGTATGGATATACCATGGCCTTGTCTATGACATTGTAAAAAAACCTATTTTTATCACTAAAAAAAGTATTGTTACATTAATTATTTTTATAATTAAAAATAATAATAATTTCAAATAATTTTTTTTTTTTTTTTTTACATATCATAACTCTTTTGATATTGATAATAAATTGATTTTTATACCATATTGTTGCTAGTTTTAATTTATATGGTTATACTTGTCTTAGAATATATTAATTCAATTTAAATGGTTGTTCTTAAGTTAAATTGATATAAATTATAGTTTAATTAATACGTGAAATAGGTTTTTAGGTGGATAATTTTAAATAAATTAACAATTTATAGATTTAAGGTCAAGTTAAAAGAAATTTCAATTATGAAAAAACAATCTTATAATAAATTAATAAAATAATGCAGTGTATACAATTTTTTAATTTACCATTTTTATTATTTTATTTTTAGTAGAAATTCTTTCGGTAATAATGACATGCAAAAGAACGTGGTCTTTTGGAACCAACCAGTGTGGTTCATGATGAGGACTATGTGAGAGATCAGATCCACATAAATTATGTAAGAGATGAGATCCAGATAAATAGATTGGCTCAACTAGCAATTATTATAATGGCTAGTTTGACTTTGAAAAAGTAAATATTAGATTATTTATTTATTTATTAT
Organism: Pinus albicaulis; assembly: GCA_034641835.2. Taxonomy (NCBI): domain Eukaryota; kingdom Viridiplantae; phylum Streptophyta; class Pinopsida; order Pinales; family Pinaceae; genus Pinus; species Pinus albicaulis. The sequence goes on from CM076581.1 coordinate 1,594,267,990, forward strand.
TATTATTTTATCTATTTATAAAACCTTTAATATATTTATACAACTAATTAACCAATTAATTAATATAATGGTGTTAATTAATATAATGGTAAGTAATTTAACAAATGGTCCTTTATATATGTAAATATTTCTTTTTAATTGATTAAATTATACAATAATCAATTATTATTATTAATTAATAAATATAATTAATTCTTATTCATATAATTTAATTATAACAAACCATCTATCAAGTCAAACATAGAGTCAAAAAATAAAAATATAAAAATCAAATAAAAATAAAAATAAATCAATAAAAATAAATTAATTAATTAATTAAAATAAATAAAAAATAAACAAATTAAAAAAAATAAAATAAAAAATAAAAATAAAACTAAAAACAAAAATAAAATATAAATATAAATTAATAAATAAATAAAATATTTTATTTTATTTTAATTAATTAATTAATTAATTAATTATTATTATTGTTATTTATTTATTTTTTTATTTTTTTATTTATTTTATATTTATCAAAATTATCAAAAATAACTATATATATATATATATATATATATCTATGAAAAAATAAAGGTGAAATTTTGATTTGTATTATTTAAACTAGTTTTTTAAATGAAGATATGGATTTAGCACCTTGAAAAACTCTTAGAGAACTTCTATTTTGCAAGGGTTACTCTTACGGAATTTATTTCTTATTACTTTAAAAATTCAACATTAATTGCATTAATTGCCAACTACATGGAGGAGTTTTATTTACACTAAAATTAGTTTTTGTCCATGTTCACTAGTTTAGGTTTTCAAGAAATAATTGGTTTATTTTTGTTTGTCTATTTAATTTATAATTAAATGTTTTTGGGAGTTGTGTTTAATGATATTTTTTGGAATTTATAGTGGATTTTGTTGCCCGAATAAGCTAGAAAAAATTGTGGTAAAATCTTGATTTGTGTTATTGAAAGTGGCTTTTTTACTACATATACTAATTTAGCACACTAAAAAATCCTTACTCCATTTCCATTCTACAGATTTTTGATTTCAATGAATTCATACAAGATTTTAGAAAATATAATATATCATTTTTATTATTTTATTTTTATCAAAATTACTCAAATAAACTATATATATATATATATATATATATATATATATATATATATATATATATATATATATATATATATATATATATATATATATATATTGGAAAAGATAAAGGTGAAATTTTGATTTGTATTATTTAAACTAGTTTTTTAAATGAAGATATGGATTTAGCATCTTGAAAAGCTTTTAGGGAACTTCCATTTTGCAAGATTTAACTATCATGCTTATGATTTCAATAAATCCATAACAGATTTTAAGCAAATTAGACCAGAGAAATCCACTAGAAAAACTTCCAAAACACACACACTAAAGACAACTAGATAAATATACATATATAAAATACTTAAGTTAATTTATTAAGATAACATTTAATGAATTAGTTATGCTTCACTATCTGATTTGTTCAATTACTGAAAAATAAGGCAATAATTTATATCCTCCTCAATTGTTTTAAGATTTCTTGGTATATATTCTTTTTAAATTTTGATAGAATTTTTGAAGATTACAAGTTTAATTAATAAACTATCAAAATCCTATTAGTTTATCACATTAGTCCTTAAAACTCTAAAAATAACCTTTACCTGATTTCTATTTTTATATGCAGTTTATTATTATATATTTTGAAATTATAAAATATGTTATTTAATTTATTATTATATATTTTCAAATTACCTATAAAATCTAATTTTAAAAATTTATTTCTTATTATTTTAAAAATTCTAAACTTATTTTATCTCCTATAAAATTAGTTTATTTCCTAACAAATTGTTTTAAGTTTTCTATTTATCTTTTCCTTTCAAATTCTATAGACTTGGTGAATGTTGCAAGTTTAATCAATGAGATTTTCACCATCCCATAATTCTTATTTTATTTCTATCTTTATATTTAATTTATCATTATATATTTTTTAAATTATAGAGTATATTCTAGAAAACCTTTAGGGCATTTCCATTGTACAGATTTTACCTATCAAACTTGTGATTTCAATGAATTCATAGCTCATTTTAGACAAATTAGATCAGAAAACTAAATAGCAAAGCTTTTCAAAAAGTATTAATTTTATTTAATTATTTCTTTTATTTCAAGTAATAATTCATAATTTTAATTTAATTATGTTCAAAATAGTTATGTTAGTGTTACTCTTTTAAATAAAATGATGTATTACAAAAAAAAAAATATTAATTAAACTAGTATGATATCAAATTAGCTATTATTTTTGGGTATTGGGTATTGATAAACCATGGCCTTGCCCATGGTGTTGTAACAAAACCTATTTATATCACTAAAAAAACTATTGCTACATCATTTTTAAATGTATATATCTTTAATTTATATTAATTATTTTTATAATTTCAAATAATAAAAATTTCAAATAAAATATATTTGACTCACTTTATTTTTTTTAACACATTCTAACTATTTTGATATTGACAATAAATTGATGTTTATAAAGTTGTGCAAGTTTTAATATATATTAAATAAATTATATGCTTGTACTTGTTTTATAGGGTATATTAATTCAATTTAAATGGTTGCTCTTAAGTAAAATTTATGTAAGGTATAGCTTAATTAATAAATGAAATAGGTTTTTAGGTGGATAATTTAACCAAATTAACAATCTATAAATTTAAGGTCAAATTAAAAGAAATTTCAATTATGAAATCATGAAATAACAATCTTATAAAAAATTAATAAAATAATGTAATGGATAATTTTTTTTTAATATGTCAAAATTACCCAAATAAATAAGTTTTTCAAAATAATATATATATATATATAGTCTTCATGACAAATCTTTAGTAAAATCACATAATCACTTGAGAAACCAAGCTTTTAAAACTACTTAGTGTAATTTATTATGAGAAAAATGGTGGTTATGCTAATTTACATCCATCAATAAATAAATTTGGAAGATACAAAATGTTAAACAATAAATTATAAATTAATGAAATTTAATGTTAATGAAATAAAATATTATAATCAATGTAATATATATATATATATATATATATATATATATATATATATATATATATATATATATATATATATAACCCTAGAATTATTATAATATTTAGTAAAATAAATTGAAATTTTAATAACTTTAGTAAAACAATAACTATGGTTAATTAAACGATAAGTTGGATTTCTTTCACTTCTTTTTATTTTTACTCATTTATTTATTTAATTACTTATTTTATTTTATTTTATTTTTAATTTTTAATTTTATTTATTTTTAATTTTTATTTTATTATTATTATTATTTAACTTTCTTTGTTTTTTATTTAACCCACTAATATTTATTTATTCAAATAATTCTTACTTGATTTAAGATGAGAAAACTATTTCCAAAAAATACTAATTTTATTTAATTATTTCTTTTATTTCAAATAATAATTCATACTTTTAATTTAATTATGTCCAAAATAGTTAGGTTAACTTTACTCTTTTGAATAAAATGATGCATTACAAAAAAATTAATATTAATTAAACTAGTATGATATCAAATTAGTTATTATTTTTGGGTATTAGGCATTGATAAAACATGACCCTACCCATGGTATTGTAACAAAACATATATATATATGTTTAATTTATGTTACTTATTTTTATAATTAAAAATTATAATAAATTCAAATAAAATATATTTGACTCACTTTTATGTTTTCTAAACATATCATAACTGTTTTAATATTCATAATAATTTGATGTTTATACACTTGTTGCTAGTTTTAATTTATATTAATTAAATTTATATGGTTGTACTTGAATGGTTGCTCTTAAGTTCAATTAATAAAAGCTATAGTTTAATTAATACAAGAAATAGGTTTTTTTGGGATAATTTTAACCCAATTAACAATCTATAAAGTTAAGATGAAATTAAAGGAAATTTCAATTCAAAAATAACAATCTTATAAAAAAACAAAAAAAATGCAATGTATACAAATTTTTAATATATCATTTTTATTATTTTATTTTTATCAAAATTGCCCAAATAAACAACAAGTTTATATATATATATATATATATATATATATATAAACTTGTTGTTTATTTGGGCAATTTTGATAAAAATAAAATAATAAAGTCATTAAATGTATATAGGAGGTGGAAAAATTTGAAGTGAAATTTTGTTTTCTATTGTTTAAATTGGTTTTTCAAATGTACATATGGATTTAGCACCATTTTGCAAGGGTTAACCATCTAGCTTACGATTTCAATAAATTCTGAACAGTTTTTAAACAAATTAGACTAGAAATATCCACTAAATTCCTAGTGTATTTTAAACAAATTAGATGAGAAAAATCAACAAGAAAAACTTCTAGAAAGACTTTCCAAAAATACTTATGAAACACTACTAGGTATATATGCATACATAAAATACTTAAATTGATTTATTAAAAACTGCTAGGGAACTTAGATTTTGCAAGGGTTACCCATCAAGCTTCTAATTTCAATAAATTCCTAATCCTTTTAAAGAAAATTAGACTAGAAAAATGGACCAAATTCCTAGTGGCTTTTAAACAAATTAGACTTCCCAAAAGACTTGGGAAAGGAAAATCCATTGCAATTTATTGGAGAGATCAATCCACCATCAAGTGGGTAGTTCAAATGGATTCTAAATTACTTCAAAAAGTGGGTTGAAGAAATCCCCGCCAAGAAAGAAAATGACCAAGTGGTGATGAAGTTTCCGGAGGAGAACATCTTCTGTAGATCTATTAATTTTTGTCCAACATATAATGTAATTTTTTCACATTCCACAGTCTACCATCCATAAGGGAATGGATTAGCATAGTCTTCAAACAAGACATTGGTGGGGATTCTGAAGAAGACAATCGCTCAAAATCCGAAAGACTAGTATTCAAAGTTGAATTTTGCTCTTTGGGGAGTACGAGTAACCCCTAGCAGGTCTACTTGCAAGTCACCCTATGAATTGGTTTATGGAACTCACACACTATTTCCTACTCAGTTGGCCAACCCAATGATTGATTTTTTTCAAGAAGATGAGGAAGAACCTAATGCTCTAGTGAGAAGATTGAACAAGGTGATTGAATAAAGTGAAGACAGGAATAAAGTTAGAGATAACTTGATTTCTTATCACACAAAGATGAAGTCCATATTTGACAAAAAAGAAAAAGAGATCCTCTTCCAAGAAGGAGATTTAGTATTAAGATGGGGCACCAAAAGGGAAGATAAAGGAAAGCATGGAAACTTTGACCCTCTCTAGTGTGGCCCTTACAAAATCTCTATAGCCAGATCAATCAATGCTTTCATCCTAGAGGATTTAGATGGAGAATCTCTGCAGCTGCCTATGAATGGGAAGTATCTAAAGCATTATTTCCAACTCTAAAATTTAGCATTTTACCATTTTAAATACTGGATTTCTCATTGTTCATATGCCACCAAGAAATATATGAATTCATGCCCAATGGATAAGGCACTAATTTGCAGTTCTTAGAGCTTTTATGGGAAAAAGCACTATCCCAAGGTGGAGCGAGATGTTGTGGCTCATTTGCATTTACTTTTGAAATATTTCTCCAAACACCAAAAAAACATATATTTTAGAAAACTTAAATTTTTTGTATGAAAAGGAATTTTGACTTATATGTTGGTGTATTAACATTATATGCGAAGATGTGAAGGTGGGTCAAGTAGGGCTTATTCACAAGCTCACAAGAGACTAGCGCTATAGAATACCAAATAAGCTTAGGAGGGTTACACTGTGGAGAAAAAAAAATTAGTAATCAAGATCGAAGGAACATATGCAAGCCTGTTGAATGAAACTGTGTTCATTATCGAAAAAATTGTATAGATTTCATGAAGGCATAGAAGTGGCATATTTTCATTAAAAAATTAAGAGTTTTAGAAGAAGCGTAAAGGGGGAAATCAATGGTCACGATCAAAGTGTAGAATTGAAGCGAAGAGATGGACGACGGAGATGGTATCACATAAATGAAAGTTAGATAGATTGGAGGTTTTGAAGATAAGCCACGTGTCGGACATAGGTTCCATTACATATCTCATTCGGTAAAGGATATAAGTTTGAGATATTGTTAAACTTGCAAAGATGTGATGTGAAGAGTGACAAGTTTAAGATATGGCGATGCGATGAATATCACACATCGCATGCGATAAGATATTGTAGCGATCAAAAGAATTGAAAATTTCCAAAGTTGCAAAGTGCTGATGAGGTAAAGGTTATAAAATCTGATTTGTGTCGAGGCCTAAAGTTGCAATATTATGAGGCGATGCAATCGCATATCACACATCACAATTTGAGGAGGAAAGGCACTAAGAAATATGTTATGAATGTCGAAGGATGAAATGTGATGGAAGGTTTGATGTGATACCATTGAAAGGTTAAGTTGAAATTATTTAAAGTACAATATTATGTATAGTTGTGTTGGTTTTACGAAGAAATGTGAACACAGGCACTGGACTCGAGTATGTGACCCGATGCAGAGAAAAGGGAAATAAAATACAGAATGTAGCAGAGAAGAGTAGAAGAGGAAGATCCAGGTAGAATGGGACATGATAACCTTGGTTGAAATGTAGAGGCATAGGCAGAGTTGGGCAAAGAGAGCACATAGTGGCACTCTTGGAAATGCAAGAACTAGGTCAAGTCAAGCAAGGATACGTTATTGTAGAACTGTTCAAATACCACACCAGAAGTAGAAAATACATCACAGCAAGAATAAAAGACAAATGTTGAATTATGGAAGAAAGGTAGGGGATGGATGTCTCATCTCTTAGGGAGACACCTCAGTACTTCAGGGAGAGGCATCAACAACAAATCAGGTTCAACAAAAAGAATAACCTTTTAAATTTTAATTTGTTTTCATTGTATGTTAAGGTCGAAGCTATAGTGATGTCCTCAATTGCAATGTAATAAGTAGTTTTAACAGTTGAGGCAGTCAAATGAGTTTCTAGAAGTTCTGGAAGTTACGAACTATTTTTGATGTATTTAAGCAAGATAGAAAGAAAGAAGAAGGGTTTCGAGTTTCAGACCTCTTGAATAATAAAACTTAGGTATTTAGTTTTATGAGGAATTAATAAATGAAGCAGCAAGTTTCATACAACTGTTGATGGTGATTCATTTTTCCTGTTCCATTTTGTGTCCCTTCTTCCTTGAATGAGGTGAAATAATGTAGCTATTAGTCTCTTAATTTTATCTCTGAGTAAATCCTTAATTTGCGCTCCATCACTCCAACTCCTCTCTCTTAAAAAACTCTCTCTGGAACTTAAAAGTGATAGATTATGTGTTTACAACATATTATTTCGAGTTTACTCTCTCTCCATAAATTAATTTTGAAATTTAGAGTGGTAGATTCTATGTTACAACATATCTTTTTGAGTTTCTCTTACAATTATTCTTTTCCATTTAGACATCAACAGTTAATGGCATTTTAGATTCTTTCATTATAACAGATTGTTAAGGGTTTTAAAGAATTAGTTTCCAAAGGTATTGAATGAAGACCACTTGATATAATTACCTTGTGGCACATTTCTAAAAATGTCTTAAGCACTCATTCCTTTCCAAAACCAAGGAATTGTTTGTTAAGATACAACACGCATCAGTCATGAATTATTGGATGAAGTACAAGGAGAAATTTACTTCACCAAGCTCGATCTTCATTCTAGATGTCATAAAATTAGAATGAAGACTGAAGACATTCTGAAAATAAAACTCATGGGGGTCATTAGGAATTTTTGGTTGTTTCTTTTGGTCTTACTAATGCATCTTCCACATTTTAAGGTTCGATGAATTCTATTTTCAAACCCTTCCTTAGAAAATTCGTGTTAGCATTTTTTTATGATGTACTAATCTATGACAACTAATCTTGGAAGGATCATGTTCAACATGCTGAGAAGGTTCTCGAACTATTGGAGGAGAAACAATTATATGAAAAAACCTCCAAATGTTTCTTTGGAGAACACGAGGTGAAATTTTAGGGTCATATTATATCTCATGAGGGCATTAAGGTAGACCCTGTTGGCTCGAGGGGTCCTATCCTAGGTTCAGAGTTCAAGGTTTTCCAACAAACCCCTATACTACTGGCCCTTTCGGCAGTGACCTACTTGTGCAGGTCAAAGTCTCACCCGAAGTAGTATGGGTGGGTGCTGGAACGAGGTTTCCACACCCTGAGAAAGGATAGGTAAGGCAAGCAGAGCTGTGTCCTACCTCAAGATCTCCAGATTTTCCTGAGCAGGGCTTATAGGTCTCTTTTCGCATCCACGTGCACAAGGTCAATTATACTATGGTGCTTAATAATCATATACTTCTAAGACATTAGCTTAGTATAAAACATAACAAAACAGATCTAGATGCAGTAAAAACACTTACACAGAACTTTCGCAGCTCAATACAAAATATGCATAATACAACGATTACTAATGATTCGGATAAATAGTACGCATAGTTCCAGTTCTCAAACGACCTTTCTTATTCATCAATTCATCAATTCCCTCTTACAATACCCATCCCGGCCTGCGCACACAATAGAAGGGTCCACACACAACAGGACTCTGGATCTCCGCGCACACAGCGAGCAGGATTCCTTCCCCAAAAACCCAAACAAATTTACTAAACCACAATTCACATCAATATCTCTTCATTTCCTTACCTTCCGATTCAAAATGTTCCTCTATTTCTAACAATCTAGCCTAAACTTTCCTATGGTTCACAAACTATGGTTTTTGGACCCCACATTTACCCTTTGACCAATTACAATGCTATCAGGGCTTTGACCCACCCCAAACCCCTGCGCTAGACTAAATATAATAAAAAATATACAAAATCGGACTAGTTTCGCAGCTCGTAGGAGACCCTGTTCCAACAGTCCCCTAACACAATATTGTGACTCATCCTGAGTCACTGTGGATATAGGTCTGCCAATCACCCCTGTAGCTACTTGATAACCAGCGTGTGTATCCCGCTTGTGCATCAGCATCCTATGCCAGGTGGGCCAATCTTTCCTGAGCCAATTATTCCGGTCATATAGTCATTTAGCCCTGTATAGTTTGAGCCGACTACCATTGACATAGCCTGGTAACATGTCACCGTGTAGGGTAGCCAGTTGGACTGCTCCACCATTCGTGATTTCCTTAACAGCGTAGGGACCAAGACAGTGCTGTCGGAATTTCCGTGGGTGTTTCATAAATTGGCTATCATATAAGAGGACTAGGTCACCTGCTACGAATGTCATTTGGTGAATATGTCGATCATGCCAGGCTTTATCATGAGCCTTCTGAACCTGCTGATGAAAGTTAGCAATAAACCGATCTTCCTCCAATTCCAGAATCTACGCAAGGCGTTCCTCAATTATATCAGGTTTTTCCATATTTGTAAATGTTGTGATACGTAGGCTAGGAACAATGTATTCTATTTGCATAATGGCCTCTTTGTTGTAGACCATTCGAAAGGGGGTCCTTCGTGTTAGATTCTTGTAGGTCATCCAGTAGGCCCACACAATAGAGGGGATGCGTACATCCCAGTCACTATGCTCGGCATTGTAGACCTTGGTCAATGCCTGCTCTAGGATTTTGTTTAAAGCCTCGACCGCCCCATTTGCCTATGGATGGTATGGTGTACTTTTCGCATGATGGATCCAGAATTCCTCATTCAGGGCTTATATTGTTTCGTTAACGAAGTGCGTGCCTCTATCGGTCATTAGGATCTTTGGGCAGTCAAACCTGGTTAGGATCTACTCAAAGATGAAATGCACAGCATTATCCGTAGTACAATCCTTCACCACTTGTGCTTCATCCCATTGAGTGACATAGTCAGTGGCAGTAATAATGTAGCGCGCACCTATCTTCTTTCCTGGTGGATTGATGGGTCCCACAAAATCAATGGCCCATATTTCAAAGGCCTGCAAAGCCATTTGAGGTTACAATGGCATCTCATCTCTACATGAGGGCCATCCTATCCACTGGAATGTATCACACGACTTACAATAGGTGTGAGAATCCTGATGTAGGGTGGCCCACCATAATGCAGCTCTCAAGATATTTTGGGTCGTTGCTCTTCTTGCATAGTGGCCTCCTGCGACGCCTTCTTGTGCCTCCGCCAAAGAGGCTTGCCATTCATGTTCCAGGATGTATCTATGCAGTATTTCATCAGTGCCTAGCTTGTATAACTAGCTAGCGATGATAGTAAAGTCTGCCGCCCGAGTAACCAACTCCTTCTTTTGCTGCATCGAATATTCTGTGGGGGCTACACCTGTAGTTAGGAACTGAATGATATCAGTGAATTTTGCATCAACAACCTTAATGGTGAATAGCTGCGCATCTAGTAATCCTTCCTCCAGGTTAGTGGGTTCTTCCCTCGTCTCAATATGGGACAAATGATCCAGAACCGTGTTCAGCCTTCCAGGCTTTACAATGATCTCAAAATCATATTCCTGAAATAGCAAGAGCCAGTGGCAAATATTCCCCCACAAGATAAGCTTGTTGAAAAGGTATTTCAAAGCCGAATGATCAATGAACATCTTAAAGTGTCCACCCAACAGATAGTGTCGATATTTCTGTAATGCATATACCATGGATATTCCCTCTTGTTCTGTGGTAGAGTAGTTGCACTCTATGCCCGAGAGTTTCCGACTCGTAAAGGAAATCAGGTGATCAATATCTCCCTCTCCAGGTTGAGATAGGACAACACCCAAGGTGATGCCTGATGCATCCACATGTACATGAAATTCCTTTGACCAATTAGGAAATATTAGTATGGGTGCAGAGATCATCTTCTCCTTGAGTATCTCAAAACTCTTCTGACATTCATCATTCCAAAAAAAGGAAGCATCATTTTTAAGCAGTTTTTCCATGGGTGTTGTGATCAGTGTGTACCCTTGAATGATTTTTTTGTAATAGCCCATGTGTCCGAGAATATAATGCAGCTGTTTCTCTGTTGCTGGGACTGCAAGGTTTATAATTATGGCTAACTTCGTAGGATCAACCATCAGCCCTTGCCAAAAAACTATGTGCCCGAGCAGGATTCTGAAAGGCACACAGAAGATACACTTCTTGATATTCAAGGAAATCTAGTGCTTTCGACATGCATCCAACATTAATCGCAGGTTAGAGACATGCTCCTTTACCAAGTCGAATACCATCCAGTAATCAAAATAAACCTCCAGGAACTTATTGATAAACTCCTTGAATACAACAACTACTACGCTTGAGAATATAGCGGGTGCGTTCTTGAGACAAAAGGGCATGACTGTATACTGAAAGGACCCCCATTATGATGAAAATGTAGTCTTACTACAATCTCCAGGTGCAATTCGGATCTGATGGTACCCTAAGAACCCATCGGTGAATGAATAGGCTTCCTGCCCACCCACACTTTCAAGGATTTCATCTGAGAAGGGCATAGGGAAGGGTTCATGGACACAGGCATCGTTTAACTTGCATAGGTCTACACAGATGCGTATCTCCCCCTTTGTTTTCTTCTCCTGGATAACCATCGGGCTTACCCAATCCGACTGTTCCACCGGTTCAATGATACCTGCAGCAAGCATCTTGTCTATTTATTCTTTAACCTTTTGATTATATTTAGGGTTCAGATGGTAAATCTGCTGCTTTACAGGACATGCCTCTGGTTTAAGAGTGATGTGCATAACTCCTAGGTCCCCCGTGATTCCTTTGAGCTCAGAAAAATTTGTCGAAAATAAGTCCTGATATTCCGTAAGTAGCTCTGCAATTTTGCCAATGGTTCCTTCATCCCAATAGTCCCCAATTTTAGCCAAATTAGGATGTTCTTCCATATTGATATTAACTTTGCGTAGCTTGAGAGGTTGAGTCACATCAATATCCTACAACGGGGGCCTAATGATGGTGCGTCCCCCCTCGGATTCTGGGATAGAGACGTTCCAAGGATGTCTTCCTCTTCTTCTATCGCTAAGCTCTGGCAGTTGACTATGTCTTGCATCTGGGCTTCCCATGTCAGGACCTCTAGTGCGGCATGATGGTGTGAGTCATTAAATACAAAAGCATCGATGTCCTGCAGAGCTTCGTCAAGTGCCTCCGTCCCCCCAATTAGTCTGAACGTTCCTATAAAGTAATATTTTAGTATTTCCCAGTAGCGGGTGCGCCGATGTAGCTCTGCATCTAAATACCATGCGACAGGGATAGGGACCAAGGCATGAATAAATAGATGAACCAACTCTTTTATAGTCTGGTCAGACCATTTGTCCATCCAGGTGAGCAGATGCCCGTGGGGATCTTCAGGTTCGAGGAACATCTTGGTGCGTATGTCATATGGGGGTTCGAACTGTAGGATCATCATATCCCAACATGTCTCCCAGTCCTGGAATGCTTCCTTGTGGGTATCCCACCATCAGGCAGGCGTCCCACGCATAGCTAGATTAAGGGTCCAGAGTCGTCGCTCTCTTGGAACCGTAGCTTCCAGTGTTCTTAGGAATTCTTGGATGCTACCAAACTCATCAAAATGAGGTAGATCTCTTAACTATGAAGAAATGCAGTAAAGGTCCCTCGCGACCCGAGGACATCATGGTGGTGAGATATCATGCAACTGGTTTTGCCAATTCTCCGTCTCCTCATTAGAGTTAGAGAAATATTCGCTATCTACTTCCCAATAGAGTACCCCCTCCGTCGTGGGATTGATCCAATGCTTGTTTTGTGCAGTCAACTTGTAAATGTGAACTACCTCTTTTTTACCACGTACTAGCTCTATGCAGCATTCTCCTTCCGTCGGATCTAATGCTACTGTCACCTTTGTTCCGTTATTTTCAAATACCATGCTTGTTTTCTTTTGCTTCACGATACCACCCATTTCTATGGCCCAGTCGAGTCTTAAGAGTGCAGGGTACGAGTTTTCCTATTCTACAATCTGAATTACTTTGAAATCAGCTTGGGCCCTGACCCCAGCGATATTTACCATGAGTTTTGATAGTCTTTCCAAAGGTATAATATTTTTCTGGTTAGCCATACGCAGTTGGATATTGGACCAATCCAATTTGGCTTCTCTCATTCATTGCCAAGTTTGATTAGGTAGCACGTTTGCGTCTAACCCCAAGTCTAATACAACCTGATCCATTTCATAATTACCGATTTGGGTAGTTAATCTGATCTCCCTACTGATACGTTTCCTATATTTGTATAACTTGTGTATGTTCCGAACTTCTGGAGATAGGGGGTACTTCCCTACATAGCTATTTATTACTACTTAAAGGGTTTCTTCGGCCCGTGGGTGGCGTAATAGCTTTATACACTCCTATAAGAAGGGTCTCACCTCGTCATCCACTCCTAGGTGCGTAGGTGTCTGCATAGTCTGCAAAGTAGAGTTTCTTGTGTTAGTACTGTCCTGGTGGATTATTTCTTGTCCTGGTTCGAGGTCCAGTCCTTCTTGGTTGTCAGATGCCTGTTGGCTCGGAGGACCCCATGCATCCTCCTTCGTGGCCATCTGACTGTGTGTTGCACTTGAATTTCTTTCTCGAAGTTTGGCCTTAACTCTTTGTACATTTTGCGTTGGTGTTGGCTATTTCTCTCGCATTTTTACTATCAAGATTGGGCAGTCCTCAATCTCATGGTCCAGCTGCCGGCAATATTTATAGGATTTCCTGGTAGGGTTTGGGAAGTCCCTTGCAAAGTGTCCTACCTCCTCATAGTTACAATAGATTAGCTTCCCATGTCCTTGTCCTGCGCTTCCCCCCTGACCTCCCCTGCCCCTTGCTGGGGAGCCACCGAAGATCGCGGGAGATCTATGTGACGCAGGGTCTGATTGTACCCTACACAAGATTCCTAGATCTATCAACAGCTCGTAAGTGAAACAGTTCTACTCATCATGTCCTACTAACCGGCATAATCTACACCATTGTTTCTTTAGTTCACTCGTATTTAGCCAAGGGCACTAGGCTGTATCGTGTAGTCCTACTACCCTGTAGTCATCGCACCATAACGTAGACCCGCTTGAGCCTGGACATAGTGGACTAGGGCCTCCTGCCTGCATGTAATCTACCAGTAGTGGGCACTAATCCTTTGTATTTCCAGACGTCTGACATCGTATGCACCATAGGTCTGCACTAGCTCCTTTTCCCCATTCCTTCCATAGGTTCTGGATCTCCATGTGCATAGCTCCGATTTGCTCCTGAATTTGCTGTACTCCTCCCGAAGTGTCTTCTCTAGGTGTGGCTTCTAGTTTCATGTCGGCTTCCAAAAATTTTTCCTATGATTCGAAGGTCTAGTGGCCCATAAGTATACACAAGTGAGGTAGCAGCATAGTGATGGACCATTCGATATGTTGTCTGTCGTCATACTTGAATCCTCCCTATTTGATCACCTTTTTTAGTCTCTGATCAGCTTCCCATACAGACTGAGTTGTTCCTTGCTTGAAATATTTCACATCTACTACAATCTGAGAGTAGGACTTAGGTTTTCGGAACTGTTGTTTTAGGGCATCCTTAATATCTTGAATGGATGCGCTCCCATTTTGAGATATGTACCGCATATACTAGTCCATTTCTCTCTCTTCGAAGGCTAGGGATAGCTGTGCCCTTTCCATAGTATTGCTCACCAAACCTTGTGCAGTCCATACCGAGTCTGCAACAAACCAAAATCGATCCATGTCCTCATCTCCCGCACCTTTAAAGCTATGCAATTTCAAGTGCGTTTCCATGTCTCCTTCTAGCGGTGTTTCGGGTGAGGTTGTATTCTTACGCGGTTCTGATGTTGATGTGGCGGGCTTTGCGCAGCTGTTTCTTTTAGTAGGCTATAGCGGGATTTATCCCCTTCTTGATTGGTTCGATAGTACTTACCACTCCGCGTTGTAATTTCGCCTAGAATGGAGCTCATTCACTCACACCTACTCTTCTTCTTTATCAGGCTTCCATTACTCTCTTATCATTACCCGATCCCTTCCTCAAAATGCTCAAGGTCCCGGAAACGGAACCATTTTTTGGCTCGAGGGGTCCTAACCCAGGTTCGGAGTTCAAGGTTTGCTAAAAAACCCCTATGCTACTGGCCCTTTCGACAGTGACCTACTTGCACAGGTCAAAGTCTCATCCAAAGTAGTATGAGTGGGGGCTGAAACTAGGTTTCTGCACCCTGAGAAAGGATAGGTAAGGCAAGAAGAGCTGTTTCCTGCCTTGATATGTCCAGATCTTCTCGAGCAAGGCTTATAGGTCTCTTTTAGCATCCACGTGTGCAAGGTCAATTATACTATGGTGCTCAATAATCATATACTTCTAATACAGTAGCTCAATATGAAACAGAACAAAATAGATCTAGATGCGGTAAAAACACTTACACAGAAATCTCACAGCTGAATACAGAATACACATAATACAACAATTACCAATGATTTTCATAAGCAGTACACATAGATTTAGTTCTCAAACAACCTTTCTTATTCATCAATTCATAAATTCCCTCTTACAATACCCGTCCCAGCCTATACACACAGCAGCAGGGTCTGCACACAGCGGGACTCTGGATCTCCGTGCACACAACCAGCAGGAGTCCTTCCCCAAAAAACCAAAAAAATTTACTAAACCACAATTCACATCAATATCTCTTCATTTCTTTATCTTCTGATTCAAAATGTTCCTCTATTTATAACAATCTAGCTTAAACTTTCCTATGGTCTGAAAACTGTGGTTTTCGGACCCCAGGTTTACCCTTTGACCCATTACAATGCTTTCGCATCTTTGACCCACCCCAAACCCCTGCGCTAGACTAAATATAACAAAAAATATACAAAATCGGACTAGTTTTGTAGCTCGTAGGAGACCTTATTCCAACAGACCCTAACAAAATTAAATCCATTATGGAATGGAAAATTCCCGCAACCATAGAGCATGTTCGAAGATTTTTTGGGTTAACAGTGTATTATCACAAGTTTGTTAAGAATTATTCAAGAATACTGGCACCTCTAACATTATTAATGAAGAAAGATGCATTTTTCTTAGATTCCAGAAGTAACTAAGGCCTTTGAACATCTTAAAGAGGTAATGTGCCAAGCACCTTTCTTGGCATATCATGGTGGTAGTTGATAGACTTACCAATTATGAACACTTTTGTGTATTATCTCATTCATTTAATTCCATTACAATTGTTCATTTATGGAAACAATTCAAAAGCTACATGGAAAGAAAAATATTATTGTAAGCGATAGAGATGTCATTTTTAGATGGAATTATTTTATTGTTTGGGTATTCAATTAGCCCATAACTCATCATATCATCCTCAATCTGATGGGAAAACTAAGATAGTGAACAATTTTTTTGAAGGATATCTTCGTTGCTTTGAATATGATCAAGAGACACAATGGATCAAGTGGTTACCTCTATCTCAATGGTTATATAACACTTCCTTCCATACTTCAGCAAAAATGACCCCATTTATGGCACTTTATGCATATCATCCACCGTCCATCACATCATATTTAAGAAAAAAAATCTAAGGTTTATGATCTCAAATTACTTTCTAGTTAATGCCGTGCTAGTTTCATTTCAGATATAAAATTTTCTTTGCAATGTTTTACTTATCCTTCATGAGCTTTTTTAAGAGCATGTGATTGGAAAACAATGTACTTAGTGAAATTACAAGTTTGTCATAAGATTAAAAAGCATAATTTTAAATGATAAAATAGAAGCAATACTAAACAAATCAAGCACAAATAACATATCTTAACACAGATAATTTTGATAAAGGAGTTCACCCCTCCTTGGCTACATCTCCTTGGTACAGCTTTATAGTGTGACCTTTGTATTAGCTTCAAGTGTGCTCAAATTTCTGTTACAAGCTTCAAAGCCTTTTGGAACCTATTCCAATGAGTTTATAACATCATAATCTCCCAAAAATGACTATTTGTTTTTCTATTTGGACTTTGGAAATGACCCCAACACCTATTGGCCCTAGCCTTCAAAAATCTTCAAATGTACTAAAACACCTATAGATCACCTTTTCTGCCTCTGCAACCTACTTCATTGAGTTCCTAGCATGTAAATTAGCTAGGAATGACTTTTATTGAGCTCAGTTTGGTTGAAAATTGAGTGAGTTATGACCAAAACCAACTTTGGCCTAATTTCTCCTCCAAAACTCGCGAAACTGCGAGTTAAGTTTATAAATTTGGCATTCCTGCCAAGTTTGGCATTTCCTATGAAAATTATACTAGTTTAATTGTCAAGATTAATTAACATAAGCAGGACTAGCGACAGATAAGATAGGATTAAAGTTTAACCGCACTTTACACGTTAATGACGTATTAACGTCATTAAGCCACACTTAAACATTAATTAAACAAGTTTCTTTCCGTCGGTTTTTCATTTGAACTGGCTCTTTCTCACACTCTTCTAGTCACTTGGGGAGGGGGTGGGCCCACGAGGCTTGCCCCCTCCAACCCTCAACAATTGGGTGGTTACAATTAAAATATATGCGGAAGATGGTATGGGTAAGAACTACCCCATATGAGAGATGGTCGAGCTCGCATATGGCATACGAGAGGTCAGGGATTCGGGCCCCGACCCCGCCATATAATTTTCCTCTAATTCATGAAGATCTCCACTGCTAACTTTGTCCATCTACCATTCTAGGTCCTCTGCCACATTCGTTAGTATGCCTTCAGATTTAGCTAACTCTGCTGTGGTTGGTGGTTTAAAAACATTATACTATATATATATATATATATATATATATATATATATATATATATATATATATATATACATATATCCAAATAATACCACCACCAATAATAATTCGACCAACCTTAGTCCAAATTTGATATGACTTGTCATTCGACCTTCCAACATGTCGTGCCATGGGGGGGTATGTGGCATGCCACGTGGACCTTCCCCATTGCCCACCATATAAAATAAAATGCCAATTTAATAAAATTTCACTTGGAGTTAGGAATAAAAAAAATTCACTTCCTAGTCATCATCGATGAATCTAGTGGTGTCACATGGCATAGTGTCATTAGTTGTGTCTGGAGGATATTCCTGCAAATGATGATTGGTCCTGCCACATCAGAACTGTACCTATTCTCCTAATTTTTTTACCTGTTTTGGAAAATGAGAAACAGATGGTAACTCAGTCATATGAACTCGGATTTTGATGAAATGAGTTGCATAAAAATCCTAGCGAAGAACTCTATCTAGTCGCTCAAGTTTGCAGCAATTTCAAGCACTTTCAATTTTTAAGCTAAAAATTGAGCTTTAGATCATTCCTTCCCACTAGAAGCTTTTTGGACCCCAAAATATATTATGAATTGTTCAGAAAGTGAGGGTAAAACTCACTCACTTTTCCAATCTCCAACCATTTTTCCTTTGAAGGATTTTTACCTTTGAGTCCATCTCTAAGGTAACAACATTCCCTCTTCTTGAAGTGTTGATTATTCTGTCAAGTATGAGATCTTGCTGAATTTTATCAAGATATTCTGGTGAGAAATCATCTATTGATGGAAGTTTAACATGCTCTCCATGATCATCAATCAAAGGAGGCCAAAACAATCTCAAATTCTCAACATTAACAACAGAATAGATTTTCATATAAGGAGGAAAATCTATCTTGTATGCATTTGTACCAATATTTTCCAGAATTTTAAATGGACCATAACGGATTCGTTTGAACTTTTTAATTTCCCCTTGCAATATTTATTCTCTTATGTACAACCAAACTTCATCTCCAACTTGAAATTTGTGATCAACCAGATGTTTTTCATGCCTTGCCTTGTAGCTTCTTTGACTATTCTCAAGTTTCTCTTGTACCGTGTGATGTACCAACTAAATTTTCTCAATGAAATTTATTGCTTTATCTATGTTACTATGTCCATCTATAGCAACATCTTTCTCAAATAAAAATTCCAATGGAGATCTTTGCAAGTAACAAAAACATGGCTCAAATGGCGATGTATTTTTTGAAGAATGTTTTGCCTGGTTGTATGCATGTTGTATGTAGTGTAACTATTCATCCCACAACTTGGGATGCTTGCTACAATAGCCTCGTAGAAGATGAATAACAATCCTATTTACCACCTTTATTTGACCATCTGTTTGCGGATGAAATGTTGTACTCTTCTTTAACTTTTTATCCATCATGTCCAATAATTTTGACCACGAATTGCCAACAAATCGAGAATCTCGATCACTTACAATAGAAGTAGGAAGACCAAAATGGATCCATATAGTTTGAAAAAAAATATTAGCAGTTTTCTTAGCTGTAATATTTTTCTTACATGCCATCAAAATACACATTTTTCTGAACCTATCTACCACAACATACAATTAATCATGACCTTTCATTGACATGGGAAGGCCACTGAAAAAACCCATTAAGATGCTCTCCAAACGATGAGAAGGAACTGGAAGTGGTGTGTACAAACCAAGCTTTCTATTGCTAGGAATACTTGTTGCACATAAAGAACATCCTCTAATAAAACGAGAAACACTTTCATTCATGCTTTTCCAATAAAAATACCTTTGTAGATGCGCTATTATCTTGCCTACACCGAAATGTATTGAAATCAATGATGCGTGCGCCTCTCTTATGATATTGTTTATTTCTTCCTATGGTATATGCATAACTTGCCAAGGTGATACAATAAATTGTTATGCACATGATAATCTAACTCTTCACTTTGGTTTACCTTACTCAAGTTCTCATACACATATTGTAAATCTCTATGACTCACATAATGTTCAATGTAACTTTCATGCATAATAGAATTGTGCTTGAGAATAATAGTTGAATTTACAATAGGCGTAGAGATCATTTTGGCTACCTTATTGTAGATTCCTTTCTTGTACATGATAACCAAGTGAAATTTTGTAGAAAACCCATCCATCTGAAATGTCTTGATTGCTGCAATTTGGACTATGATTGTAAATACTACAATGGTTGATGGTCGGTATGGATAATGGTCTCTTTTCCCATCAAGAAATGCTTCCATTTATTTACAATTTGTACCAATGTATATAACTCTTTATCATATGTAGGATATTTAGTCACAGCTCCATTAAAAGTTTCAGAATGAAATGAGATAGGCTTACCATGTTGCATGAGTACTGCTAAAATGGTTGTCTTAGATCTGGAATTGCTACTACCGCTACTGAACTTATATTTTGATTTAAATCATCAAGTTATTTCTGCTGCAAATATCCCCAATGGAAGACTTTATTTATGCTTGTCAATGAATGTAACGATGTTGTAATGGAAGAAAAATTAGCAATAAATTTCCTCCAATATTCTGATGCCCATAAAAAACTTCTTACCTCGGTAACTGTATTGCGCTTGGGCCAATTCAAAATGACCTCAACTTTGGAAGGATCAATCTTCAATTCACCTCCTCCAACTATGTGTCCAAAATATACCAATGAATTTTTACCAAATTCACACTTTCACATCTTAAGAAACAATTTCTCTTTTCTCAAAACATCAAGTACCTTGTTCACATGCATGACATGTCCTTCTCTTGATTTGCTGAATATGAGTATGTCATCTAAGTAAAAAATGACAAATTCATCTAGAAATTGTCTAAGCACATCATTCATCACTCTCATAAAAGTAGCTAGTGGATTTGTTAAGCCAAATGACATAACTAACCACTCATACAATCCTTGTCTAGGCTTGAAAGTAGTTTTTGAAATGTCTTCTTTAGCTATCCTAACTTGATGATAACCAAATCTCAAATATAACTTAGTGAAATACTTTGCAAGCTTTAACTGATCAAGAAAATCATCAATGCATGGAAGTGGGTAGTGATTATTTACTGTGATTTTGTTGAGTGCACATAAATCGATAGACATGTGCAAAGACCCGTCCTTTTTTGGAACCAAAACTATTGGAGAACCACATTGCGAAGTAGATGGGTGTATGATACATTTATTCAAAAACTCTTGGATTTTCTTCTTGATTTCCAAACTTTCCATGATTGACATGTGATACATACCAATATTCAGAAGTGGAACATATTTCTATAGCTGAATCTCATGCTGAATTCCCCTCTTGGGTGGCAACCCCTTTGGTTCTTGAAACATCTCACCATGGTAACTTACCACATCAAAAAAATCAGATTTCAATTTGTCTTCACATCCTTCAAAAGATTCATAGTTAAAATCTTCCTTTTTCTTGATCATAAGAGGCACAAAATGTTTACTTGCATTGACTAGCCTCTTCATTTGCCATACATTAAGTTTCTTGCAATGAGATCTCACAGTATACTCCACTCCATCTTTGGTCAAATGATATTTTTTCTCATGATGGTAAAATTCCTTTTTCCTGTCATACAAATATGGAATACCCAAGATAATCCCTGAAATATCAAGTGGTACAACATCTAACTCAAGATCATCAGAAAAGTTTGCAGTAATAGCAAATTGAAAATACATTTCCTTGTCACCTGTAAATTTGCATTTCTAACTATCCAAACCAAAGGGTATGACTTATAATAAGGTACATTTTCAAGGTTCATCTTTTTAACTAAGTCTTATGAAATCGAGTTTGCTTGTGACCCTGTATCAAATAAGGAATCAATATTTATATGATTAGAAATTAATCTAATATGGAATAATTCTATCCTTGTATCATCATTTGAAGTGTTATTGTGTTTGTTTGAGGTACTAGAACTTGCAATCGCTTCCTTTCCTCTATTAACCATGGAAACTATATTGGTTTCATCTCCTGAAGCATATCCAAGATCTTTTTGTGTGGTGGCAGCTGTCTTTTGTTTCCCTTTGTTATTTGGTTTCTTTGGTCTTAGTTAGAGATGTAGTTTCCAACACTGAGCTTCATCATGCCCCTATTTGGAACAATGTTTGCATGTTATTTTCTCCCCTTCTTGCTTCATGCTTGCATTATTCTTTCCCTTCCATTTTCCTCCTTTCTATTTTCTCTTACCCTTGAATTCCTTCTTCCTACTACCCTCTTCAGAAATGTTTTTTACCACTTGCTTCAAGATGCGTGGCTTGTACACATACTTCATCTAAGTTATTTGGGTTAAACATGAGAATAGTGTGTGTTAAGTAGGGATGTATACCTCCTATATAATAAAAGAGTGTGTCTTGTGAATTTAATGCTAATCCAAGTAATAAAGCCATTTTCCAAAAATCATGTGTATACTCTTGGACACTATGACCTTTAAGTTATCTAAAGCTTTTCCAACTCATTACTGCTTTCTGCATTTAGGCTATTTGGCCCAAGTAATGGAAATATTACCATGGATGCGCATTTCCTCTTGCATCTTTTCCTCCCACCAAGCTAATGCTGCTCCTTCTAGCCTTAATGAAGCCAATTGGATTTTAATATCATCTTCTTGTAGATTTTGAATTCTATAGTAAACTTCTAATTGATGAATCCAATTATCTAATTTTTTAGCATTAACTTCTCCATTATATATAGGAAGTTCAAATTTGATGTCCAACTAGAGTAACAGAGTCTTACCTTTTGGGATCTTGGAATGAGTATGGGTATGAGTTTTTGTAGTGAATTTTGAAGATGAAGATGTTGATGAGGATGATGATGATGGTGGTGGTGGAGAAGGAGGTGGTTTTCCACCACTAGCTTTTGAGCTCCTCTCTTCCTCCTTTTTACTGTTTGAAGATTCTTCTCTATGAGGGTGTTTTTAACCTTCTCTAGTTTCCTTTGCCATAAAAGCTTCATAGATAGGTTCCACCATCCTTTTCACTTCTTTGAAATCCTTCTTGAAATTTTCTTCCTCAGAATTTTCATGAGCTCCTTCATGGCCTGACATTTTGGCTGTTGATTCAAGCTCTATCTTTGCAGCTTTTATCTCTTCAACCACTTTAGCCTCTTGTGCAATTAATTCCTCTTGTGCTTCAAGTGTTGCCATGAGTGGTCCTTTAGTTAAGGATGATGCTATCTCAACCTTCTTCCTTCTTTTCCTAACTTCTGGACTAGCTATTAGTAGCTTTCCTTCTCCTCTCTGCAATCTCAATCTTGTAAGCATTAGTAAATTTGGACTATTAAAAAATATTCAAGTAAAAAAAACAAGAAACCTTGTGCTCTAATACCAAGTTGATCTAAAATTACTTTCTGGTTAATTTTGTACCAGTTTCATTTGAGATATAAAATTTTCTTTGCATTATTTTAATTATCCTTCGTGACTTTGTTTAAGAGCATGTGATTGGAAAAAAATGTACTTAGTGAAATTATGAGTTTTTCATAAGCTTAAAAAGCATAATTTTAAATGACATAATAGAAGCAATAGTAAACACAACAAGAACATATAACAGAGCTTAACACAAAGAATTTTGTTAAAGTAGTTCACCACTCCTAGGCTACCTCTCCTTGGCCTAGATTCATAGTGTGACCTTTGTATTAGCGTCATGTGTGCTCAAATTGTTGTCACAAGCTTCAAGAACTCTTGCAACATATTCCAATGATTTTATAACATCATAATCTCCCAAAAATGACTATTTTTTTGCTGTGTTTGGACTCTGGATGCTCTGACAATGACCCCAACACCCATTGGCCCTCGCCTTCAAAAATATTCAAATGTACTAAAACCCCTATAGATCACTTGTTCTCCCTCTGCAACCTGCTTCATTGAGTTTCTAGCATGAAAATTAGCCAAGAATGACTTTTACTGAGCTCAGTTTGGTCGAAAGTTGAGTGAGTTATGACCAAAACCAACTACCCCAATTTCTCCTCCAAAATGTTAGTTAAGTTTCTAAATTTAGCATTCTTGCCAAGTTTTGCATTGCCTCTGAAATTTTGTAACTTTAATTGTCACAATTAATTAACATAAGCAGGATTAGCGGTGGATAAGATAGGATTAAATTTTAACTACGCTTTACACGCTAATGACGTTTTAACGTCATTAAGCCACTCTTAAACATTAATTAAATGATTTTATTCCATTAGTTTTTTGTTTGAAATCGCTCTCGGTCGCACTCTTCTGGTCACATGGGGAGGGGGTTGGCTCGTGAGGTTGGCCCCCTCCAACCTCCAACAATCGCAGTTGTAATTAGACAAACCTTAGTCCAAATTTTATATGAATTGTCATTCGACCTTCCAACTTGTCCTGCCATGGGGGTTATGTGGCATTACATGTGACCCCATTGGCCACCATATAGAATAAAATGGAAATTTAATAAAATTTCACATAGACTCGGGAATAAAACATTTCACTTCCTAGTCATCATCGACGAATATGGTGGTGCCACTTGGAATAGTTTCATTGGCTGTTTCTGGAGGATATTCTTGAAAATGCTGATTGTACCTACCACATCAGCACTGTACCTATTCTACTCAATTTTTTTCTTATTTTTGAAAATGAACAACAGAAGATAACTCATTCATACAAACTCGGATTTTGATGAAACGATTTGTGCCAAAATCCTGGTGACGAATTCTATCCTGTCGTTTATGTTTGAAGAAATTTTGAGCACTTTCAATTTTTAGCTAAAGCTTGAGCCTTAGATCAGTTCAATAAGTGGAAGATCACATCGGGCATCAATATCAAGTTATCCAAATATTAAAGGATAACCTCACTTCGGCATAGAATCCAATGAAACAATAGGCAGATCAACATTGGAACAAAAGAAGTTTTGATGTAGGCGACTAGGTATTTTTATGGCTATAACCATACAAATAAATGTCCCTCAAGCAAGTTAAGAAGGATAATAACTTATCAACAAATTTTTATGGTCCTTACAAGATGATACAAACTATTGGTACTATGGCATTCAAATTTTACCCTCCCACATATTCCCAAGAACACCGTGGTTTCCATGTTTCATGCATAAAGAAGGTTATATGTGACAAGCTTTGAGTTCAAAAAATATTGTTGAAACTTGGCGAGGAAGGAAAAATCATATTGGAACCTGAAGTAGTAACGGAAACATGAAATTGACAGCGATGAAATCAATCAATTTTACAATATATCATCAAGTGGATGAACCTACCCACTGAAGATTCGACATGGGAGGATAATAATTTTATACAGAAGCATCCATAACTACTCAAGTGTTGAGGACGACACTTGTTTGAAGGAGAGGGTCATGCTAGGCCCCCATAATACTAGTGTAGCCCTTATTATTGTAAGTGTAGCCCCATTATTTTTATTGTTGTGCCCATGTATTCCCGATATTTTTATTGTTGTGCCTCATAGGTGTAGCCCCATTATTGTTATTTTTTTTCCCATGTGGTCCACATATTATTATATTGTGACCCCTTAGACACCTATAAATAAAAGGTAGATTTTTCATTTGTATCATCCAAGAGTTTTTCATTGATCTAATGTAAAGGATTTTCCCCCCTCGAAGAGCCTGATTTCTAATTCATGATCTATCTTTTATTCTATTTTGTGAGATGGTTGCATAAAAAAGAAACCCAACATGAACCTACCATAGAAACTGGAAATTCATAGAAACTTTTGTAGCTTTGTTACAGTGTTGGGGGTCAGGAAAGCTCAAATAACTTCTATCATGTCTAGGCCCATATGCACGCCCTTTTCATCAATGATGTACCACATATATGTAACCTTGGTCATACCAAAAGTGCATTTATCCAAATTGGCACACAATATGTGTTATCGCAAGGTTTGAGCGACCTTCCAAATATGGCGTAGGTTCTCTTTGAAACTTTGGAAGAATATCACGATGTTGTCCAAATACACTACCACGACTGAGTTGGTAAAGAGCCACAAGATGTCATCCATCAGCCTCATGAAGGTTGTGGGGGAAGTCATCAACCAAAAATGTATGATGAGCCATTCAAAAAGTCCCTCCTTTGGTTTGAAAGTAGTATACCACACATCAGAGGATTTTATTGACACCTAGTGATAACCAGACTGCAAATCAATATTGCTGAAATATTTGACCCCAATAAGTTAGTTGAGAAGGTCATAAATTTGTGGGATTGGAAACCTATTCAGGACAGTGACCTTATTCAACACTCAATAGTCAATATACAGTTTGTAGGTGTCGCATTTCTTCTATACCAACACAATCGACACCCATGGGGTGATGAAATTGGCATGACATACCCTTCCTACAATAGCTCCAAAATTTGCTTCTTAATTTCATGATTCTCTAGAACAAGGCATTGGTAGATTGGTTTGTTGGATAGTGGCATGCCTAGGGTTAGATCTATGGAGTGATTGACCTGAGTGTGAAAGGGTAACCCTGTAGGTTAGGTGAATATTTATTTATACTCCTACAAAAACTTGTTCATTTGTTGCTACTATGTAGAGGTTGTTGATGTTTCTACAAACTTCTTATTTCCCTAAGGGTGAATCATAATGAAGAAAAAATTGTTTGTCTAGGAAATGGTCTTAATAAATTTCTTCGTAGAGATTAAAGAGATGGTAGTAGGTGGTGTACCTTCGGTATCATGTATAACTTATTTCCCAAAGAGATAGTAACACTATGAGGCATAGACTCATAAAAAATATGACGTTTGTAGAAGTATCGTTATCCTCCTAATACATCACAAACTTCAAGAGGAGAAACATCATACAATACTTAATCTGTGAAGGGCTTGATGTTTTAGGGAAGGAGAGAGTCATGGGTGACCTAGATATATCATCCTTAGTGAATCCACCCAATGGTGTGCGATTGTGGGTGGTTGTGGTTGGTACGAAAAACTAGTCCATGACCTCTACTAATATTTGGCTCTTTTGACTTCTATTGTCGACAATGAACTACAACGGAGAACCCTTCACCAAAATATGTTAGTGGAACAACCGATCCCCCTTCTCTGGATCTTCAAGCTCAATATTATCAATTTTTGTGGTCACAAAGGTGGCATTGGGCTCTGCATCAATAATATTCTTCCCTTTATCATTCCTCTTGACAGGTTCTCACTCAGAGTTAGAACATCCATATCATTCGTAAGCCTTCATGTCAGCCACCAGTGATTGCATGGCTTGACGCTCACTTTTGTTGTGAGTGGGGCTCTTATGCGAGTCACACCATTTCCCTATGTCCTTTTTTTTCTTCATGGTGTTGGTATTTTCTTGTGGCCTCAACGAGTTGTCTTGGGTTTCCCTACCTTGGATTTTTCCTTTGTTATGTAGTTTGAGGGCACCTTTCCCTTGCATTGGATTCACATATCCAAAGTCTCGTTTCTTTTGTTAAAATTTACGCTCATTCTTGGAATCATAGCTATATGCTTAACCAAACAAGGAGATGTCAGGGAACTCCATTTCCTCCTAAATGTGTTTGTGAAAGAAACTATTATACTTGAGCATCAAATGTATTACTGAATATTTGATAGCTCCCCATGGGGTAATATTATTCCTTGATGGAATCTCATAAATAATTCCATGTGGGTTTGGTTAAAAACATTGACGGTTCTTTCTCATCACTCCATTCATAGTAGCATTCCCATGATTCCTTGACATTGGGGTTGACTTTGAGGAGTGAAAAAGTAATATTTTCTCGATTGGAAAAGTCATGAAACAAAAAATATCCTTCCAAAAAATATAACCATCTATTTATGGCGTCTCCATCTATCTGGATTTCAAATATGGGAATTTCAAAGTTGATTTATACCTTAAAAGGAGTGGAATCTCTAGATTGGTTACTCTATAAATATGTTCCATATTTGGGTAGCTATCGAAGGTTGTGGGAAATATTATCCATCATCACGTTCCTTCTTCGCTCGACGCTTCCTCGAGAAATATTTTGAAAGGATCTCCGACTCCTTCATATTTCTTTTCTTCTAAAATGGGAGATCATCCAGGTTTTTGAGGTGGGTCTTTCAAAGGTTAAACGAGTTCTAACCCTAACTCCTTATATGTTGACCTTGTGGGGGAAATGTAGAGAAAAACAGAGAAAGAGTAGATTGATGTCACACTACTAATCTATACTTATACAGGAGTGAAAAAAAATATAGATATAAACATAAAAACATAGATGCACAAGAAATATATATTCATTTCATTAATATCAAAGAACTGTAAAATGATTACAAGGAGAATGGAAATAAACTAGTTTGGGTGATGGTAGCTTATGTCTGAGAAAATATGTGGTAGCTATAAGCCTTTGAACTATGTTACAATGAGGCTCAATGACCTTTTTATTATTTAACAACAATGTGAAACCCTAAAAAACCAAAACCCTAACCCCAAGATATGGAACACCAAGAGTTTGTGGGCCTCATTAGGGTTGGTTGGGTAGCAAACTTCTCGGGGTCTTAGCTTTTTCATATGATATCTATTTTGCATGTATGATACCTCATTGCAAATATTTTTGTGAGTACTATAGGATTTTCAGTTGTCCCTTTCCTATAGGCCTATTGTAGACATAGAATAAATGTATTTTAAGGGTTCAAAACAACTTTGGATGTTAGAGACACGAAAATTGCTAAAAATAGTACATGTTGTTATAATTAAGGAAACTAATGAAACCGACTATAGAACTAGCTGGAATAATAAGCTGGTCACGAATATCTACCTCAATCGCTCGAGCTCGTGATAGTGAAATCACAAAGTTAAAAACTTTTAGAAGATCAATTATTATATCCAAAAGAAAAAAACAGAAATGAAACTTAATGAATAGGTGTCAAATAGGGTTATATTAGAAATAATAAATAACAATGAAACTTATTGAATAAGTGCCAAGCGACACTACCCCTCAAATTCGTTTTGGAGTCCTTAAATGTTTCAAATTTTTACCCATAAGTGCATGAAAATATCTCGTGCAAATAAAAGGAACCATAATAAGTCATTTTATGCTTATCTTCAAATCATAATAAATTTTTTAAAGATTAAATTAGTCAAGAACCTAAAAGTTACCTGAATATATGACTTTAAAAGTTGATCCTAAAACTAGCACCGTAATCATACCTTGACTTAGCAAGGTTTAAAATACCTAAAATTGGATCATTGTCAATCTTCCAATTCAAAATTTTAAAATATTTGTTATCAGGTTTAATTTCATTGAGATATTTTGTATCCTATGGTGAATACAACAACATGAACTAGATTTTCTACAAACTTCCTAATTTGGTGAGCTCCAATAATCTTCTAGGAATGGTAAATTTTTCTAAGCTCAACCAATTCATCATGACCATTGAATTTTTTATTTCCCCTCCCACTAGAAAGCCCAGCTATAATAAGTTGTCTTGAAACCTATTTTTTTCCATTTTATATTACAGGTTGTGCTCTCAAAGGGTTCAAAGCACCATGTTCAAGTTTCACTTAATCTTTTCCCAAGATATGTTAAAAACCAGAACACCATTGATGATTGAGATAAATACTAGAAATGTACTTCACAAATGATCTGTTGTACTCATTTGCAGTTGATAGTACTCGGACTAGATGTGAGGTGTTTTACATCTTGAATATAAAAAATTAGGTTATCAATCCTTGGTATAGGTTACCTATTTTGTATGACAATTTTGTTAAAGCTTGGATTTTTGTGCATTCACAAAATTTATGTTTTTCGGTGTTATAACCATAATTGATCCAAATAAAGAGGCACTAGATTTTATTATATGTCGGTCAAGAATGTATTTCACCTCCTTCTTAATTTTTAAATTTTCTAATAGTACTTTTTTATATAGATCAATTTTTAGCCAAAAACAAATATCCATGAGGTCATTCTCATGTTGATTTATTCTTATTTGGGGTAACCATTTGCCTCAAGTGAATCATATTTATACCACACCCACAATTTATTCATGTGTTAGTATTTTTTTTTGTGTCATTTTACGTATCTCCACTTCTTGCATCTATTCTATCTTAAGTGTTATTAGCATCGAAATAACTTCATCAATTATACCTTAAGTTTTATAACCAACAAGAAAATTTCAAGAAAAAAATCTTGTATGCTTAATAATGCAATTGGCCAACATTAAGTGTATTCCTCTTGAAAATAATCCAAGAGATAATGAACTACAATGATAAGTTTATTAGGGGAAAAAATGTGGCCTCCTAATTAAAGAATGAATACAATTATTTAGGCTGATTTTTGAAACATATTTATATAAAAAGCACAACATATTTGACTCAATGGCTTACATAAATAGGACAATTTTTGCAAAGACTTAATGAAATTTTAACCTCACCACATATATTTCGCAAATCCCCATGAAATGTGGATAAAATTCCAGAATTGTTTTGCAAAAACCCATGAAATATAAATGAAATTTTGGCATTGTGAGGGTAGCTCGATTAAATATGGAGATAAATAGTCTCCACTAAGAAATGTTGCAAGCTTCCAATAAAATATTAATCTTATCAGATAAATTTGGGCACTCGTTATATTTGATGTAATGTTCCAAAATTTTCACTATGTTAATTGGAACATTAATTCTTTTTTTTTTAATAAAAGAAATAAAATGGGTAAGGGAGCCCATGTAGCAGCAAAATAAACTCTCATAAGGTGCAAAGAGTCACTTAAGTGGCTAAATTTGGCAGTCCCTAGTGTGAAAAGGGCCAAAAGTAAGTAAACTAGACCATGGTTGACCAAGTCAACAACGTGGCTAAGAGGAGAAGCTTGCTCAAGAAGAATGCGCAGTTTGGAAAGGAGGGAAGTTAGAGGATGAGAGAAACCCTAATGGGTGGGATCCATGTCAAGGAAGCATTCCTTGTATAAAAAGGTGAAGGAGAGCCATTATTCTTTATGCTTGAGAATTCGATTTTGGAGCTCTCTTCAATTGTTCAACTGAGATAGCTTGTGCTGCTCAACACAAGAGGGATTCCTGTTTAGGATTTCCCTTCTCTTCCTTGGGAGGCCTTGGAGAATATGTTCTTCATCTCCCTCACATCTTGGCTTGAGGCCAAAGCATTCATCTTTAGCTACTGTGTTATTCTTTTGGGCAGAAACATTGGAGTTTCTGGTGTTGTAGTGAGGATTCACCATCACCCATTCCCAGAGCTTGTATTGTGGAGGAGGAGCTCACTCTTTCTCTAGGAGATCATAAAAGGAGATTTATGGAGCTCTATTGCAGATTTTGGCATTGGGCCATATGTTTCTTCTCATGCCCAGCGCAGTCTCTTTCCCTTACAACGTTATCTACAGAGGAGGCATGCACAAGGGGTTCACATTGTGCACTAGAGAGTGCAATATTAAGTGAAAGAGGTAGCCTTTCATTTATAATATCATTGGAGGATGTTGCTATATTTTTTGTAGCATTCTTCCCCTTCTCCATTCATGTATTATTATTGAGTTGCAGCAGCTACACTGCAACTCCGACATTTTCTTGTTTCATGTATTTTAGCCAATCCCTTGGAGGATTGTTGTATTATTGTTTCATGGGGTTGAGATCTTGCTCCCCCTTCTTTATTTGAGGTCACATTGACATATCATCTTGTATATTTCTATCTTCAGTCATTTTCCCTTATAGACTGCACAGTTATAGAGTTGCTGGGTTATGTAGCAGAGTGTTTCTCCATTTTTATGTACATTTTCCCTTGAGGCTGATTTGAGCCCACCTTGAGAGGTATTTTCCTCAAGGATTTTGTATATAATTTTCGGCTATAGGTTATATATCATTTTTTCACTCTTCTCACATTTTATGAGAATTATTTCATTGTTTCTGTTGCTTGTTAAAGTTTAGATGTTG
Source organism: Pinus albicaulis (assembly GCA_034641835.2). Lineage (NCBI taxonomy): Eukaryota > Viridiplantae > Streptophyta > Pinopsida > Pinales > Pinaceae > Pinus > Pinus albicaulis. Next base: position 1,594,299,583 of record CM076581.1, read on the forward strand.
ATGTATCTCATCCTTTGAGAAAGATCTTCCGGAGGAAGAAATATTTACATAGCTATAGGTAGAGCCTGAGAAAGGGCCAGATAACCTCTGGTTCTCACCCTCTATTAAGAGGTGATATATCTGGTAAATGCCCTCTCATTCCATCTCTGAAATAGCCTTGTTCATATTTCCGACAAAAGGATTTCTTTAGTGGTGTAAAAGCTACTGATTTCCATTTCGAAACATTACAGTGGTATCAGAGCTTCGAAATTGGCTCAGCCTGTGAAGTTTGAATTTCAGAGAAGAAGAGGTCAAGATGATGCAGAGGATGAGAATGATCTCATCAATATTCAGATCCAGCAAGAACCTCTCCAAGGAGGTTGAGGAGATAGAAAAAGGAGAAGAGGAAGGACCACGCACTTCCTATTCTCATAGAGAAGCAGAGCAGAAGCATGGACAACACTTGGAATTCGAAATTCTAAGTGAATATCTTGCTAAATATAGAGCAAACCCTAGATTCTTCCAAGAGAATCTATCTTTTTCACAATTTGTTTTGCAGAAAGAGGAAAGAAGACCCCATAGTCACGGGATGATGAAAGGCAATAGATTTCTATTGTCTAAATTTGATGGGTCACTCACATGTGTAGCAAGGGCTTAGGTGAAGAAGCAAGAGGCTTTCTTCTTGCTACATCCTGTAGTAGACAAAGAGGCTGTAGAAATTGCAGCGCTGCACCTTGAGGGAGAGGAAAATATTTGGTGGTTCAGCCATGGGAGGCATGCAAGGGTTTCTACTCTTGCTGATTTTTCTCAGACATAGATCATAAGATTTTTCCAAAGGAGGAAGGAGACCGCACCACCAGAAGAGAGGGAACATGCCAGCGCTGTCACATTCATGGAGGAGCAACCTAAATCTTCAGTAGTTGGGGAAGCCAACACATTTTGGGAAGAGACACTTGTAACCACATTATACTCACCAAAACTTCATAGAGGTATGCACAACTTCACATTTTCTGTTGATTCAGTACCTTCTATGAGGAGTTGCATACCATTGCAAGTTGACTGTCTTGATCAGAAGACTGTCACTGTGCTATGCCATCATTCTCATACTCCATTGATGAGTCAGGAACCACACAAGGGAATGGGGTTTGAGAAATGGACCATAGAGAGGATTTCATTTCAATGTCCCATGAAATGCAAAGGTGATAATCTGTTTTGGGATGATGGAAGCTCTTGTTGGGGAGGTGCCAAGTTGAAGAATGGTGGGAAGAATCCAGTAGGAGCTAAGTGGATGTGGATGAGAGGCAAGAGGATGGTGAGCCTCTTGCAGATCTATGATACAGGGCAGCAAGAAGCCATGTTGCATTGGTTTCTCTTGAGGGAGTTTGGCCAACATGTGACCTATCCCTTTTCATGGGGTTTGAGAGGGAAGAGGAGATGGTAGGATACTTACACCATGGAGAAAAGGAGAGCATGGGTGCATCATGATGGGATGGAATTTTTCTTACCACTCATTATGTTCCCATTTCATATTGGGTATGGTGGAATTATGGAGGAGCAGCAAACATTCTTGTTGCTCAAATTTTGTTTGGATGTTGCGGGAGCAAGAGGAGGCACTAGCATGGTGCAAGGGGATTTCTCTTTGATCTTGGATGCCCAAGCATCAAATTCTTCATGGGAGGGGCTATAAATTTGTAGCAACATGATGAGATGAGTCTTTGGCAAGATTCATGTCAAAGATGGGAGCTTTAAGATGACAGTGGCCCTACTCCAAAGGCCAGTAGCACTGTCACTTGAGAGCTTGAATTACTTGTTGGAGTGTCCTTCAAACCACTTCCCAAGTGATGTATTTTGGAGGCATGTAGGAGATGAGGATGAGGAAGTAATGGATGGAATCATCTCTTTCTATGTTTTGATCTTCTTGGCTTGGGCTCACAAGCACAAGAGGAGACACCTACATGTAGTATTTATGGATTCTTCTTCCATGAATTCTCATGCACACTATCTACTGATGGAGGAGTCCACTTGGGAGGGCATCCTAATGGATGTATATCATCATATGGATAGATGCATAGTGGAAGGGATGATGAGATGGTGGGCACAACCACTTCCCTACTCTGTTGCAGTGAGGGAGAGTTTTCACTTGAGCCATTTCAGCTCAAAGACCAAAGTATATGATGAGGGAGGTAACTATTTGTTTCATGCTTTGCACTATCTTATCTTTATGAGAAACATATCAGATCGATAGGGATATTTCCTTCTTACACATTGTTTTTTGTTGTACTTATGGTTCATTGCAGCAAATATGATGGCTATTTTAGCAGTGGATTGTGGGGGAAAGCCACATGGGTTTTGGTGTGCACCTTTGGCACCAAAGTATGTTTTCATGATCACATCTTGCAGGATGAATGTGGCAGAAAAAAAGTGGCTGCAAAGACACTTGTTGCATCATATTTGGAGGCAGGCCAATGATGGCCTGCACTAGTTCCATGCATGGAACTATATTTCACTTTGTTGCTCTCACACGATTATGCTTCCATATTTTTCTAATGGAACATTGTTCAGAGGAAGAAATGCTTTGAAGGGGGGAAATAAATTTAAGAGGCCCATTGGGAGTGTGATTCTCCCTACTTTCCATGTTGTATGTTTCAGGAGAAACAATGGGTATCTCATTATTGCCAAGCTTCATCTCTTTCCTTCATATGGGAGGAGCTATTTGGAGAGTTTAAATTTTTCGAGGAGGCACTTCATGGTTTTTATGTTTGATGGGGTAGCTTGGGTATCTTTTGAATATCATTTCATTTCAGCCATATATTAGTAGTAGCCCCAAATGCATCATGAGGAAGGAGGAACTCATTGGGTGGATGTGCCCTTTGGGAGAAAAGACCTCCATTATTTTTGCAGCACATGCTCCAAGGGGAGTATGGGAGATGATATGGTCACCACGTTCAACCATTTAAGTTTTTCCATGAGGTGAACCACATGATTTCTTGGATGCCATATGATGATGAATTCCAACTCATCACATATGAGGTGATTCAGTACAACTTGATTTGCAGCGTCGGAGGAGAGATCCTTGGGGATATAGACTTCATCTTGCCTCTTGAAGGCAACACTATTGCAGCCCAAGTTCAGCTTTCACTCCACACTTATCATAAGTGGAGAAGAGGACAACATGGGGTAGGCTATGAAGCTTACCATGTTCAACATTTTAGCCCACCGATTCTATAGAAGCCCAAGGTGGAGGATGATTTTCAGGAGTTCCTCAGTTGGAGAGTAACTCATTTTTCTTGGTTGATTGCTTGGGGGATGGAGGATCTACATGAGGATATTTCAGACTCCATGACTTGAGTGGAAGATCCTTTTTCAGTTCCACCCTTGCACTTGCTTGAGGACAAGAAATCTTTGGGAGGGGAGGACTGTAATGTTCCAATTTTTTCACTATGTTAATTGGAACATTAATTTTGATTTTATTTTAATAAAATAAATAAAATGGGTAAGGTAGCCCATTTAGCAGCAAAACAAACTCTCCTAAGGTGCAAAGAATCACTTAAGTGGCTAAATTTGGCAGTCCCTAGTGTGAAAAGGGCCAAAAGCAAGTAAACTAGACCATGGTTGACCAAGTCAACAACGTGGCTAAGAGGAGAAGCTTGCTCAAGAAGACTGCACAGTTTGGAAAGGAGGGAAATTAGAGGATGAGAGAAACCCTAATGGGTGGGTTCCATGGCAAGGAAGCATTCCTTGCATAAAAAGGTGAAGGAGAGCCATTTTTCTTTATGCTTGAGAATTCAATTTTGGAGCTCTCTTCAGTTGTTCAACTGAGATAGCTTGTGCTACTCAGCACAAGAAGGATTCCTGTTTAGGAGTTCCCTTCTCTTCCTTGGGAGGCCTTGGAGAAGCTATTCTTCATATCTCTCACATCTTGGCTTGAGGCCAAATAATTCATCTTCAGCTACTGCGTTATTCTGTTGGGCAGAAACGTTGGAGTTGCTGGTGTTGCAGTGAGGATTCACCATCACCCATTCCCAGAGCTGGTCTTGTGGAGGAGGAGCTCACTCTTTCTCTAGGAGATCAGCAAAGGATATTTCCAGAGCTCTATTATAGATTTTGGCATTGGGCCATATGTTTCTTCTCATGCCTAGCGCAGTCTCTTTCCCTTACAGTGTTATCTACAGAGGAGGCATACACAAGGGGTTCACATTGTGCACTAGAGAATGCAATATTCAGTGAAAGGGGTAGCTTTTCATTTAGAATATCATTGGAGGAGGTTGCTATATTTTTTGTAGCATTATTCCCCTTCTCCATTCATGTATTATTATTGATTTGCAGTAGGTACACTGCAACTCTGACATAGGCGATTTACAAAAGAATACTATAAAGGTGTTAAGGTCTTACCGTAGATCCAATGCTTGTTCAAAGTTGTCATCCCTCGTGCACTTGAAGGAGTTCTCTTTGTAAACCTGAAGTCAAAAAAAAGAAAACATCATAAATCATGCCTATCATGGTGATCAAGGAATCCATGAAATAAATAGTTAATTAACAGCTTATTGAGAAAAATGAATTCATTTGTATTAAATTTGAAAGAAGGAAAACCTTACAACCTTAGCCTTGATGTTGAACAGGCCTTCCCGAGGTCCGAAGCAAGAATCTCTTCTACTCTGACAAGCCTTGCACTCTCCCAACCAAGACAGATAGAGGTATGTGATCTTTCCTCACAAAATCTCAGTTAAATGAGTCTGAATCCCAACAACACTTAACCTCAAATAATTTTAAAGCTTGAACTCCCTTTGAGGCTAAATAATGCCTCTTTTTATAGTATCAAAGAGGAGGTTTTAGTTCCAAGTATGAAGGGATATAATCCTCCTTCAAAGGGATAAGCTCCTCACATCAAGGGGTTAGCTCCATAAGGTAAGGGATACATGAACCTCAAAAGAGCGGTTTTGCCACCGCAAGATTCTTTCCAGAGGCTTCTAGAAATTACTGAAAGTGAGATTTTTTAGTTTACTTGTGCCTTTTTAATATTTTACAGGGGTCTACACCCATAACATAGACAAAGTGCATTCAAGTACGCAGGAGTCATGAACATTAGGTGCGGGACCGCAGGCAAGATACAGAGAAAGTGCGATACTAGAGTTAAGGAGATTTTTAAGAACTTTTCTCTTATTTTCAAGGCTTGACATGAGGAATTGATGTGTTAGACTTGTAAAAGAGGAAGTATGAGTGATAATGAGCTCATAAAAATAGCAGAATGTCAATGTGACAATTTTCAATGCAACAGATTTCCCCCTAAAGTGCAAAGTCTAAAATAGATGAAGATGAAGTCTGTCATATATGAAGAGTGCAGTACTTTATCATTTCAAGGATCATCTTGTGGACACCCCAGTCAGAACCTATAAAAACATTCAATGCAAAATATATATATGTAAACATATCATCGCTGAGGTAGGCATTCCCTTACTCAGATCAAAACTAACTAGAAAACTGACTTAAACTGTTCTGATACAGGAATGATTTTCAATACATCAATAGTATAGACATATGTAGAGACAGTATGGATGCAGCCATCTGTTTATGAATATTCCACTGTATAAATGAATAACAAAATTCCTCGCAGCCTGGATGGTAGAAACTAGATCCAGGGTCTTGATTTCCGTATCTCGAACTAGTACAATTCTATCCATGTGAATGAATGTGTTGAAGTCGAACATGGTAGAAACCAATTGATTACCAGTCAATGATGTAGAATGTTAACAAGTGTGAGAGTAACCACCAGTAATGTCAATGGCCCTCAAATTACTCAGTACAATCCATGTAATTTGAAGGAATGAGCTAAAGTCAAACATGTCACGGAATCATTCGATCGAAGGTCAATGATGCAACCTATCATCGAAGGTGAGAAACCTTCCATTGAGGCATGCAGATTTCAAGGTACTGACGCTTTCTAGATCAACTTCCTAGATAATGAGTTGTCGTCGATAGAACGTTATCTGTCATAGGCAAGCCCACAACACGAAATCATAGATCAAGTTTTGAAGAAATATATTGGCAAGGACTGACTCAGGGATGGTCAAAATGGATGACAGATATTTTGCAGATGAATGGTTTGTTTGAACTGTCCTCTTGAACACATAACGACACTGCAGATGGCTTGGTGACAATTGACCCAAAGCTAATACCCAGAAACTAGCTGAAGACCTTCAATATGGTTTGATTAACTATTAGGCAAAGGATTTCCCAACCCAGGTGAACAAAAATGTCGTGTTCAAGAGTGGTTAACGGCTTTTTGAATAATAAAAATACAAAAAATAGGTTCATTTTTCTCTCTTTTCCCCCACCATTTCTGGCAAGTACCTTTTTATTTTTGACAAGCTTGAGGAGGATAACATTTGCTTGTTTATAAGCTCATCCTTCAGATGAGTCCAACTTAGTTTAAGATTTGAACCCTAAGAAGGAATGGGTTTTCCTGTTTTAAAATTGAACAGGTCCTTTACTGTTAAATTTTAACGAGTCCAGTATAGGAGAAACTCGGGTGTTTTTTAAATTTTAGAGAGTCAGAAGAAAAAACTTAAGAAGAATCCATGGAGGTAATTTTTCGTAAATTTAGTATCTCGGGCCTGAAAAAGGATAAAATAATGCGGGAGAGAATTCTATTGACCGTATTTAGTCAATGTATACCTTTTTCGTAAATAGTCCATTTTATTCTGTAAAAGGGGTAAACTTATACTAAAGGTACGATCATTCATTTATTTTAACGAGTTTGAATAATCAAGTGCTCAGAAATATTTTCAATTTTCGAGAGTCTGAAAAGAGCTTAAAAGAGGACTCCAAGTTTTTGCTTTTTCGTAAATTTTTGAAACAGTCCGAAAAAGTGATAAAAGTATGCTTTTTGTTGAAAGACGATCAATTCTCCCAAAAAATCCAATTTTTGCAGAAAAACTCGAAACATTACACATACATGTTTAAGATAAATAAAAATGATTTCAAAAACAACCTTTTTAAAAGTAAAAAATAAACAAATTAAAAATTCATTTATTCGAAAAAACTTATAAAAAGGACTTTTCTAACTTCATTTTTACCATTTGTGTTCAGAGTGAAAACTAAGAGCTTTGGGTAAAAAATTTCTTGCAAAGATTCTAGAAAATACGTCCAGCGAAATCAAGAACTGTCAGATCCAGGTAATCCATGACCTCCTTATCTTACATTTCATCCATTTACATTTTGTTTTTAGGCTTTATTTTTCATTTTTAAGGGAAAAATACGTTCAAAAAATTGCCCGCGGGGGTCCGCAGGTGCAACAAGCGGGCCCTGTGTACCCCGACTTTTTCTACATAGAAAAAAGTCTTGGGTCCGCACCTGTCTCAAAGTGCCCATGTGTTCCTACGCACTATGTATGAGAACAGAGTGTGGACCCCGTGCAATTAAATTTCAAGCTTAAATTTATTTGATTCCACCCAAATTTTTTTAAACTAGATTGTTCTAATATATCTTTTTATGCATTGTATGATATACAAGATGCTAATTTGGAGAGAACATGAGCATGAAGATGTAGATGGCCACAATGCTTCATTTTCCTACAATGCAGACATTAAGAGCATGCGGTTTGTATAAATTTTGGGTCATTCAGGGCACTGACATGGCTGGTGAACAGATGGAATGTACAGGACTAGTGCTTCATTATTGGCGGCCACCAGCTCGAAATTGAGCTGGAGGAAATCTATTTTTTGACTGGCTTGTTCAAGATGGGCGAACAAATTTCTCAGTTTGGGACTAGGCCAGGTGGCCAGTCTGTCGCAAGTCTTCGACTAGAGTTCTGTGATGATCAGGCAGACCCCTGGGAAAAATGGATTGACAAAAAAAATATCATCCATCAAAAAATTAAAGTGATTGCATTTACTGTCACCAGACTGTGTGGGAGCGCAGCGTTGCATGTGGCTACTGGTTCCCAGATGCGCATTGCTGTAGAATGTTTTTGAGGCACCATTTTCAACTGGTGCGAAGCTGTGTTGGCCAATGTAAAAGGCCAACTAACCAGAGAAAAGAACGGAAAGCTAAAAAGCTTTGGATATGGATCCATTTTAGTCACCTTTGCTCTAGATAGGATCCCCATGTTAGCTCCGCAGAATATTCCTGTTGATGTTGGTCAACCTCGAGAACCTAGGATGGTTCGTTGGGTTGCATTGATGGCCCGTCATGCTGCTGAGGGCGTCGAGGTTGTTTGATTTCATTCTTCATGTTTTAGTTGGCTGGAATGCCAAATTTTTGTCATAGAGGACTTTCCATACACCAGGATAGATTTCTGCGGTGACCGAGAGATGGCTCTCCCAGCAGGGGAATAGTGGGATGAATCAAGTAAAAATCATTTTCAACAATTTCCAATTTCTATTTTTTTTGTATTTTAATCGTCTCAAAACTAATAATCAAAAGTTTAAATGCAGATGTGGGCCCACGGCGACCAGTCCATCTCCAGCCTTATGAGAGGAGGCATCTAGCTATAGCCGCACTAGCCCTAGAAGGCCAATCAGCAGAGATCCTGTCTAATTTAGAGCATCACCTAGAGCACCTGACTCTAAACATGCCAAAGACCGACATAGAAGATATTCCGCTTAGATTACAGAGATATGTGATTGGTGTCCCAGGACCTTTTAGGAGGTTCCTGTGTAGGGTGGCCCAGGCAGTGGTCTCTTATCATGATCATCATCAGGGATAGGATGATCGCTTTGTAGACTCATATTTTTGACTTTTTGTATTATCATTTTGCCGATCATAAGGTGTATTTCAACCTATGATTGAAGACGATGTATATTTTTTGAAAAAAACTTCTATGCTATGATATATCACTATTACCAGCTATCTGTGTGCATGTTATCGAATATTTTTTAATTTACTATTTTGATTATTGAAATGTCTATTTATCATACTATAAGAAACTGCATCTGCTAAAGTATTTAAACATCTTGGAATATGTTGATATTCAATGTAATCAAACTCACGTTCCAAGAGACGAACTCTTAAAAATAACCGTAATAACACTGGATTTCTAATGGTATAAACCCTGTTAAGCTGTAATACAACAAGTTCAGAATCCAACCTAAAAATCAAACTCTGAATTCCAAATGATATGGATTCAGATAATAACTCAATCACTGCACTGTACTCTGCAATGTTATTCGTTGTTTTACCGAGGCTTACCCCATGCATGGATACTAACTCGTCAGAGGGTGAATAGATAACCCAAGCTGCGGAAGAAATGTTCCATGTACTACGACAAGCACCATCAGCAAAACCAATGTAGGTTTGAAGAGACGTCGACATCTGCAATATCAAGAGTAAAACTTAGATAAGCAGAAATAATGATAAGAACACACTCTAAACTGGGCATGCTTTTCTAATCTAAGACACACCAGCAGTAAAGAATCTAATCTAATAAAAAATCTCCACACTAAATTTAAGCATAATATCTCTTCAGATAAAGCCCATTTTTGGGTTTATCTAAAGAGACACCGTCGAAATCTATCAGCTCATAGGCCCCTTTTTCCATCTTTTTCTTAACAATGAAAGGACCATGCCACATAGGCACAAATTTTCCAGCCCCTAGCTTATCATTGGCTTGATCGTACACTAAAACTAGGTCTCCTTCTGAAAAACTACGAGGGGTAACATTTCTATCATACTGAGCTTTTATTTGTTTAACATGAGCTTCGTTTGCTAATGAAGCATTTCGTCGATTCTCAAATAGTTGAGACAAGTACCAAAAACGCTTCTCCTCTTCAGACGTAGCTAGGAGTAATTCTATGGCTAATTTCAATGACGGAATTTCACATTCAATCAGTAACACAGCTTCCAAACCGTAAATCATTTGAAAGGGAGTGAAACCAGTTGAAATTTTTATTAAGGTCTGAAATGCCCAAAGTTCTGAAAATAACATGGAATGCCAATTCGACTTATGAATACCAATAATTCGTTTGATCATAGTGACTAAAAATTTATTGATAGCTTCAACCAGACCATTAGCCTGCAGGTAATAAGGAGTAGAACTGTCGTGGCGCAGGCCAAGTTGATCTATTAGTTCAGTCATCATGATATTTCAAAATTGTCTTCCATGATCTGTAATAATGGCTTGAGGAACACCAAATCTAGCAATTATGTGATTGAACACGAAAGTTGTAGCAGTCTTGCCATCTACCGAAAATGTAGGCATCGCCTCGGCCCACTTAGTAAAATAATCTACCGCTAGGATAATATCTGCATGCCCCCTGGACGAGTGAGGGTTACAAGTAATAAAGTCAATACCCCACTTTGCGAAGGACCAACAACAATTATAGTGTGAAGAGGAGCGGGTGGTGCGCGCATTTTACGATCAAAGACCTGACAATTGTGGCATTTTCGGACTGCATAGATACAATCTTTCAATAATGACGGCCAGAAATAACCAACGCACAATATCTTTTGGGTTGTGACATACCCAGACATATGACCGCCACATTCTCTAGAATGGCAATCATTTAGAACCTTCTCAGCTTCTTCATGAGTAAGACAGCATCAGAAAACAGAATCCGCTCTACGACGATAGAGTGTATCACCAATAATATTGTATTGTTGGGATCGGAAACATATTTTCCATCGCTAAGATCGTGAAATTTCAGGCCAAAAAGATTGGGTTTGGAGATAAACAATAATATCCCCATACCAAGGATCAAGAATACTGATAAGAAACAAGGATTCGTCCGCAATGGGCTGCTCTGCCACAGTTTCAGTTTCAGTAGATGGGAAATCACACATCAGTTCGGTAAAAACCAAATATTTTTTTGCCTTGTATTTTTCAAATTCCAAGTCAAATTCATGCAGGATAACTATCCATTTGGAATACTTGCCCCCTAGAAATTTTTTGGTCAAGATGTACATCATAGGGTTACAATCATAAATTACTGTGGTTTTGCGTAATAAGATGTAGTGTCGAAATATCTGGACATCTTGAACAGCTGCCAAGGCCAATTTCTCCACATGCGTGTATTTTTTCTGAGTCAGATGCAGATTTTGACTAAGATAGTAAATCACATGTTCATTGCTGAATTCATCTTCCTGAACTAAAACCATCCCAATGGTGGAATGAGAGGCAACAAGATACAAAAAATAGTCTCAGTTATATTTGGGAGGATGCAATAATGGTGCATGGGTCAACGCGTGTTTGAGTGCATCAAAATATTTATCAACGATCTCATCCCAAAATAATGGAACATTTTGTTTCAACAACCGGGTAAAACCCTTTGTTAGCTCGGTGTAGTTAGGAATGAACCTACGTAAAAAAATTTATTTCCCCTGAAACTTTGGAGTTGGCGGAGAGTCGAAGGAGGAGGTAGATTGAAAATAGGTTCGACCTTCGATGGATCAACGCAAATGCCTGCTTTCGAAACAACAAATCCCAGTAAGCGACCCGATTCTACACAGAAAACACATTTGTGCGAATTCAGCCGAATTCGATAATGCCTACATCTCATAAAGATAGCTCGTAAATGAGTGAGATGGTCGGCCCTACGCGATGAATGAGAAGGTAAATCATCAATATAAGGCTGCACAATGTGCTTAATGTCATGAAGTGCGTAAGACATAGCCCTTTGAAAAGTTTCCCCAGCGTTCTTCAATCCAAAGGGTAGTTTTCAATAAGCAAATGTCCCCCATGGACAAATGAAAGCTATTTTTGGTTGATCAGCAGGGAGTATGTTTATTTGATTGCAACCGGAAAAACCATCCATAAAGGAGAACATTTCACCATCGGCACAATCATCAATTATTTGATCGATATAGGGGGTTGGATAATTGTCTTTAGGAAAATCTCGATTAATATCCCTATAGTCGATACATACTCTTATCGTTCCTTGTTTTTTGTTAACAGGAATAATATTTGATACCCAATCGGCTAAAGGAATCGGATAAATGAAACCTGCTCGAAGTAATTTTTCAACTTTGGATTTGATAGCAGTAGCTTTTCTCGGATGTATTTGACATAACCGTTGACAGATAGGTTTGACATCTGGGTAAGTCTTGATTTCATGTACAACAATTGACGGATTGATTCCTAGAATTTCCTCATATGACTAGGCAAACACGTCACGGAATTCTTGAAATAGGGCTTTATGAGTTTGTATTTCATCGTCCGTATAGCAAGCACCTATATGAATGTTTTCAATTATTCCTGGCTTAACTGAAATGTCAATAGGAATCGTTCGAGTGATATTTTCCAAATTTAACTCAGAATTAGGATTTTGCAATGGATTCTGCGGTTCTTTGACATATTCAACAGTAAAAATAGAAGTGAAATCATTTTCAAAATGATCCAACTCAAGTAAAAATGAAGATCGATGATGTAGATCTTCCCATGGTAAATTGTCAATAGACAAAAGTTCACGAATCTGCTCATCTCTATGAAAAAAATCGAGAAATGTCATTGTGGCTGAGCTAGATATAGAAAGTGATTCCTCATAGATCCCATTCATTGGATCAGTTTCAGTTGAAGAAGGATTGGAAAGTGACTGTACAGCCTGATATGCAATTTCAAAGGGACTCAAAGGCATCGCGCCATCAAATGAATCCAACTCGGAATTGGAAGGTATGATCCAAGGATCATCAAAAATAATGGTATTCAATGAAATCATATGTGTATGTGCAATAGGAGGTGATACGTTAGGAGGAGGAAAGGAAAAAATTCCTAGTAAACTAGAATATTTAATCAAACCTACCCCAACATCCTTGTAAGGGATATCCATTTTACCGATGTGCTGGATACTCTCTGTAGAGGCTAGATCGGACGAGAAATAAGTTAACTGGTCTATTGTAACAATATTTCCTTGATGTGGAAACTTAATAAGCTGAAAGACCAATGAAACAACAACAGTCATAAAATAAGACCAACTGTGACCCAGGAGAAGGTTGTAATCTAGAGGGGCATCAACCTGTTATGAATATTTTATTAATTATTAGTTAGATATAGTTATATTAGGTTTTATTAACTGAAAGGGCATGATCAAAGACCATGCCTCTTTGCCAAGGGACACCTTGAGGCTATATTTAAAGCCTAGGCGATCCCTCACTGTAATCATCTCATCTTTCATCATTAATAATATATGTTTATCAAGTTTACCAGAGTTTTTACACTCCATTGGTATTGGAGCCATCGCTCTTTGGATCTGTGTGATCACCCAAATTAAGGAATTGCAAAAGAATTCCAGATTGCATATTTTTTATCAGTGCGGGTAGCAGAAATTGTTTAAAATTTTTTACAAATACCCCCGTTCCAAATCCTTCCTACACGCTGGCAATAGCTCGATTATAAAATTCAAACAGTGATAACCCTCAGAACCTCGGACCTTTGATACCCAAACGTAGAACAGTCACTTGTATTGTTCTTGTGCCTCGGTCTTATGGGAGGATAGCATACCTGGATTATCAACTTATTTGTGAGATCTGCAAGTCTGCCACACAGCACCCCCGCCGCTGACTGCCGCCACCACACCCGTATCCCCCGACGTCTATTCTTCTGCCAATTACCCGATTCGATCTCTGTTCATGTTTTTTTTTACAGCGCATACGTGGAATATATAAAACAGGTTTGCGTATCAGAACTCGTGAAACGGGTTTACGTATCAGAACTCGTGAAACAGGTTTGTACGGCTGCATTAATAAATGGTTTAAATCTGGACGGGTAACGGCTTGTAACGATACAGCGTTTAACAGCGTTTAAAAAATACGGTGATTCGGCTCTCGTGTAAACGATACGGCTGCATAATTTTGGACAACGGAATTAATACAGGGCGTAAGTCTGGCTCTGTAAGTATACATTGGTGGATACATTACCACTGTTTTAAAAAAAAACTGCCGGTTTGTAAAAATAAAAAAAAAATCAATTTGAAACAGTGTGACTTTCAGCGGAACGGCACATTTGTAAAAAACGATTTTTTTAATTATATAAAATATATATTATATAATTTAATTGATCATTATATATATATATATATTATAATTATATAGTTTATTTATATATTATATAATTTCCATTTAAATAATTATATATATATATATAATAATTATATAATTAAATTATATATATTATATAATTTTTAATTAAAAATTATATATATATAATAATGATATAGTTTTAAAAAAAAATTATTATTAATTAATTAATTCAAAAAAAAATTAATTAATTAATTTAAAAAAAAAAAAAGAAAAAAAAAAAGGAGGAGAAACTGGCAGAAAGATATTCCCCACCTCATACACGCTCGATGTCGTCGTCAATGTCGATGGCGGAATTCCAGAAGAAATTGGGAGATCTTGAGAAACAATAATAATTCCGAAGAATTCAGAAGGCGATTAGTCGATCTGGAAGGTACAGTTGCAGGGCATTCCAACGACATCAAAAAGGTTCATGATACAACAAATCGAATAGAAAGACAAATGTGGCTAAATAATCACGAGGCCACAGAAAAGCTTAACGAAGCAATGAACAAGATGACAGAGCATGGCGAAGCAATGAGCAATATGACAGAACTCTTCAGTAAACTAAATGATAAGATAGATAAGTTAAGTCAGACACAATCCCCAATATCTCCTAACAGGGAACAAAATCAACAAAACAATTCCGCAGATTCAGGGAACTCCGAAGAGCATCAGGAAAAAACTGATTCCCCACACCATCAAGAAGACAGTAATGCAAATTTTCAAAATAAGCAACTCTGGAATGCATTCGCTAATCAATATCCCCTTCTTGTTCCACCATTAGCATATCAGCGCAAAGCCAAGATCGACCTACCCAAATTTGATGGTAATGAAAAGAATAGCGTTGCATGGCTTAATAAAGCGGAAGAATATTTTGAGATTTATGACATTACTAGTGATGATGAAAAAATTAAACATGCTTCCATGAAAATGGAAGGAGAAGCATACAATTGGTATATGTGGTGGAAAAAGACGACGCTCGCTATCAGTTGGAGGAAATTTAAGGATGCGTTCTTCAAAAGGTTTCAAGGCATAAAAGAAGAAAAATTATTTTCAACGTTTATCAAATTACGCCAAAAAGGAGATGTGGATGAATACACTCGAGAATGGGAGACCTTGGCAACACGAGTACCGGGATTGTCGGAATCTCGTCTAATCCAGTCTTACATCTCAGGACTTAAAATCCACATACAGGAAGAGCTAGAACTACATGAAATTACGTCCGTAGAAGTAGCAAGGCAAAAAGCAAAAACTGCTGAAAAGAAATTTGAAAGATTATCAAAACCAGAAAAAGTATATTCGAGACGACGGTTTCCTCAATCTGAAAATGTAGATGACACAAAATATGTCCCTGTCCATCTTTGTGAAGAAGAAAAATCTAGTTTGGAAAAACAAAGAATGCGAGAGGGCAAGTGCAAACGATGCGGTGAAAACTGGGACCCTAAGCACAGATGTGCTAATGGAAAAGCGAAGAATCTATACAGTTGTGAAGCAACTAATGATGCTAACAGTATTGATTCATATATAGAAGGATTAGAAGACAACTTAGAGTTATCTCTAGAAGTGGATGGAGAAATTATCCCACAAGTGTCATTATCAGCTATGACAGGCATATTACAAACTCAAACCCTAAGGTTAAGAGGAAATATTAAGAAAAAATGTATCTAATGGCTCTCATAGACACTGGCAAGATCACATTAAATTTTCTTAGATTCAACCATAATAAAGACTCAACTTTCTTGCTTTTCCCATGCCTAATATAAGGTAGCCTAGGTCGATGGTAAGAATATTGAACAAGTAGGAAAATGCCATAAAGTCAAATTGCAGACAAAGATTTCATTTAGAATCACAGTTTCACACCGTTCATTACGTGGGAGTAGATGTGGTTCAGGGAATTCACGGGCTGTCAATCCCCAGGTACCGTCTTCGCCAACCATCGTGCGCTGAGGAAGCTTTAAGTGGAAAGTGTGCGTAAATATGTGTTGCATGGATTCCAAGCCCTGTGTGGAATTCAAGTCGCATCTTCCTCTCGATGTCGAAGATGGTTCGCCAGGGAGCGCTCAACATCTGGCGTACAATGTCATGTTGAAATGTTATCTTCAAAAGGGAGCCACGAAGAGTCTCCAGAAGTCAAGACAGGATCCGACCCTGTCGATATCAGATATTTTCACTATCCAGATCAACAACAGACTGAAATCGAGAATATGCTCCACGACCTTTTTAAAATATGGGAAGCAAGAGCTCGCCACTCGCAAAAACCAGACATTCGTCAACGTTGTCCATCGATTACATATGCTTTGAGGACAAAGAATCTTTAAGAGAGGGGCAATGTTATGAATATTTTATTAATTATTAGTTAGATATAGTTATATTAGGTTTTATTAACTGAAAGGGCATGATCAAAGATCATGCCTCTTCACCAAGGGACACCTTGAGGCTATATTTAAAGCCTAGGCGATCCCTCATTGTAATCATCTCATCTTTCATCATTAATAATATATGTTTATCAAGTTTACCAGAGTTTTTACACTCCACAACCACTTCCACATCTAGATTTACGGTTTTACCTTTGACCCCTATAGGTAAATCCTGCAAAATATCGAAAGGATGGAACCCTTGGCCATCAAAAGCCTTTAGAATTGTCGGAGACTAATTGAGTGTAGGAGAACCAAGCGATTTCCAACACTGGATCGACATAATACACGTATAATCTCCCTCATCAATCACAGTCTGAAAAATCGGTTTGTTTTTTACTAATAATGGAATCTGGAAAGCCATTTGATGAGGAAGGCATGGTGTAATATTCTCTAAATTGAAGATTATATGGTTCGAATCCTAAATATCGATAGCTCCTATAGCAAACAAAATTAATTTACGTTGTGCTAGGCACGATTGCAACACTTCCAAAGCCGACATTGCTGAAGAGGAAATAGCTAATTCCTCAACAATGTTGTAATTCTGAGCAGCTCTCGCATGTGGATTTAAAGCTGATTTACGAAGTACACCTTTAGCAGGTGGTTTGATTACTAAGTCTGGATTGGGTTTCTCGATTTGTAGCGGATCAAAAACAAGAGGAGGTGTAGTTGATGTATTTGAATTAGAAGATTCTGCTTCTTTACCACCAACAAGATTTTTACTACCATAATCTTGTGATCGGGTCGCAATCCTGACATGAGACATCATCATAATAGGTTCTTCTGAGGCATTCGAGGTGGAACCAATCATCTTACTGTCTTGAGTTGGAAAAGGATCCTTCAAGACAGCAGGTTGTTGAGAACCTTTAACGAATTTCACAACCTCTGTTCTATGTGGCCATTCCTTAGTAAAATTGTCCTCGTCGCAAATGAAATAAGGATAGTGAGGCTTGTGTTTTTCATCATTAGATTCATTTTTATCTGTTTTCTCTTTTTAATTCTTTTTGTTTTTATTCTTCCCCTTCTTTTTACCACTAGATTTAGATTTGGCCGTAGATGTCTCTACGACATGAACGTCGGCAGAAATTTCAGCGGAAGATTCTCCTTTCGGGGAATCAGGAAAAGTTATTATAGGAGAAGAATTCTTTGAATATTTCTTCTTACTTTTGGTATTAACTATACCAATCATACCATCAGCGGCATGAGACCCTGAAGGAGCTGCAATTATTTGACCTTGTTTTGGAAGATCGGGGATTTTTTCGTGTAAAGTACCTGACTGCGTATAGACGAGGTCAAGATACTGAGCTTGAGAAATTACTTGCTCCTCAGTAACAACTCCTACCTTAGCTACATCTTCAGTGATTTTGGGTAATAATGATTTAACAAACCATTCCACCAAAATTTGATCCGGAATGTAAACTTTCACTAAACGCCTTCTACGTCGCCATTCGTGAATATGATCATAAATATATGTGGACATGGATTGCTTTAGAAAAGTAAATAGTTCCGTGCCATTGTCGTATCAGACAGGCAACTAAAAATGAGTTAAGAAAGTAGTTGCTAACTGACTGAAATTATTAAAAGAGCCTCGGGGTAACTCAATGTACCATTTGGTGGCAAGACCAATAAGAGTTCGTTGAAAAATACGTAAGCGAATTGAATCATGAATTATCGAATTAGACACACACCAGAGTTGATAAGTCATAACGTGATTTGACAGATCCTCTCCTGAATTACCCTCAAATTTTGATATATCACTGGGCAAATTATGCGGCATTGGTGGCTAGTAAGGATAATAGAAAATTGGATCATTCGTAAGGCATGTCAAATCAGGTAAATCCAACGTTGCAATAAATGGTAATTGAAGGTTAGGTTCGCGAAAACCTTGAGTAGCAAGAGTATTTCCAGGAGGAGGATACCCAAGATAACTGGGAATCAGATTTGCATTAGGAATGGTATAACCTGCGAGGAAACCAGGATTAACCGGACCAAACTGTGGTTGTTGAGGCTGTTGATAAGTATAGCCAGGGTACAGTTGATACTGATAAACTGGGTTTGTTGAAACGAGACCGAATTGATACTATCCCTGGCACGGTTGATACATGAATTGTGGTTGAGTTGTGACAATCGTACTTGTACCAGCTTGTCCCGTAGGTATCTGGACCGAATTCTGAACTGTAGGTCCTGACTAGGGTACAAATACTTGAGGGATTTGCACGAATGCAGGGATAGAAGAAATCGGAGCTACAGATACTCCAGAAACAGGTGTTATAGTTTGAACAGATGTTGCAACAGTTTGAGGCGGAGTTTGAAGTGTACTAGGCTCAAACTGCTGAACAGAACCAGGTGCAGGGATTTGAACAGTAGGCTGGACAGGTTGCTGGATTGGACCATAAACCAAAGGTTGTCCAAGTTGAAAAGACAACTGCACATTAGGTTGCATATTCTGTTAAATTTGGGATGGATCCCACACCATGTTCATTCCGGGGTATTTTCCCATAAAAGGTTGAACATAAGGACCATAGCTAGGTTGAACGTAGGGTTGATAATTAAGAGGTAAATTTCTAGCTCCTTGTACAAATGATTGAGCAGAAGGCGATTGAAAACCTTGAGTTGGGTACTGACCTTGAGGTTGATAACCCCGAGGTGCGTATTGAATCTGGGGTTGATAAGGACCTTCAGGAACATATTGAGTTTTGGGTTGACCTTGGGGTATATACTATCTTGAAGGTTGATAAACTTGAGGTATGTACTGTCCTTGAGGTTGTTCTCAAAAATAATATTGTGCTACAGTTTTTCCTGGGAAAAAATTACCTTGTAGTTGCCCCCTAGGCGGTAATTGACTGCCTTGAGTTTGACCCATAGGCGGTAACTGACTGCCTTGAGGTTGCCCCGTAGGCGGTAAATGACCACATTTAGGTTGCCCCCTAGGCGGTAACTGACCACCTTGAGGTTGGGGATTTGGAATATTACCAGACATCATAAAGATTTGCTCTACGTTTGAAGTTTCAGTTTTAATTCCATTAAGATCAGGTGATAATAATTGTCGAGGAGCTGCTCCTGAGAAAGTACCAGAAAGATCTTGGTACCCTGAAGGAACAGAAGGACCGCCATGTAAAAATTCTTCTGGTGATTAGGAAAGCGTAGATGGCTCTCCTGACATGATGGCTGAAGTATAGTAACCTCTAGGCGTAGGATGAAACGGAATTCGAGGTGGAGAAAAAGCAAGACCCCGGTTTTCTAAAAAGTTTGTCAAATATAGATACCAAGCGTCACTCCTAATAGGGCTGTAGAATATGGATTCACGCTCCCTAATATTCAAAGACTGATGGGATTCGAGAAGAGATATGTCTTCGTCTGAACTAGCAATTTCTTCAATAGAAATGAGGCCAGATGGAAGATCTTCAGTAACAATACTTCTTAACCTAGGTGAACCAGGATTGCTAGAAGTTGGAGTATTAAATCCTGAGGATGTTTCTAAAATAGAATACTCAGTGTCAGGTTCAGAGATTTCAGGTTCTTCAGCTAGTTCACTAGAAGGATAAATACTACCAGTAACTTCGGAAACTGAAATCGGTTCTTGAATGTGTTATGTCATGGGTATTAGATGATCAGGCTGAACAACTATATATGAAATTCCAATTTCTATTGATCTAATCCTACTGCTACTAGATGATACTAGAGCACATAGCCCTTCAAGCTGACTTGGTGTATACTGAGGGGGCTTCCCCTGAAGTCTCCAGGACTGTCTCGGTAATTCTACCATGATTAAATATTTAATCAATCACATGAAAACAAAGAAAATTTCAATAAAAACACCTAAAGTCTCTAAAGAAACAAACAGTTGAATCACACACCTGAAAATATAAGAGTTCAAACCACACAAAAACAGTAACTTCCTGCACTAAAAACACTAGTTGGTGATGAAATCCAACTTAGTAGAAGTTTAATACAGAAAGGGCGGTTGGAACAGTTACCCCGACAACCTGCTTAATGAAACAGACTGGCACAAGTTCCTTCACAAAACCATCTTGAGTGAAGAGAACCCCCCAGAGAGTCCAATTGAGTCTATTCGACGTCTTCTCCAGGTACAGTGAGATCTTTCCTTCATCGTCACCTTAGGAAATAATCTTAAGCTTATGGACAATAAGGTTACTAACAATAACAAATACAACTGGGGGAACAGTCTACGATATGATTCCACGCGCAAGGGTAGAGTAACAAAGCTCAATCCCCTTGAAGGCTCCTCGACATGGTCAATCCAAGGTTTACCAAAAAGTGACCCCAGGCTCCTCGACAATGGTTAATCCGAGGTTTACCGTTTGTAATACACGCAGATCTTCTATCTTTCCCAATGAAACATAATTGATTGTCTCAAAGGTTCGGACATGATCTCGTGATTAACTCCTTTAAGAGAAGCTTCCCAGAATGTATCAATTACAATTGGATTGATTTCCTACCACAAGATTTATCTACTTGTTTGTTTTTACTATCTTGGAGAGTTAATTACTCCCTACTCCAAGATACTAGCCTAAGCTACATTGGTGATAAGAGCCCTAGAAATAAAAAGATTTACAAGTTCAATTTTAATTAAGCGTTGTTTTTATGGGATGTTCTTTAAGTCAATAGGTATGGAAATGAAAATTTGATGGTGTGAAGACTCGACTTCCAAAAACACTAAAAAATGCACCTAAAAATGATAATTAATTATTTTTTCTTCCAATGAAATTCTAGCTAAAGAAAGAGTTCGAGAATGCAATTCTTTTAAGAAACAATTCTTTCTTTGAACATGAAGAATAAATGAAAGAAAATATTTATGTTTTTCCAATAAGAACTCAAAACGAGACAAATAATCAATGCTCACAATAAATCCCTTTCACTTTCAAGACTCGAAACTACAAAAACAAGTTTCCTTCAAAAGAGATCTAAAAGTTCTAAAAAGCACTCAAAACTAAGAAAAGTAATTTTGAGATCTACAAACTTTGAAAATCTAATTGAATAAAAGCTTTAATTTTTTTTAGAATGTTTTACTTAGTTGTTCAGTAAACTAAGGATTCATTTTTCCAGAATAACAAACAAATCAAAAAACATCCAGATATTGTTTCTTTTGTAAAAATGAAATTCAAAACTTATAACAAAGTTTGTTCAAAGATTTGCAAAGAGACAACTAGATCTATTTCTCAAGAAAGGATTGATTTCACAACCAAGTCAGACTCATCAAGAAGACAAGAAGACTAGTGCGATCCGAGGTATTTCAATCTTCCAATATTTGAGTCACTACAAAGACCAAGTGAAAACCAATCCAAGTATGCAAAACTTCTAGAAAATCACCCAAAACACAAATACTGTTGGAACTCACTCAAAAAAGTCTTTTGATAGGAACAACACAAATTTGGGCAGATACCAGAAATCATAAATCAAATAAAAGATAAACTGGACAGAGGAATCTGAAGGTTTTCAAAAATTTTAACAGGGTCTATAGGCCCCAGAAGTAACAGGTGCAGTCCCGCACTAGTTACTAAAGGAAAGTGTGAAACTTCCCGCACTGTGCAAGAAAGCAAAGTGCGGTCCCTAGAAAAGTTCAAGAAAAACACAAAAGACTTCAAAATTTTTAAAAGAAAAATAAAGCTAAGCTACCTAGGCAAGTATCCATCAATCAAAAACCAGAAAAATCATTTTCTCAAGTCAAAATAAAGGAAAACCAAAAAACAAGAATCCTTCCCCAGTGAATCGCCAATTTGTTGACCAGATAAATTAATCTTGCAGACAAGATCGATCTCCCTAGTACCCACAGGTAATCTAGAAACAAACAGCCAAATAAACCTATCTTTCTCTAAATATATGTGATTTACAAAAGAATACTAGAAAGGTGTTAAGGTCTTAATGTAGATCCAATGCTTGTTCGAAGTTGTTGTCCCTCATGCACTTGAAGGAGTTCTCTTTGTAAACCTGAAGTCACAAACAAGAAAACATTAAATAGCACCTATATAGTAAACATCATAAATCATGCCTATCATGGTGATCAAGGAGTCCATGAAATAAACAGTTAATTAACAACTTATTGAGAAAAATGAATTCATTTATATTAACTTTGAAAGAAGGAAAACTTACAACCTTAGCCTTGATGTTGAACAGGCCTTCCCGGGGTCCAAAGCAGCAATATCCTCTACTATGACAAGCCTTGCACTCTCCTAACCAAGACAGATAGAGGTATGTGATCTTTCCTCACAAAATCTCAGTTAAATGAGTCTGAATCCCAACAGCACTTAACCTCAAATAATTCTAAAGCTTGAACTCCCTTTGAGGCTACCCAATGCCTCTTCTTATAGTATCAGAGAGCAGGTTTCGGTTCCAGGTATGAAGGGATAGAATCCTCCTTCAAAGGGATAAGCTCCTCACATCAAGGGGTTAGCTCCATAAGGTAAGGGATACATGAACCTCAAAAGAGTGGTTTTGCCACCGCAAGATTCTTTCCAGAGGCTTCTAGAAATTACTGAAATTCAAATTTTTGAGTTTACTTGCGCCTTTTTAATATTTTACAGGGGTCCAAACCCATAACACAGAGAAAGTGCGTTCAGGTATGCAGGAGTCATGAACATTAGTTGCGGGACCACAGGCAAGATATAGAGAAAGTGCGATACCAGAGTTAAGGAGATTTTTAAGAAATTTTCTCTTATTTTCAAGGCTTGACATGAGGAACTGATGTGTTAGACTTGCAAAGGAGGAAGTATGAGTGATAATGAGCTCATACAAATAGCAGAATGTCAATGTCACAATTTTCAATGAAACATACCCCTTCTTTATTTGAGCTCACATTGACATATCATCTTGTATATTTCAGTCTGCAGTCATTTTCCCTTATATACTGCACAGTTAAAGAGTTGTTGGGTTATGTATCAGAGTGTTTCTCCATTTTTATGTCCATTTTTTCTTGAGGCTGATTTGAGCCCACCTTGAGAGGTCTTTTCCTCAAGGATTTTGTATATCATTTGCTGCTACAGGTTATATATCAGTTTTGCACTCTTCTCACATTTTATGAGCATTATTTCATTGTTGTTGATGCTTGTTAAAGTTCATATGTTGCTGTAGCTCATCCTTTGAGCAAGATCTTCCTGAGGAAGAAATATTTACATAGCTATAGGCATAGCCTGAGAAAGGTCCAGATAGCCTCTGGTTCTCACCCTCTATTTAGAGGTGATATATCTGGTAAATGCCCTCTCAGTCCATCTTTGAAATAGGCTTGTTCATATTTCCGACAAAATTATTTCTTCAGTGGTGTAAAAGCTGTTGATTTCCATTTCAGAACATTACATTTGAAGATAACAAGTGTTGGGAGGCTATGAAATTTTAGTTTTCCATGAGAAAGTTTATAAACCCCCAAAAATATAAGTGAAATTTTAGTTATAAATTAGCACACAATGTGTTTGTCAATTTTTAAAATTAAATTAATATTCATAATTAATGTTTTTCAATAAATTTATAAAAATTTTAATTAAATAATACTAATAAATATATTTTTTAATATGATATATTTTTTTGGATTTATTTTTAATTGAAATAGTGGTTTTGGAAAAAATTACCGTGGAATGTTTAATGCATGTAAAATATTTCCCTCATAAGATATTAAAAAGAAATGTTGTTGTAACTTTAAATTCAGACAAAAATAATTCTAATCTTAATAAATAAATTAAGTATTAATTAATTTTTATTAATATTATTTGTCTTTTTATTAATATTATTTGTCTACATAAAAAAATACTTTATATTT
The DNA here is from genome assembly GCA_034641835.2 of Pinus albicaulis. Taxonomy (NCBI): domain Eukaryota; kingdom Viridiplantae; phylum Streptophyta; class Pinopsida; order Pinales; family Pinaceae; genus Pinus; species Pinus albicaulis. Next base: position 1,594,323,730 of record CM076581.1, read on the forward strand.
ACGATTTTATATCGAAATTTAAAAAAATTTGCTAACAAATGTTCCCTTGTATTTAGCATTTTATATAAAAATTTGAAACAATTTGTTTGCAAATTGTGTTAAATAGTGAGTTTATAAATTAATTTAAATATAAAATATATAGAGGCAATTATTTTAATAAATGTGAAGTTGAAAATAATTAATATTGTATTTTATTAATGGAGAAATGGTTACATGGTTGTAACATAATTGCATAAGTTAGGATAAGTTTCTATATTGTAGGATTTTGTTCCCAAATCCATATTCTCTTGTGATGTATTCATTGTTGTATCATTGATTGATTGAATGTAGAGTGTATGCTCCAGTTTATGCAGTCTTTAGGTGCAGTACTCACTTGTGAGCTCCTTTGTTATTCAATACATTTCTTTTCTTTCATTTTTCTATAATGATATGAGAGCTCAAACTGGGTGAACTTGATTTACCTACAGAGCCTTAGTGGCTACAGAGCCTTCACGACTACAAAGCCTTCGTGGCTACAATGCACATAGGATCCTTAGTGCTCACAGTGGATTAGATGGTTTGCAGAAACACCTTAGTAACATGAGGAACTCGATTTATCACATGTCGCTATTTTCTAAGCACAATGCAGATCAGTGAAATTTTTGGAGCAACACCAGAGCTGATCAACTCATTTTTCAGAGCCACAGAAGCATTGAATTGTATGGACCAGCATGTTTTTTGGGGTAATTCCCTCATCAGTATGAGTTTTGAACTCTTTTAAGGTTCTTCTTGTGATATTTTCCCCGATTGGTGGCAGCTATGAGTAGCAGACACAACAATATTTCAAATTGGTGGTAGTTATGAGTTGCGAACATAGAGATCGTGTCACATCGACAATAGATCTATGATCAGGCTCTGGTATGTACTGAGTTTTTTTTAGTGTATCTTGTAATTGTTCACTTGGTTATAATCAAGTGAAGATCTGAGGATTTGGAGTCTGATCACTACAAAATGAACAATTTTACAGAAACTTATCTTAAGGATACTAGAAAACTCGATGGGAATAATTATACCAATTTGAAATTCAAGCTACAGATGTTGCTTGAGGGAGAAAGCATGTGGTTGATCGTTAGTGGTGATGAGCAGTAGCTAAACAGTGCAACAAGGGTGACTCCACTCATACAAGTTTAGGATAAAATGGAGAAGGAGGAAATTTTTTTATTGAAGATGTCTGTTAAAGAAAATATTATCCCACACATCGGAGACGGTAAATAATCCACTGAGACCTGGATGATGCTCAAGAATCTATACCAGACAAAGAACAATAATCATATCTTGTTTCTCAAAGTCAATGTTTTTTCCATGAGGAAGGATGAAAATGAATGTGCTACTGGATTCATTGCAAGGGTCAAGGACCTGAAGGACATATTGGGTGACATTGGAGAGAAGGTGTTTGATTCCGATCTTGTCAAACTTACACTCAACGAGATGATCGATAAATACCAAATGTTCATCACAGGCTTGTCTACATGGGATAAAGCTCCTGGATTTGAAGAGATGATAGGAATTTTTCTACAGGAAGAAGAGCGAGGGTAGAATTTAATACCATAGATTGTTGATATTTCTCTGATGGAAAAGAAGAAGCCATGCAAATAGAAAGGTAATGGTTTTTTTTTTCATAAAATACCATTTATAGGTATGTCTACAAGTAAAAATAGTAACTATTCTCGCATCAAATTTTCCTACTGTGGGAAATTTAGTCATCAAGCTAAGTTCTGTTTTAAGAGAGAAGCAAATGAGGCTAGCAATAAATAGAAAAATAACACATGACACTTTTCTAATGAAGGTCACAGTCATAATTTTTGATTGTTTGTAGCTAATTTTTCTATTTCATTTTCTGAGGAGGATGAGGTTGAAATATGGTATGTTGATTCACACACACCTTCACATATGACAATTAATAGAAGTTGGTTTGAGTCTTTTGAAGTAACTACTTGTCGATCTGAAATTTATCTAGATGACATATGTTATGATATTAAGGGGTATAGTGATATTCCGGTGATGTTGCCTTGCGGTGAAATGAGACATATTAAAAATGTAATGTATGTACCTACGATCAACAATAACTTAATATATGTGTTAATGATAGAGGATCAGGACGTGCAAGTTGAATTCTTCAAAAAATATTGATGTCATAAAGGACAACAAGAAGGAACTAGTTGCATCAGGAGTGTGAGTGGGAAGCCTGTATAGATTGAATGTCAAGAGAATTCCACACCAAGCTCTGGTTTCTATAGGATTGACAACCGATAATATTTGGCATAAAATATTTAGTCATATTAACCTACAAGATCTCATGCTACTTCAAAGGAAAAGTATTGTTGATGGACTCCCTACTTTTCATAATATTCATTTAGATTGTGATTGATGTGCATTAGGAAAAATGCATAGGGAAGAGTTTCCTTTGAATGTTGATAGGATGAAAATGAATATTCTGGATCTTGAGCATACATATGTATGGAGACCTATGTAGACTAGGTCGCTAGGTGGCGCATATTATTTTTTACTCTTTATTGATGATTGAACTAGATTCTCTTGGATATATTTTATGACCAAGAAGAGTTAGAGATTTCAATTCTTTAAAGAATTTGAGAATATGGTAGAGAAATAGACACGGAAATTCAAAAATATTCTCCGTTGACATCAAGGGGGAGAATACAAGTTGGGAGAGTTACATGAAATTTTGTAGAGATCATGGGTTTATTCAACAACTTAAAGTTCCTCACAGTCCACAACAAAATGGAGTTGCAGAATGATATAATAGAAACCTAGTTGAGTGCTCACGAAGTATGATTTAAGGTAAGGGTCTATCAAATGGTTTTTTGGTTGAAGCAATCAATACTGTTGTTCATTTAAAAAATAAGATTCTTGCTAAATGTCTTAATTTTAAAAATCTTAATGAAGCACTTTATGGATATAAGCCAGCAATGAATCATTTAAGAGTTTTTGGGTCAAAATCCTTTGCTCATATACCAAAGGAAGAAATAAATAATTTAGATCATAAGGCCATCAAATGCATCTTTGTAGGATATTTCACTGAGTTTAAAGCTTATAAGATGTTTAATCCTTTCACTCATAAAGTCTTTGTAAGTTGAGATGTCATATTTCATGAGCAAGTTGATGAGGGAAAGGAAAATAGTCTTGAAGAATGGCACATTCCATTGTTGATGGATGAAATCAGTGAGTACAATCAACAAAAACAGTAGTATAATGAAGAAGAGACAACTGATGTAGTCAGTAAGTGAACTCCGCAAAGTTCTAAAGTATAAATATTTGATGTGAGTCCTTTACCAAGAATATCAGGTAGGCACACTCAACTACTAACCAGAGTGAAAGAATATGCTTTAATGTCAAACATTTTAAATTTTATAGTGCCTTGAAATTATAAAGAAGCTAGTCAATCTCATGAGTGGAGGGATGAAATGATGAAGAATTTGAATCTATTATCAGAAAAAATAATTGGGAACAAGTTGAATTTCCTAGAGGAAAAACACCCATATATTGTAAGTGGATTTACAAATGTAACTATAATGTAGATTGGAGTATAGAAAATTTTAAAGCTATATTGGTAACAAAGGGTTATTCATAGAAAGTGGGATTTCACATTGAAGACACCCTTTCTCCTATAGCCAAACTGAATACAATTAGAATTTTAATTTCCTTAGCTACAAAATATCAATGGAAGCTACATGAGTTAGATGTTAAGTTTTTATTCCTAAATGTTGATTTAAAGGAAGAGGTTTAATTAGTACAACCTAAAGGGTCTATTAATCAAGGGAAGGAACATTTAGAGTGTAGATTGAAAAAGGAACTTTATGGTTTAAAACAAGCACCGAGGTCTTGGTACAAGAAGATTGATTAATTTTTCTTACAACATGGTTTTCATGGGAGTATGAATGATCCAAATATATATACAATGTATGATGAACATAGACATATTATTTTTATTTCTTTGTATGTGGATGACATGATTATAACAGGTAATGTAGATGTGTTAATGAAAGAAATCAAATTGGAGATGTCATAGGTGTTTGAAATGAAATACCTTAGAAGTTTAAATTATTGTCTAGGTCTGGAAGTATGGAGAGATTCTCAGAAGAATTTCCTTATGGAAGGGAAGTATCCTAGAGGGCTACTCAAAAATTTCGGAATGGAGAAGTGTAAGACATCATCAACACCTTTGCAGCATAATCTGAAATTGTGCAGTGACGATGGCTCTAAGGAGGTGGATGACACTTTGTATAGGAATCTAGTTGGTAGTTTGATATATCTAACTATGATTAGAACAAAATTAGTATAGTATGTTAGTGTGTTGATTCATTTCATGTCTAAATCTCTTGAAATTCATTGGGTGGAAGTGACAAGTGTGTTGAGGTATCTTCATGGTGCTAGTAATTATGGTATTTTATACACTAATACATGTGATGTTATTTTAGCAGGTTTTTGTTGGAAAAAATACTGAGAGGGGGGGGTGAATCAGTATTTAGGGCTGAACAATTTTTCTTTTCTTTCTCTTAAAACCATATGTTACAGTACTACATCCAACATGTATGTCCAAATATCTTATTATGTCTTTACTTAGAGCATTGCATCAGATAAGCATTAATCATGAACAGAAATAACAGAACAAACCATCAAACATAAACAACACATATGAACACCAGGATTTAAGGTGGAAACCCAATTCGGGAGAAAACCACCACTGCTGTAATCTCAGTCTTCAATATTTATTATAGAGAAAACTTCTTACAATTTTATGCTGATGCAAACTCATACCAGCACGCAGGCACCCACCTGCAGAAGGCTACAACCTTCTCTCATTTACCAGCCTTTCTTGGAAGGGAGCTACAACCCCCTGTTCTCATTTACCAGCTACCACTGGAAGGGAGCTACAACCCCCCTTACTGAAGGCTTCGACCCTCAGATCTACTGTGGACCATGCTTCATCCACTTCCACAAAACATACCTTACAGACCACCATATTTATTTATTTTCTTCAAAGGTGCATCCTTAATTCGGATCCCTCAGCAATATGTTACTCATTCCATACAGATATACTTCCGAGTGAAGTATTCATTCACAACCCTTACTCATGCATACGTTCTTCGTTATTTCGTCAGTCAATTAAACTAGGAATTAATCATCATCTTATCTAGAATTCTTGATCAATCATATTCACCGGTACACCATAGATTCAAATATATCAGAGTTTATTCATATAGATATCTATAAAAGATATTCGTTTATTATCAACCCTTTCACATGCAAACCGTTCTTCATGATCCTCATCACCTTATATAGTTTTCGCCTTTATTAAAACCTTGGGTCAAAACCATTCACTTGCTAATGGTATTCCTGGATGGGGTCAAAATAGATAATCCAGCAGGGTCTCCATAACTCCCATTGTTCTATTGATCTTGGTAATTAAATAATTAATTTAATACTTTTGAACTTAACTTTAGGATTAAGGTTAACCTTTCGCATATTAACGCTTTCAAAAAATATGATAAACCTTTGACCCCAGGCCCACAAATATAGTCAATAGCCAATCAAATATGCGCACGGTACCATAAGTAAATTTTGCGCAAGTACAACGTCCGATCACTGTTAGATTAGCAAGCTTCCAGATCAACGACGTATATGCATATCTCTCGACCTCCGATGCCGAACGTTAATGTGCGATGGTCCACCGTACCTGTGTTAATCTTCGCACACCTTCAACCAATGATGACCGTCCGATGACCCCTTACCAAATCAACAACGCTCAACGATATCGCTGGGCGTCCTGGGTCGAACTATAACGCGCGATGGCGCATAGTGAAAAGTGGTTTTATGAAGTCGTACAGGGACGTGTCTCAAGCACTCTATGGAATCGCTCCTCAACCAGGAAATACTGCTTACTCCGCATAGGTGGTGCGATGAAAACTGTAAACCACCTTCACTGTTCACTCGATCATGGTTCCGCTCTTCCACGCAAGGTTCCATCGCCTTATAAATGTATTATTATAATTAAGTTGCGCTTTAATGTTTTGCCTTTTATTACAGATCCATTGCTAAATTTAATGCTCTATTCACAATTTTTCGTTTGAGTCTTTTAACATACATTCTTTACATCAATTGCTGCCTTCCGACCTTGACACAATACAATGTCACTCTGTCTTCAATTCTACTTCCTATCTTGTCACAGTTCCACTTCTACATTCAAGTTCTTGATTCCGCAAGCTGATCACTGTATTATGCTACAATCATCATATCTATGCAACCATTAATTCATTAAATTTATACACTAAATATTTAATTTCGAATCCTTGCCACAAGGTTTATGATGTTTACGGACAATGATTCATATTTTTCCACAGGGACTCTACTATTCTTCTTTCTTAATTCTATCAAGAATATATATATAATTCACAGAAAATGCAGAAAATTTTTCTGTTGATGGCCTTTTTCTTCCTATATCGTCTCTGGACAACTTTCAATTCACTACTTGTCCCTACTCCTTGACTGATACTTCTCTTTGTAGCTCAAACTTTTGATGCATTCTTTCTCTGTTCTTCTCTGCTACATTTAGATGCCAATTCCTTTGCCACATCCTTTGCCATCAATGACAATATTTCCAACAATTTTTCACACTCTAATTGAGTAGGCAACTTGGATGATCGACGATACATCATAGGCTATAAATTTAGTGTTGGATCTGGGGTCATAGCATGGAGCAATAAAAAGAAGAGCACTATGTATTTATCTTCAACTAAAGCTTTGTACCAAGCATTATGCACAAAAACATGTGAAGTGATCTCATTGAGAAGGCTTCTCCATGATGTAGGAGAATAGAAGACAGAGGAAACTATCATCAAATGAGACAACCAAAGTTCCATTAAGTTAGAAAAAAATCTAGTGTTTCATAAGAACACGAAACACATCGATACTCAATTTCACTTTGTTAGATAAAAAATCTCATTCAAAAGAAATATTTTTTGAATATTGTAAAACATGTGACAATGTGGCTGATATTTTTAAAAATCCTCTTGGGAAAGTGAAGTTTGAATTTTTTAGAGGGATGTTAGGACTACAGAGTAATCCTTTCTCCATTAAGGGGTAGAGTTGAACATAATTAATATTATATTGTATCATGGTTACATGGTTGTAACATAACTCCTAAAGTTAGGATTAGTTCCTAGGATATAGGAGTTTGTTCCCAACTCCATATTATCTTGTGATGTATTTATTGTTGTATCATTGATTGATTGAATGAAGAGTGCACACTCCAGTTTGTGTAGTTTCCAAGTGCAGTACTCAACTTTGTGGTGCTTTGTTATTCAATGCATTTCTTTTCTTTCTTGTTTTTATATATTAAGGGATTTTGATAAAAGTAGAATATTAGAAATAATGTATTAAATTTAGTGCTAATAAATATTATTGAACATAGTGCACGGCGTCTTGGAGGGTGATGAGGTGCTCTATGAAGACACTCCTTGATGTAAAGTCACAAGTTCAATTTCTGGGGTTGATATATTGGACATGATGAAGCCAAACGTTTATTAATTTTATTGCATTTTTTATCTAATGTAAGTCATATTAATAAATTGAATTTTATTACTTTTATTACTTTTATGGAAATTTAATCTAATGTAATTCATATTGATATAGTTTATGTAATTATTTTTATATTGTACTAGCAAAGAATGTACCTAGCCATGATTTATACATGGTATGATGCAATTCCATTTCCTCTTTGCTAGACACTATTAGTGTTTCTCATTAAATTTAATATTTAAAGGAAGGTAAGGTAGAGACAACTGTCCAAGATTTTTCTCCTTTTATCATCTATCTTGCTATCAAAATTTATTCAAATTTATGTGGCCCAATAAGGCAATACCTCACCAAATATAAGCGTGTTCACATGATACAACATGTTAAAGAGGTGTTTGATAAATAGGTGGATAATTTTACTACTTTTGTAATACCTTTATGCAAAGTATTGGAGTCAATTAATAACCCTCTAACATCTTAAGTAATTGTAAGTAAAAGTACAAACATAGCACAATTATTATAGAATAGGTTCCTCTTGATTGTAGTAGACCTTGGATCCCATAAGTTTTTTTTCACAATATTGAGGAGCCTATGTGTAAGATTGGTTGTTTCTTGGAGGTAGTGGTAGATGTAGTTGTTGACCCAAGACCATCCACAAGTGAATATTTCACTTTTGTCTACTCTCCATTCATTTTCATTTTGAAGGGATTTCATGTCATTACCAAGTTTTCCAAAGATAACATGTAAGTTTTCAATGGATGCTTTCATCATTGATTTGCTAAAAGAATGCAACAGAAAGACATAGTGCCAGAGAAAGACACCTACTCTTGTATTTCCTTTACGAACTATTATTGTTAGACTAGGAGAATATTTGTCCTCAACAAAATTATGGACAATTCTTCATAAACATACACAATGTCTGCCCCTATTATTATCTTATTAATGCTCCCTCTCGAGAGAATTTATATTGATAAGATCAAGATTGTATATGTACTTCATCAAGGACATAGATTTTTCAAAATTATATCACAACTTTAAACTTTTAATATAATTTAAAGATAATACTTATTGTTCTGTGTCAATCAAAAATTCCTTTTAAAATCATATTTTTTTCTAGATCCACATATTCGTTTGAATCCATCCCGTTTTTCAAGATTCAAAGGTCCTTATGAGGTAAAGGAAGAACCAGTATAAGGGTTTCCATTAAGAAAAGTCATAAATTGTTGATATATTAGAGTATGAGAAGTTGACACCTTTATCTAGGTTTGAGGTCATTTAAACAATAAAACAATACAAATTATCAACAAAGTATTATGGTACTTACAAGGTGTTTCAAAAGATAGGTACTATGGCATACAAATTGTAGCTTCCAGCATATTCCTGAGTACAATGAGGTTTCCATGTTTCATGCATAAAGAAGGTTATAGGTGACAAGATTCTAGTTCAAACAATATTGCCAGAACTTGATGAGGAAGGAAAAAACATATTGGAACCTGAAGCAATCATGGAAACATGAACTCCATAGCTACGAAATTGATCAGTTTTAGAATATCTCATCAAGTGGCAGAACCTATGCATTGAAGATTCAACATGGGAGGATGATAATTTTATACAGAAGCATCTAGAACTAATCAGACGTTGAGGAAAACACTTTTTTGAACAAGAGGGGAATGTTAGATCCACATAATACTAGTGTAGCCCTTATTATTGTTAGTGTAGCCCCTTTATTGTTAGTGTCGTTCCCATTTATTCTCGATATTGTTATTATTGTGTCTCATAGGTGTAGCCCCATTATTGTTTTTTTGTGCCCACGTGGTCCCCATATTGTTCTATTGTGACCCTTTGACTCTTATATATAGAAGGTAGGTTTTGTCATTTGTATCATCCAATAATTGTTCATTGCTGTAATGTTTAGGAGGTGTCCCCCTCAAAGAGGATTATTTCTAATTCGTGGTCTATCTTTTATTCTATCTTGTGTGCTGTCTACATAAAAGAGAGGGCCAACATGAACCTGTGGTAGAAATTTGAAAGTAATAGAAAGTTGGGTAGCTATCTTTGAGTGGTTGGGGTTGTGAAATCTCAAAGAACTTGTATCATGGCTAGGTCCATATAGACACCCTTCTCGTGAATGATGTACCACATATATTGAACCTTGGTCATACTAAAAGTACATTTAACCAAATTGGCATACAACTTATGCTATCAAAGGGTTTGGAGGACCTTCCAAATATGGTGTAGCTTCTCTTCCCAACTTTGGAAGAAGATAAGGATGTTGTCAAAATACACTACCACGAATGAGTTGGTGAAGGGCTGGAAGATATCATCCATCAGCCTCATGAAGGTTTTGGGGGAAGTCATCAACTTAAAAGGCATGACCAACCATTCAAAAAGGTCTGCCATGGGTTTGAAGGTAATATTACACACACCAGAATATTTGATTGACACCTAGTGATAACGAGTCTTAAAATAAATATTTTTGAAATACTTGGCCCTGATGATTTGGTGGAGAATGTCATCAATCTATGGGATTGGAAACCTATTCAAGAGAGTGATATTATTCAACACTCGATAGTCAATATAGAGTTTGTATGTGTCATATTTATTTTATATCTACACAATCAACTCCCATGCAGTGATGAACTTGGCATGATGTACCATTTCTACAGTAGCTCCAAAATATGCTTCTTAATTTCATCATTCTATAGAATAAGGCATTGGTAGATTGGTTTTTTGGGTAGCAGCATGCCTGAGGTCAGATTGATGGAGTGCTTGACCTAAGAGTGCAAGGGTACCCCTGTGGATTAGGTGAAGATGTCTTTGTACTCCTCCACAACCTTGTACATCTGTTGCTATTATCTAGAGGTTGTGGATGTGGCCACAGTATTCTTCTTTCCCTAAGGGAAAATCATAAGGAAGAAAAATATCTTGGTCTAGGAAATGATCTTCCTAAATTTTTTAATAGAGATCAAAGATATGGTAGTATGTGGTGTACCTTCGGTATCGTGTATAAATTATTACCCAAAGAAATAATAACACTACAAGGCTTAAATTCATACAAAATATGACATTTGCACAAGTATTGTTAGCCTAATAATACATCTCAAGCTTCATGAGGAGAGACATCACACATTACTGAATTTTTGAAGGGCTTGACGTTTTAGGGAAGGCAACACTCCTTGGTGACATAGATGTATCATCCTTAGTGAAGCCACCCAATGGTGTGTGAATATGGGTGGGTGTGGTCAGTATGAGAAATTACTGCACAACCTCTGTTGATATTAGGTTCTTTTGGCTTCCGCTGTCGACAATGAACTACAACGGAGAACCCTTCATCAACATCTGTGAGTGGAAGAGCCACTCCCCCTCCGCCAGATATTCATGCTCAATCTTATCGATTTTGGTGGTCACAAAGGTGGCATTGGGATCCACATAAATAATCTTCTTCCCTTTATCATTCCCCTTGTTAGGCTCTAACTCACACTCAGACCATGTATATCATTCGAAAGGCTTCACATCGGACACGAGTGATTGCATGGCTCAACACTCACTTGTATTATGAGTGGGACTCTCATGGGACTCACACCATTTCACTGTGTTCTCTTTTGTATTCGTGGTGTTCTTATTTTCTTGTGGCTTCGATGAGTTGTTGTTAGTTTCCATGCCTTGGATTTTTCCTTTCTTATGTAGTTTTAGGGCACCTTTCCCTTGCATCAGATTCACATACCGAACTTCTAGTTTCTTTTTTTTAAATTTACGCTCATTCTTGGCATCATAGTCGTATTATGCACCAACCGAGGAGATGTCAAGGAAATCCATTTCCTCCTAAATGTATTTGTGAGAGAAACTATTGTACTTGAGCATCAAATGTGATTTTTTATCTTTGATAGCTCCCCATGGGGTAATATTGTTCCTTGATGGCATCTAAGAAAGAATTCCATGTGGGTGTGGTTGAAAACACTAAGGGTAATCTCTCATCCCTATATTCACAGTAGAATTCCCATGAGTCCTTGACATTGGGGACGAATTTGAGGACCAAAAGAGTATTATTTTATTGATTGGAAAAGTTACGAACCAAAAAATATCCTTCCAAAAAATTTAACCATATATATATATATATATATACAACGTCTCCATATATCTCGCTTAAAAATATGGGAATTTTGAAGTTGACTTCTACCTTAAAAGGAGTGGCATATCTAGTGTGGATAATAGATAAATATGCATAATATTTGGGTAGTTGCTGAAGGTTGTGGGAAAGGTTATCCATCATCACGTTCCTTTGTCTCTTGACGCTTCCTCTAGAAATATTTTGAAATTGTCTCTGACTCCCTCATATTTATTTTCTTTTCACATGGGATATTGTCGAGGTTTGTGAGGTTGGTCTTGAAAAGTTTAAATGAGTTTGAATCCTAACTCCTTATACGCTCACCTTATGAGGGGAATGCAAAGAAAAGCAGAGAAAGAGTAGACCATTGTCTTACTACTCATCTAGACTTATGTACGAGTGCAAAAAAATATAGATATAAACATAAAAACAAAGATGCAATAGAAATAGATATGTATTTCATTAAAATCAAAGAGATATAACATGCTTACAAGGAGAATGGAAATAAACAATTTTGGGCGAGGGTAGCTTATCTCTGAGAAAATATGTGGTAGCTAGATGCCTTTAAACTACGTTGCAATGAGGCTCAAGGGAATTTTTATTATTGAACAACAAAGCAAAACCCTAAAAAAACAAACCCTCACCCCAGGAGATGGAACACCAAGAGTTTGTGGGCCTCATTAGGGTTGGTTGGAAATCCAACCTCTTGGGTTCCTAGCGTGGTCATATGATACATATTTGGCACGTATGACACCTCATTGGAAATATCTATGCAAGTACTATAGAATTTGCAGTTGTCCCTTTCATATGAGCATATTTCACACATTAAAAAAATGTCGATTATGGGTTCAAAACATCTCTTGAAGTTCCAGACCCAAAAACTACTAAAAATAGTAAATGTTGTTATAATGAAGGAAAATTATGAAACCAACTAGAGGTCTAGGTAGAATAGGAATGTGGTCATGAATATCCACCTCAATCACTCAAGGCCATGACAATCAAATCACAAAGTTCAAAAATTTTAGAAGATCAATTCTTATACCCAAAATAAAAAAATAGAAATGGAACTTAATGAATAGGTGTAAAATAGGGATATATAAAAAATAATGAATAAAAATTAAACTTAATTAATAAGTGCCAGGATACAATACCCCTCAAATTTGTTGTGGAGTCCTTAAATGTTTTAAATCATTACCCATTGGTGCATGAAAATATATCGTTCAAAGAAAAGGAACCATGAGAAGCCATTTTATGCTTATATTCAAGTCACAATATTTCTTTTACATATGAAATTATTCAATAACCTAACAAGTTACATGAATATATGACTTTAAAAGTTGATCCCAAAACTAGCACCATAATCATATCTTGAATTAGTGATGTTTAAAATACCTAAAATTGGAGCATTGTCAATCTTCCAATTCAAAATTTCAAAATAGTTGTTTTCAAGTTGCATTCCATTGAGATATTTTGTATCCAATGGTAAATACAATAATATGAACTATATTTTCTACAAACTTCTTAAGTTGGTGAGCTCCAATAATCCTCTAGGCATGGTAAATTTTTCTAAGCTCAACTAGTTCATAATGACCATTGCATTTTTTGTTTCCCATGCCACTAGAAAGCCCGACTATAATAGGTTGTCTTGAAACCTTTATTTTTCCATTTTATCTTTAAATTTGTTCTCTCAAATGGTTCAAAGCACCATTTTCAAGTTTCACTTAATCTTTTCCCAAGATATGCTAAAAATGAGAACACCATTTATGATTGAGATGAATAATGAAAAAAAAATTCAGGAATGGTTTATTGTCCTCATTTGGACTTGATAGTAATTGGATTAGATGTGAATTGTTGTACATTGTGGTTTTGGAAAAACTTAAAACAAATATGTAGTAGAAATAGATATTGATTTCATTAAATTCAAAGAACTATAATATGCTTATAACGAGAATGGAAACAAACTAGTTTGGGTGATGGTAGATTATCTCTGAGAAAATATGTGGGAGCTATATGCCTTTGAACTATGTTACAATGAGTCTCAAGGGAATTTCTATTATTGAACAACAAAGGGAAACACTAAAAAACCAAAACCCTAGGTGATGGAACACCAAGACGTTTTGGGCCTCATTAGGGTTGGTTGGGCAACCAACTTCTAGGGGTCGTAGCTTGGTCATATGATAGATATTTATACCTCATTGGAAATATTTTTTTGATTACTATAGGATTTGCAATTGTCCCTTTCCTGTGGGCCTATTGTAGACATAAAAAAAAATCGTTTAGGGGTTCAAAACAAATCTTGAAGTTAGAGACTAAAAATTCGCTAAATATTGTAAATGTTTTTATAATGAAAAGAACTCATGAACCCGTGATATTGAAATCACAAATTTCAAAAATTTTAGAAGATCAATTCTTATATCCAAAAGAAAGAAATATAAATGAAACTTAATGAATAGGTGTCAAATAAGGATATCTCAAAATGAATAAATAACAATGCAAATTAATGAATAAGTGCCAAGAGACACTGCCCCTCAAATGCGTTGTGGAGTCCTTAAATGTTTTAGATGTTTACCCATAGGTGCATGAAAATATCCGTTGCAAAGAAAAGGAACCATGAGAACTCATTTTATGCTTATCTTCAAATCACAATATTTCTTTTAAAGATGAAATTATTCAAGCACCTAACAAGTTAAGTGAATATATGAATTTACAAGTTGGTCCTAAAACTAGCACCATAATCATATCTTGACTTAGCAAGGTTTAAAATACCTAAAATTGGAGCATTTTCAATCTTCCAATTCAAAATTTCAAAATATTTGTTATCAAGTTGCATTCCATTGAGATATTTTGTATCCTATGGTCAATACAATAAGATGAAATAGATTTTCTACAAACTTCCTAAGTTGGTGAGCTCCAACAATCCTCTAGGCATCGTAATTTTTTCTAAGCTCAACCAATTCATAATTCCCATTCCATTTTTTGTTTCCCATGCCACTAGAAAGCCCAACTAAAATAGGTTGTCTTGAAACCTGTATTTTTCCATTTTATATTGCAATTTTTGCTCTCAAATGGTTCAAAGCATCATGCTCAAGTTTTACTTAGTCTTTTCCCAAGGTATGCTAAAAATGATAACACCATTGATGATTGACACAAATAACTGAAAAATAGTTCATGAATGGACTATTGTCCTCATTTTGACTTGATAGTACATGGATTAGATGTGAAGTGTTGTACATAGTGGTTTTGGAAAACCTTACAGTGGAATGCTTAATGAATGTCAAATATTTCTCTCATACGAACGAAATTCTGTTGTAATTTTTTTGTGTAAATTTAAATTCACACAAAAAAATCATTCTAGTCTTTAAAAAAAAAAGTAAGTATGAAAAAATCTTATTAATATTATTTGTCTTTCTATCTTATTAATAATTAATGTTTTGTTTTTTTTTCTACATATTAAATTACTTTATATTTAGGATTATATATAGAGATTTAAAACAATTTTTTTACAAACATTCCATTGTACTTAGTATTTTGTATAGAAATTTGAAACTATTTGTTCATAAATTGTGTTAAATATTGAGTTTATAAATTAATTTAAATATAGAATATATAGAGGCAATTATTTTGATAAAAGTGTCATATATTGAGGGATTTGGATAAAAGTAAAAGATTAGAAATAATGTATAAAATATAGCGCTAATAAATATTATTGAACATAGTGCACTGTGTGTTGGAGGGCGATGAGGTGTTCTATGAAGTAACTTCTTGATGTAAAGTTAGGATTTCAATTTCCTAGGGTGATATATTAGTCATGATGAAGCCAAACTTACGAAAGAAAAAATATTATTGAACATAAATAAAAATCGATTAATATTAAAAAAATGTTGCATTTTTTATTAATTTCTTGATTTTTCATAGAGGTTGATTTTTTTCTCTAATGTAAATGTTGTATTTGTTTATTAATTTCTTTATTTTTCTTAAAGGTTGAATTTTTCTCTAATGCAAGTCATATTTATATATTTTCTGTAATGATTTTTATAGGCTACTAGAAAATAATATACCTAGCCATGATTTATACATGGTATGGGGCAAGTAAATTTCCTCTTTGATAGACACTATTAGTGTTGCTCATGAAATTTAATATTGTACTGAAGGTAACGTAAAGAACTTTGTACAAGATTTTTTTCCTTTTATCATTTATCTTGCTATCAAAATTTCTTCAAATTTATGCTACCCAGTAAGGCCATCCCTCACCAAAGATAAGATATTTCACATGATAAAACATGTTAAAGAGGTGTATGATAAATAGGTGAAATTTAACTAGAGAAAGGGGAAACCCATCTATTGAAATTTCATTAACCATTGGCCAAAACCATGTCCAATCCAGCCAAGTAACCTTTCATATCTCACCTCCAGCCTCTCTTACAATGAATTCTTCGGAGACCAAAACCATGCGTGCATAATACCATGTGCCCCAATACTACCTCATTATTTAACCTCTTCAACCTTCACTCTAACCCTGATCCAATTTACCTAACATTCCCCACTAAAATTTAACTTGGGGTTCCTTGACTAAATCCAGCTAACCTTGCCAAGTGAGTCAGTCATTCCGTGCTCAATCTAGCCCTTACCACCCTCAATTTGTTTTTACCTTAGTATCTCTTAACCCAACATCCCCTTATCACTCAGGTTTGACCCATACCAGAAATTACCCAAGGATACATTCCCCTATCACCTAGATATAACCCAGACTTTACATTAAAAGTTCATTCCATGCAATACCATGAGCCCAAAGCCATGGGTGAACAATACCATGAGCCCAAAACCATGGGTGCACAATACCAGGTGCCCCAAAAATTTGTGATTTTTTAACCTCTTCATCCTTGACTCTAACCCGAATTCAATATACCTAACATTCACAGTTCAACTTGATATCCAGCTAACTGTTGGACGAATAATTCATTCTTGCAGACAAGACAAACCTCCCAAGTGTCCTATGGACAGCTAGTAGCAAACGGACAAATAAAAACTATTTTCTCTAGATATTGTTTGACTTGGAATTAATTATAACAGGGTTTTAGAAACCTACTTGTAGTCCAGCGCTGATCTTCTTTCCAGTGGCTTGAAGAAAGTCGTCGTCAAGGATCTGCAATAAAAAACACAAGAAAAGATAAAAAGCTCCTGCATAATAAATTAATTCATGAATCAAACATCTATCAAGATGATCAAGGAATTCAAGAAATGAGATAATTAATTAAATAACCCATCGATTAAACATGATAAATAAGCTATTTAACTAAAGAACTCATTGAGAAAACAATATTCATTCATATTAACTTAAATAAAGAAGATCCTTACAACCGTGTCCGCCTTGATGTCATATAGGCCTTCCTAGGGTCCAGAACAAGCGTTTCCTTTACTCTGACAAGATTTTCACTCTCTCAGCTAAAATGAACATGGGTGTTTAATCATTCCCACATAGTGATTAGTTAAGAGAGTATGAGTCTCTACAATATTTCTCCTCAAAAATTCTCCAAGTCTAACTCACTAACTCTAACCTTTGAACCTGCACTATGGCTTCAATTTATAGGAAACGAGAGGAGGTTATGGTTCCACATAAGAAGGGATAAAATTCTCTTTTGAAGGGATTGGGCTCCATAAATGAAGGAGTAGGCTCCCATAATGAAGGAATGAACATACATGATAGGAGAAAACCTTCGACTGGATAACTGCTTATAGAAGCTTCTAGATTTTACTGCTGGGCTTCTAAATGTTACTTTACACCTTTGTTTTACCTTTTACAGGGGTCCGCACCTTTAATGAATAAAAATTGCGTTTAGATCCACATGATTTAGAGCAAAAAAGTGCGACACCGCAGGAAATGTTAAGAGAAAGTGTGGTACAAGTGTTTTTAAGACTTTTATGAGATTTTCTCTGAATTTCAAGGCATGACTTTAGGAAATTTGATGTTGTAGACTTCTAAGGGAGTACTAAAACGTCATGGTGACAAATTTTAGTGTAACAAATTTGCCCCTAAAGTGCGAATTCTGAGAGCATTCGAAGAGTGATGTGCTTTATCATTTCAACGATTAGCCTATGGACACCCCAGTCGGAACCCTGTAAAAACATTCAATGCAAATAATATATATATATATATATATATATATATATATATATCATGATTGAGGTAGGAATTCCCATACTAAGATCCAAACTAACTAAACTTGTTCTGATACATAAATGATTTTAATATTACGTCAATAATGTAGACACAACATGGATGTAGCCATCTATCTTGAATATTCTACTGCATAATGAATAATAAAACTCCTCGCAGCTTGGATGGTGGAAACTAGATCCAGGGTCTTGATTTCTGCTTCCTGAACTAGTACGATTCTACCCATGTGATTAAATGTGTTGAAGTCGAACATGGTATAACCCACTTGATTACCATTCAATGATGTGAACTGTTAACAAGTGTGAGAGAAACCACCAATAATTACAATGGCTCTCAAAGTACTCAGTACAATCCATAAAATGTATAAGTGATCTAAAGTCGAACATTTCATGAAATCATCCAATCGAAGGTCAATGATGCAACCTGTCATCGAAGGCGAGAAACCTGACATTAAAACATGCATATTTAAAGGTATTGATGGATTCTAGATCAACTTCCTAGATGATGAGCTTTCATCAATAGAAAGTGATCCGTCGTAAGAAAGCTCACGACACGAAACCATAGATCAAGTTTTGAAGAAATTTTTTGCAAGGAATGACTCAAGGATGGTCAACGCAAATGGAGACAAATGTTTGTAGATGAATGGTTTGTTTGACTATCCTCTTGAACACATAACGACACTGCAGATGGTTTGGTGACAATTTCCCTAAGCTAATACCTAGAAACCGACCGAAGACCTTCAATTGGTTTGATTAACTGATAGGAAAGGGATTTTCCCAACCCAGGTAGAAGTGTGACAAAAAGTGTCGTGTTCAAGAGTGGTATAATTCTTTTATAAATCAAAGTGTAAAAAATGAATCTATTTTCTCTCTTTTCCCCCACCATTTCTGGCAAGTACCTCTTTATTTTTTGACAAGCTTGAGGAGGATAACATTTTCTTGTTTATAATCTCATCCTTCGGATGAGTCCAACTTAGTTTAAAATCGAACCCTAAGAAGGAGTGGTCCGCTCCTGTTTGTAATTGATAGGTCCTTTACTGTTAAGTTTTAACGAGTCTAGTACAGGAGAAACTCAGTGTTTTTCATTTTTAAGGAGTCATAAGAAACAACTTAAGAAAACTCCATGGGTGTACTTTTTCGTAAATTTAGTCTCTCAAGTCCGAAAAAGGATAAAATAATATAGGAGAGAACTCTATTGACCATGATTAGTCAACGCATACATTTTTCATAAATAGTCCATTTCAGTCTGGAAAAGGGGTAAACTTATACTGAAAGGATGACTATTCATTTCCTTTAACAAGTTCGAATAGTCAAGTACTCGGCAATCTTTTCATCTTTAGAGATTCTGAAAAGGGATTAAAATAGAACTCCAGGGTTTTAATTTTTCGTAAATTTTTAAGAGCCCGGAAAAGTGATAAAAGTATACTCTTTGTCAAAAATGATCATTTCGCCTGAAAAATCCGGTATTCTGCACAAAAACTCAAAAAATTAAACGTACCTGCTTCAATAATAAAAATATTTTGAAAAACCATCTTTTTAAAGTGAAAAATTAAAAAATTTAAATTTCATTTATTCAAAAAAACTTATAAAAAGGAGTTTTCCAAATTCATTTTTACTGTTTGAGTTTGGAGTGAAAATTTTAGAGCTTTTGGCAAAAAACTCTTTGGAGAATATTCCAGACAAACCGGTCGTTGAAATCGAAAACTGTCTGCTCCAGGTAATCCACATCTTCTTTTCCTTGATTTTTATCCTTTCATTTCCTTAATTTAGGGTTTAAATTTCATTTTTGGAGAGGAAATAGGTTCAAAATTCTGCCCTCGGGGGTCTGCAGGTAAGACACATGATACCTGCGGACCCCGACATTTTCTTACAAAGGAAAATGTCGGGGCTCCACACTTTTAGCATAGAGCTCGTGCGGAGATACGCACTGTCTCTGAACGTAAAGTGCGGGGGCACCGTAATAAAATTAAAAACATAATTTCTTCCCTAATTACCCAAAAAAAATTCTTTAAAATGATTCTAATCTTTCATTTTTCTCATTGTAGGATATTTACAATGCTTATCTGGCGGGAACGTGAACATGAGGAGGTAGATGAAGCAGCAATGATTCATCAACCTACATTTCAAGTTTTAAGAGCATGCGGGCTATTCAAATTCTGGGCTATCAGTGGCATGAGAGCTCAAGTAGATCTTCTCACTTGGTTGGTAAACAAGTGGGATGTTCAGTACCAGTGTTTCGTGATTGGAGGCAACCGGCTTGAAATTGAGCTGGAGGACATATATCTTTTTACTAGTTTTTCTAAGAGAGGTGAACCACTTTCTCTATTTGGGGCTAGGCCAGATGGCCAGTCCATCACTAGCCTGCAATTAGAGTTCTGTAAAGATGAAGCCAATGCTAGAGACAAACAGATTGATATTAAAACTATCATCCGTCCTGAGTTAAAAGTGGTTGCATTTACCGTTACCAAGTTGTGCGGAAGTGTAGCTTTGCATGTGGCTACTGGATCTCAAATACGGATCGCAGTAGATTACTTTCGAGGCACCACATTCAACTGGTGCGAGGCAGTGTTGGCTAATGTCAAAGGCCAATTAACTAGAGCAAAAAATGGGAAGCTAAATAACTTCAGATATGGATCTATCTTGGTTACCTTTGCTTTAGAGAGGATTCCTCTGTTAGCCCCGTAACATATTCTTGTTGATGCTGGTAGACCTCAAGAGCCTCGGATGGTTCATTGGGTTGCTTTGATGGCCCGTCACAGTGAGGGTGGGGAGATTGTTCGATTTCCCTCGACTTATTTTCGTTGGTTAGAACACCAACTTTTTGTGATAGAGGATTTTCCTTATGCGAGCATAGATTTCTGCGGTGACCGAGATATGCCACTTCCTCCAGGAGCTCAGTGGGATGAGTCAGGTAAAAAATCTCTTTGACATGTTCTAATTTCTAATTTTTTTTATTTTTTTTTTCAAATCATCCAAAACTGATAACAAAAATTTCAAATGCAGACGTGGGTCCACATCGACCAGCCACTCTCTGCCCCTTTAACAGGAGGCAAAGGGATGCAGCTGTAGTAGCACCACCACCACAGGATTAGACAACAGAAGTCCTGACTTATTTGGAACAACACCTAGAGTGGCTAACTATGGACATCCCTTAGACTACCATAGATGAAATTCCACTCCATTTACATAGATACGTCATTGCTGTTCCTGGACCATTCAAAATATTTATGAGTAGAGTGGCAGGAGCAGTAGTGTATTATCATGATTATTGCCACAATAGTGGATGATCAATTGTATAGACTCTTATCATTTTTTTGTATCACTTTTTTTCGATCATAAGGCATTTTGAACCTATGATCGAAGACGATGTACTATTTTTTGAAACTCTACATCTACACTATGATATAATATTATTTACAGTTACCTGTTCAATCATGTTATCGAATGTTGATTTATGTTAAGTCCCTATATTAATAGTGTAGTCCCTTATTATGTAAGTTTAGGCCCCCTTATTTTTATTGTACCCCTGTAACCCCCATATTGTTATTATTGTGCCGTTACATTATTATTGTTAGGTCGACTAGGATACAATGTGGCCCAACTAGGATTACATTGTGGCCCCATGGACTCCTTTATTTAGAAAGGAGGTTTTTTCATTTGTATCATCCAAGAATTTTCCATTCATGTAATGTATTGGAGGTTTCCCCCTCGAAGTGGCTTATTTCTAATGAGTTGATATCTCTTTTCTTCTATTTTTGGAGCTGGTTTCACAACATTTGGTATCATGGCATTTTCGCTATAACGTTTTTTATACGAAGGTTCAGAATTTGAAATTTTTAGAGTGCGAAGCCACAACCTGGAGGAACATCGTCGCACAATTTCAGAGCTTGGTTCACAATATTTTCGGAGATATGGTCTATGAAAGTTAGGTCATTTTGCAGGCTCTTGAATTTAACCTAAACAGGTCATCGTGGTATTTTCGTAATAACATTTTTTCTACGAAGGTTCAGAATTTAAAATTTCTAGAGTCTGAAGCCTCAATCCTGAGGAACATTGTCACAAAATTTTAGATATTGGTTCCCAATATTTTCAGAGATATTATCTGTGGAAGTTAGGTCTTTTTCAGGCTCCCAAATTTCATCTCAAAGAGGTGATCGTGGGAAAACCTTCATAACTCTCTCTCTGAGCATCAGATTAGAATTTTGTAAAATTTGATTGTAAGTACACGGACGGTAGGTTCCTATCTATAAATTTAAAATACAAAGGAGCAAACAGTAACACGTGCAAAGTTGTACAAACTCACTCTATTGAACTAGTCCATAATTAGGTCATTGTGGGAGATTGGACATAACATTGTCTTGACGAATCCAAATCAAGTCAGACCGGTGGAATTTAAAAGAAGCTTCAGAGTAATAGTACAGTGTATAATTTCAAATATTGAGGATCTGTAATTATAGAGATAAGTCAATTTCAATATCAAGCTCCTCAAAAGCAAGAAAAAAGTGTGTATTTATTTCAGAATTGCATAAGTTTTGTGTAAAAAAAAAAAAAATAGTTTGAAGTGATTCCAAGGGCCTGTTGAGCATATATTTCAGTATTGGGTTCTGAAATTCCTCCTAAAAATAATTCAACACCCATTAAGCCCTCAGAAAGGTATACTATGACACATGAAGAGGAAGAATTGCATTATGAGATATCAAAATTACGGTACCAAGTGCAACAAATTTCGATGTTACGAAGAGAAATTGAAGATGACATACATGGTTTAAAAGCAGAAATGGAGGCTAAGTTGGATGGTTTGAAGGATCAAATAATAGCTAATATGAATGATAAATTAGTGGAAGATCACATCGAGCATCAACAACAAGTTCTCCAACTCTCAAAGGATAACCTAACTTTGGTGCAGAATCTAATGAAACAACAGGAGGATCAACATCACATTGAAAGAAGTTCTGAAGCAGTCACAAAAACAAGAACTCGAAAAGTACGATCAATTTCAGAGTATCTCAGCAAGTGGAAGAACTTTCTTGTATAATATTTCACATGGGAGGATGAGAATTTTATACAAAAGCATTAATAAATAATCAAGCATTGAGGACAATACTTGTTTGAAGGAGAGGGGCATGTTAAGTCCCTATATTAATAGTGTAGTCCCTTATTATGTTAGTGTAGCCCCCCTTATTGTTATTGTTGTACCCCTGTAAACCCCATATTGTTATTATTGTGCCGTTACATTATTATTGTTAGGTCGGCTAGGATACATTGTGGCCCCACTAGGATTACATTGTGGTCCCATGGACTCCTATGTATAGAAAGGAGGTTTTTTCATTTGTATCATCCAAGAATTTTTGATTCATGTAATGTATTGGAGGTTGCCCCCTTGAAGTGGATTATTTCTAAGGCGTTGATATCTCTTTTCTTCTCTTTGTGGAGCTGGTTTCACAACAATTTACTACTTTATTATTGCAAATGTCTATTTATAACAAAAGAAGCTATTGCATCTTCTAATGTGTTTAAACTTCTTAGAATGTGTTGATACTTAATATAATCAAACTCTAGTTCCAAGAGACGAAACCTTAAAAATAATCTTAATAATACTGGGTTTCTAATGGCATATACTCGATTTAACTGTAATACAACGAGTTCAGAATCTAACCTAACGATCAAACTCCGAATTCCAAATGAAATGGATTCCGACAATAACTCAATAACTGCACTGTATTCAGCAATATTGTTTCTTGTTTGATCGAGGCTTACCCCATGCATAGATACTAACTCGTCAGTGGGTGAATAAATAACCCAGGCTACAGAAGAGATGTTCCGTGCACTACAACAAGTGCCACCAGCAAAACCAATATATTTTTGAAAATACGTCGACATCTGCGATATCAAGAGTAATCCAAATAAGCAGGAATAGTAGTAAAAGCACACTGAAGCTAGGCACACGTTTCTAATCTATAGCACACCAGCTAGAAAGTAACTAATATACAGAAAATATCTCCACACAAAATTCATATTTCTTTAGATAAAGCCCATTTCTAGGTTTACCTAAAGAGACCCCGTCAAAATCAATCAATTCATAGGCCCTTTTTGCAAGTTGTCGCTTGACAATATAAGGACCATGCCACATGGCTTCGAATTTCCCAGCCCCTATTTTATCATTGGCTTGATCATAAATCAACACTAGGTCTTCTTCTGAAAAATTACGAGGCATAACACTTCTATCATACTGAGCTTTCATTCTTTTCACATGAGTCTCGGTAGCTAATGTAGCGGTGCGCCGATTCTCATCTAATTGAGCCAAGTATAAAAAATGTTTCTCCTCTTCAGAAGTGGCTAGTAGTAACTCTATGGCTAGTTTGAGTGACGGTATCTCACATTCAATGTGTAATACTGCTTCTAAATCGTAAACTAGTTGAAAAGGGGAAAAGCCTGTCGATGCTTTTGCTGAGGTTCGATATGCCCAAAGTGCTGAAAAGAGAATGGTATGCCAATTAGACTTATGAATTCCAATGATTTGTTTGATCATGGTGACTAAAAAATTATTAATTGCTTCAACTAAACCATTAGCCTATGACTAATATGGTGTAGAACTGTCATGGCATAGGCCAAGTTGGTCCGTTAGCTCAGTCATCATGATATTTCGAAAATGGCTCCGATGATCAGTAATTATTGCTTGGGGTACACCGAAACGAGCAATCACATGATTGAATAGGAAAGTAGCTGTATTTTTGCCATATGCCACAAATGTAGGAATCGCCTCAGCCCATTTGGTAAAATAATCTACTGCTGGAATAATATACCCATGCCCCCCAGGCGAGTGAGGGTTACATGTAATGAAGTCAATGCCCCATTTGGAAAAAGGACCGAAAAAAATTATAGGGTGAAGAGGAGTAGGTGGTGCACGCATTTTTCAATTGAATATTTGAAAATTATGACATTTTCGGACCGCATAAATACAATCTTTAAATAAGGATGGCCAGAAATAACCTGCGCACAATATCTTTTGGGTTGTGGTGTACCCAGATATATGACCACCACATGCTTTAGAGTGACAATCATTTAAAACCTTTTCGGCTTCTACATGAGTGATACAATGTCGAAAAAGAGAGTCTACACTGTGATGGTATAGTGTGTCGCCAACAATATGATATTTTTGAGACTGGAAACAGATTTTATGTCATTGTGACCATGAAATTTCGGGCCGAAAAGATTGGGTCTAAAGATAAAAAATGATATCTCCATACCAAGGATCGATGGTACTAATAAGAAACAAGAATTCGTCCATGATTTATCGTTTTGCCATAGTTTCTGTATTAGTACGTGGGAAATCACACATAACTTTAGCAAATATCAATGATTTCTTTGATTTGGACTTTTCAAATTCCAAATCAAACTCTTGTAGGATAACAATCCATTTGGAGTATTTTTCCCCTAGCAATTGTTTGGTCAAAATATACATCATAAGGTTACAATCAGAAATCAATGTTGTTTTGCGTAACAGTATGTAATGATGAAAATGTTGGAAAGCTTGAACAACTGCCAAGGCCAATTTCTCCACATATGAATATTTTGATTTCAGTCGGATGTAAATTTCGACTAAGATAGTAAATCACATGTTCACCATGAAATTCATCTTCCTGAACTAAAACCATCCCTATCGTGAAATCGGAAGAGGAGAGGTACAAAAAGTAATCTTGGTTGTAGTTGGGAGGATGCAGTAACGATGCATGGGTCAATGCGTGTTTCAGAGCATCAAAATATCTATCGGCAACCTCGTCCCAAAAGAAATGAATATTCTATTTCAACAACCTACTGAAACCTTTCGTTAACTCGACCTAGTTAGGAATGAATCGACGTAAAAAGTTTTCTTTCCCTTGCAAACTTTGGAGTTGGCGAAGAGTAGAAGGAGGTAAATTGATGATTGCCTCAACCTTTAGCGGATCGACACGAATGCCTACCTTTGAGACAATAAATCCCAATAATCATCCAGATTGTACGCAGAAAACACATTTGTGAGGATTCAGACGAATCTTATAATGCCTAAATCGTATAAAAATGGCTTGTAAATGAGTAATATGATCTGCTCTGTGTGAAGAATGAGAAGGAAAATCATCAAGGTAGGGCTGCATAATGTGCTTAATGTCACGAAATGTGTAAGACATGGCCCTTTGAAAAGTGGCACCAGCATTCTTAAGGCCAAAAGGTAGTTTGCGATAAGAAAAAGTTTCCCATGGACAAATGAAAGTTGTTTTGGGTTGATCTGCAGGGAGTATGTTGATTTTATTGTAACCGTAAAATCCATCCATGAATGAAAACATTTCACTTCTAGCACAATCGTCAATAATTTGATCGATGTAAGGGGTTGGATAATTGTCCTTTGGACAAGCTCGATTTATATCCCTATAATCGATACATACTCGTATTGTTCCTTGTTTTTTATTGATCAGAACAATATTAGATACCTAGTCCGTTAGCGAAATCAGATAAATAAAACCTACACAAAGTAATTTTTCAACTTCTGTGTTGATAGCGGTAGTTTTTTGTAGTTGTATCTGATGTAATCTCTGTCTAACAGGTTTAGCATCTAGGTATGTCTTATTTCATGAAAAACAATCGATGGATCGATTCCTGGAATTTCTTCATATGAACAGGTGAAAATGTCACGAAATTCTTGAAATAGGGCTTTATATGCTTAGATTTAATCAGTCGTACAAGAACCACCTATATGAATGTTTTCAACAATTCCAGGTTTTAATGAAATGTCAAGAGGAACCGTTGTAGAAATATTTTCTAAATTCAATTCAGAATCAAAATGTGAGAGAGGATTTTGGGGTTCTTTGACATAATCAGTGGTAAAATGGAGGAAAAATCATTCTGAAAATGATCAAGATTAGGTAAAAACGAAGACCTATGATGAAGATCTTCCCATGGTAACTCATCTACCAAAAATAATTCACGAATATATTCATCAGTATTGAATACTTGTTGATAAAGATCTGGAATTGGTGTCGAAGCTAAGCTCGATATTGAAAATGACTCCTGATTGATCACATTCACTGGATTAGATTCAGTTGAGGGAGTATCAAAAAATGACTATACATTCTGATATGCTAACTCAAAAGGACTCAAAGGCATCGGGCCATAAAAAGAATCCAATTCTGATTCTGAAGGTACTATCCAAGGATCATCAAAGGAAATAGTACTTGATGTAATAATATTGATATTAGCAATAGGAGGTTGTACGTTTGGAGCAGGCAGAGAAAAATTTCCCAGTAAAGTCGAATCTTTAAGCAAACCTACTCCGACATCCTTATAAGGGATAGTCAATTTTCCGATATGCTGGATGCTATCAGTAGAGGCTGGGTTGGATGAATAATATGAGAGCTGATATATTTTAACGATCTTCCCTTTATGAGGAAACATGATGAGACAAAATATCGATCATAGAATAGCAGTCATGGCGTAAGACCAATTGTGACCTAG
Organism: Pinus albicaulis; assembly: GCA_034641835.2. Classification (NCBI taxonomy): domain Eukaryota; kingdom Viridiplantae; phylum Streptophyta; class Pinopsida; order Pinales; family Pinaceae; genus Pinus; species Pinus albicaulis. The sequence continues at coordinate 1,594,351,067 of CM076581.1, forward strand.
GAGAAGGTTGTAATCTAGGGGGCATCAACCACTTCCACATCTAGATTAACTGTTTTACCTTTGACCTCTATCGATAGATCTTGTAAAATACTATATGGCTGAAAACCTCTTCCGTCAAAAGCTTTGAGAATAGTTGGTGATTGGTTAATGGTTGGAGAACCAAGGGATTTCCAACATTTTAATGACATAATACACGTAGAAGCCCCTTCATCAACAAAAGTACGAAAAATACGTTTTTTTTTACTATTCCTGGAATTTGAAAGCCATTTGATGGGGTAGGCGGGGTGTAAAATTCTCGAAATAGAAGATCATGAGGTTCGAATCCTGGAGGACTACGGCTCCTAAGGCTAACAATAGTAATTTTCTTTGGGCTAGGCATGATTGCAGCACTTCCAAAGCCGACATTGCTGAAGAGGAACTTGCCAAATCTTCAACAATATTGTAATTCTGATAAGCTCTCGCATGTGGATTGAAAGATGATTTACGAAGTACACCTTTAGCAAGAAGTTTGATTACTAAGTCAGGATTTTGTTTCTCGATCTGTAATGGATCAAAAACTGAGGGAGATGTAGTTGATGCTGAATTAGATGTTTTTGCTTCTTTACCAGAATTTTTACTACCATAATCTTGTGACCGTGTCGCAACCATCAAGATATTCTCATGTGCATTTGAGGAAGATCCAACCATGTTACTATCTTGAGCAGGAAAATGATCCTTCAAGACAACAGGTATAGGTGAACCCTTAATGACTTTTGATACCTCGGCTCTATGTGGGCACTCTTTTGTAAAATGATCCTAGTCACATATGAGACAAGGATATCGAGGTTTGCGTTTTTCGTCAGCTGGTTCAGTTGTATCGTTTTTATCTTTTGAAGATTTTTTATTTTAATTATTACCCTTCTTCTTACCACCAGTTTTAGATTTGGTTGTAGATGATTCTACAACATGAATATTGGCGGAAGTTTCAATAGAAGAATCTCCTTTTGGTGAATCGGGTAAAGTGATAATAGGGGAAGTCATCTTGGAATATTTATTCTTACTTTTACCAGTGCTAACAGAACCAATTACACCATCAACGACATGAGAGCCAGAAGGAGTTGTATTTAATTGATCATGTCTTGGTAAGTCGGGGATTTTATCATATAGAGTACCTGACTGAGTATATACAAGGTCAAGGTACTGAGCCTGAGGAATGACTTGCTCTTCGGTAACAACGCCTCCTTTGGCCACATATTCAGTCATTTTTGGCAATAACGCTTTAATAAACCATTCAACCAAAATTTGATCTGGAATAAAGACTTTCACGAAACGCCTTCTACGTCTCCATTCATGAATGTGATCAGATATGTACGTAGACGTAGACTATTTTAATGAAGTCAACAATTCTGTGTCGTTATCGAATCTAACAGGCAACTAAAAATGGGTTAAGAAAGTAGTAGCTAGTGCATTAAAATTATTAAAAGATCCGCGTGGTAACTCAATGTACCATTTTGCAGCTAGACCAATGAGAGTTCTCTGAAAAAGACACAATCGAATAGAATCATCGATTATTGAATTAGATGCACACTAGAGGTGATAAGTCATAATGTGATTAGATGGATCCTCTCCTGACTTACCCTCAAACTTTGGAATATCACTGGGCAACTTGTTAGGCATCGGTGGCCAATATGGAAGATAAAAGATAGGATCATTCGTAAGGGGCGATAGATCCGGCAAAGCTAAAGTTGCTATAAATGGTAACCGATGGCTAGGGTCTTGATAACCTTGTGTGATCAAACCAATGCTAGGAGGAGGACATCCAGGATACCTTGGAATTGGATGTGCATTTGGAATCGTGAAACCTCCTAGATTACCAGGATTAACCAGACCATACTGGGGTTGTTGAGATACTTGATATGTATACCTAGGGTACGAATGATACTGATATACTAGATTTTGTGTAGCCTGTCCAAATTGATACTGTCCCTGGTATGGTTGATAAGTAAATTGTGGTTGAATAACAACAACCGTACTAGTACCAACTTGTGTTGTAGGCATCTGGACCGTAGTATCAATTGTAGGTCCTGACTGTGCTACAAATACTTAAGGAATTTGCACTGATGTAGGGATAGAAGAAACCAGAGCTACAGATACTCCATAAATAGGTGTGGTAGGTTGAACAGAAGTCGCAGCAGTAGCAACAGTCTGAGGCAGAGTCTGAGGTGTACTAGGCCCAAGCTGCTGAACAGAACCAGGTATAGGGACTTGAACAATAGGCTGGACAGGTTGCTGGGTTGGACCAGAACCTATAGGTTGTCCAGCTTGATTAGGTAACTACACATTGGGTTGCAAATTCTGTTGAATTTGAGATGGATCCCACACCATGTGCATTCTGGGGTATTGACCCATAGAAGGTTGTGTATATGAAGGACCATAACCTGGTTGAACATAGGGTTGATAATTAACTGGTAAATTTCCAGCTTCTTGTAATAATGGTTGACTCGAAGGAGGTTGGAAACTTTGAGTTGGGTACTGACCTTAAGGTTGATAACCTTGAGGCATGTACTTAATCTGGGGTTGATATTGACCCTGAGGAATATACTGAGTCTGGGGTTGACCTTGGGGTATGTACTGTCCCTGAGGTTGATAACCTTGAGGTATGTACTGTCCTTGAGGTTGTTCTCCAGGTAAATAATATTGTCCTACAATTTGTCCTGGTAAAAAATTACCTTGAGGTTGTCCCCCAGGAAGTGACTGACTTCCTTGAGGTTTCCCTCCAGGTGGTAACTGACTACCTTGAGGTTGCCCCCCAGGCAGTAACTGACTACCTTGAGGTTGAGGATTTGGAATATTACCAGACATCATAAAAATTTTCTCTGGGTTCAACGTTTCAGTTTTAGTTCCATTTGTAACAGATGATAACCCTTGTTTAGTTGGTTGAGGAGTTGCTCCTGAGAAAGTACCAGAGAGTGACTGGTACCTCGAAGGAACAGAAGGACCACCATATAAAAATGTTTCCAAAGATTGGGAAAACATAGATGACTCACCCAACATAGTTGACGAAGGATAATAACCTCTCGGTATAGGATGAAAAGGAATTCAGGGTGGTGAATAACTAAGACCTGGGTTTTATAAAAAAATATGTCAATGATAAATACCAAGCATCAGTTCTAAAAGGACTGTAGAATATTGATTCACGCTCCCTAAGAATCAAAGTTTCTTGGGTTTTGGGAAGAGTTATGTCTTTGTCTGGACCAACAAGTTCTTCAATAGATATGAGGTCAGAAGGAATATTTTCAGTAATGTGATGTCTTACCCTAGGTGAACCAAGATCACTAGAAGTCAGAGTAACAAATCCTGAAGATGGTTCCAATACAACAGGTTCAGTGTCAGGCTCAGAAATTTCAGGTTCTTCAGCTAATTCACTGGAAGGAGAAATACTACCAGTAACTTCGGAAATTTAAATTGGCTCTTGGATATGTTCTAATGTTTGTGATTGATAATCAGGATGAATAACTATGGATGATTCTCTTGTTTCTGTTGATCTAATTCTATTGTCACTAGGCGATACTAGAGCTCACAGCCCTTCAAGTTGGCTTGGTGTATACTCAGGGGGTTTCCCCTAGATTCTATGCGATTGTCTTGGTAATTCAGCCACGATTAAAAATTATTAATCACACGCAATCAAAGAAAATTTCAATGAAAACTCCTAGAGTCGCTAAGGAAACAAACAAATGAATCCCATGCCTAAAAATCTAGGAGATCAAACCACACACAAACAGTAACTTCCCACACTAAAAACACTAGTTGGTGATGAAATCCAACTTCGTATTATTTTAATGAAACAGACTGGTGCAATTTTCTCCACTTAAACCATCTCGAGTGAAGATAACCCTATGGAGAGTCCAAGTGAGTCTAGTCGACGTCTGCTCCAGGTACAGTGGGATCTTTACTCCAACGTCACCTTAGGAAAAAATTGTAAATATTATGGCCACTATGGTTACCAACAGGAACTAATATACCTGGGGGAACAGTCTACAATCTGACATATGCGCAAGGGAAAAGTAACAAAGCTCAATCCCCTTGAAGGCTCCTTGACATAATCCAAGGTGTACCGAAAAGTGACCCCAGGCTGCTCGAAAATGGTCTATCCGAGGTTTACCATTGTTAATATGCACACATATGCTATCGTTCCTAATGAGATAGAATTGATTATCCCACTAGTTCAGATATGACCTCGTGCTTGACTCCTTTAAGAGGAGTTTCCCAGAGCATATAAACGACTATTGGATTTCTCCTATCGCAAGATCGACTACTTTCTTGTTTTAATTGTCTTGGAGAGTTAATTACTCTCTACTCCAAGACACTAGCCTAAGCTATATTGGTGAAAAGAGCCCTAGAAATATAAAAAAATACTAGATTGATTTTAATTTAAGCGTTGATTTTGAAAGGTTGTTTCTTAGGACAATAGGTGTGAAAGTGAAACTGATGATATGTAGTGACCTAACTCAAAACACACTAAAAATGCATCTATTATGAGAAACAATTAGTTTTCTTTCAATGAATTCTATCTAAAGCAAGAGTTGAAAAATGCAATATTTTAAAACAAATATTTCCTTCAAACAAGAATAAATGAAAAGAAATCTAAATTCATGAGAACTCAAAATGGTAAATTTCTCAATAAGAAATCCCCTTATCATTCAAGATCGAAACCACAACCAATTTTTTCTTCAAAAGAACACTATAATTTCTAGAAATAACACTGAAAACTAAAAACACTAATTTTGAGATCTAAAAATTCTAAAGACTAAATCTGAATTAAAACTTTAAATATTTTGAGGATGTCTTGCTTAGCTTGTTATCTAACTAAGAAATTCTTTGCTTGGATCAGCAAGAATTGAAAAAACATCCAATTTTGGTTTTTTAAGTGAAATTCCAAACTTACAACAAAATTTTTTTAAAGATTTGCAAATGAGAAAATGGGATCTAAATCTCATAAAACAATTTCTGCTGTGATGTCAAACTCAGCAACAAAGCAAGGAAATACCAGTGATCTTAAGGTATACCAAGGTTTCTATTCTTTGAGTGGGATAAAGACAAAGCAAAAATCACTATAACATGCATATCTTTGAGAAAATCATTCAAAAATAAAAATTCTGAAATAAACTCTTATTTAAGGTTTTCTGACAAAAGATACAAGTCTGGGTATACACTGAGAATCTAAAAAACTAATCCAGAAAAGAGGATTTTAAGATTTTCAAAAAAATTTCACAAGGTCCGTAGGATTCAGTGTAAACCAGTGTAGTCCCACACTGTGTATACAAGAAAAGTGCAGAGATGCCATCACTGTTCATAAAAGAAAAGAGTGGACACCAAAAAACTAAAAGAAAAAATAAAAAACTCTAAATCAATTCTCAGGATTCTATAGGGATAAACTACCCAAGCTAGTATAAATCAATCAAAATCAGAAAAAATAAATCCACAAGTCAAAAATAAAAGAAATGAAAGTTCAAGATCCAGTCCCCAGTGGAGTCGCCATTTTGTTGGACGGATAAGTCTTTCTTGCGGACAAGACATACCTCCCAAGTGTCCTACGGATAGCTAGCAACAAATGGAAAAATAAAAACTATTTTCTCTAGATATTGTTTAACTTCGAATTAATTATAGCAGGGTTTTAGAAACCTACTTGTAGTCCAGCGTTGATCTTCTTTCCAGTGGCTTGAAGAAAGTCGTCGTCAAGGATCTGCAATCACAAACACAAGAAAAGATCAAAGCACCTACATAATAAATTAATTCATGAATCAAACATCTATCAATATGATCAAGGAATTCAAGAAATGAGATAATTAATTAAATAACCCATTGATTAAACATGATAAATAAGTTATTTAACTAAAGAAATCATTGATAAAACAATATTCATTCGTATTAACTTAAATAAAGAAGAGCCTTACAACCGTGTCCGCCTTGATGTCATACAGGCCTTCTTGGGGTTCGAAATAGGTGTTTCCTTTACTCTAACAAGCTTTGCACTCTCTCAGTTAAAATGAACATGGGTGTGTAATCATTCCCACATAGTGATTAGTTAAGAGAGTATGAGTCTCTACAACATTTCTCCTAAAAAATTCTCCAAGTCTAACTCACTAACTCTAACCTTTGAAGCTCACTATGGCTTCACTTTATAGGAAAAGAGAGGAGGTTATGGTTCCACATAAGAAGGGATAGAATTCTCTTTTGAAGGGATTGGACTCCATAAATCAAGGGGTAGGCTCCCATAATGGAGGAATGAACATACATGATAGGATCGAACCTTTGACCGAATAACTGCTTCTAGAAGCTTCCAGATTTGACTGCTGGGATTATAAATGTTACTTTCCACCTTTGTTTTACCTTTTACAGCGTCCGCACCTTTAATGAAAAAAAAGTGCATTTAGCTCCGCATGATTTAGAGAAAAAAAGTGTGGCACCGGAGGCAATGTTAAGAGAAAGCGCGGTACAAGTGTTTTTAAGACATTTATGAGCTTATCTCTCAATTTCAAGGCTTGACTTTAGGAACTTCGATGTTGTAGACTTCTAAGGGAGTAATAACACGTCATGGTGACAAATTTCAGTGTAACACTAACCTTGCCAAGTGATTCAACCCACCCCTTACTCACTTTGGTCCTTACTCCCTCAACGTTTTTTTACCTAGGTATGTCTTAACCCAACATCCCCCTATCACCTAGGTATAAACCACACATTACCATAAATTACCGAAGGGTAAGAATGCCTTAACTAAAACAATATTCCCATTTACATGTAAAAATTTTACTTCATTACAATATGTTATATATATATATATATATATATATATATATTCATTTTAGTTTTGAACAGATTTTCGAAGATATATATATATATATATATATATATATATATATATATATATATATATATATATATATATATCTTTCAGAAAATCATTCAAAACTAAAAATTCTGAAATAAACTCTTATTTAAGGTTTTCTGACATAAGATAAAAGTCTGGGTATACACTGAGAATCTAAAAAACTAATCCAGAAAAGAGGATTTTAAGATTTTCAAAAAAATTTCACAAGGTCCGTAGGATTCAGTGTAAACTAGTGTGGTCCCACACTGTGTATACAAGAAAAGTGTGGAGATGCCAGCACTGTTCATAAAAGAAAAGAGTGGACACCAGAAAACTAAAAGAAAAAATAAAAAACTCTAAATCAATTCTCAAGGATTCTACAGGGATAAACTACCCAAGCTAGTATAAATCAATCAAAATCAGAAAAAATAAATCCACAAGTCAAAAATAAAAGAAATCAAAGTTCAAGATCCAGTCCCCAGTGGAGTCGCCATTTTGTTGGACGGATAAGTCGTTCTTGCGGACAAGACATACCTCCCAAGTGTCCTACGGATAGCTAGCAACAACTGGACAAATAAAAACTATTTTCTCTAGATATTGTTTGACTTCGAATTAATTATAACAGGGTTTTCGAAACCTACTTGTAGTCTAGCGATGATCTTCTTTCCAGTGGCTTGAAGAAAGTCGTTGTCAAGGATCTGCAATCACAAACACAAGAAAAGATCAAAGCACCTGCATAATAAATTAATTCATGAATCAAACATCTATCAAGATGATCAAGGAATTCAAGAAATGAGATAATTAATTAAATAACCCATTGATTAAACATGATAAATAAGTTATTTAACTAAAGAACTCATTGAGAAAAAAATATTCATTTGTATTAACTTAAATAAAGAAGAGCCTTACAACCGTGTCCGCCTTGATGTCATACAGGCCTTCTTGGGGTCCAGAACAGGTGTTTCCTTTACTCTAACAAGCTTTGCACTCTCTCAGTTAAAATGAACATGGGTGTGTAATCATTCCCACATAGTGATTAGTTAAGAGAGTATGAGTCTCTACAACATTTCTCCTCAAAAATTCTCCAAGTCTAACACACTAACTCTAACCTTTGAAGCTGCACTATGGCTTCACTTTATAAGAAAAGAGAGGAGGTTATGGTTCCACAGAAGAAGGGATAGAATTCTCTTTTGAAGGGATTGGGCTCCATAAATCAAGGGGTAGGCTCCCATAATGGAGGAATGAACATACATGATAGGAGCGAACCTTTGACCGGATAACTGCTTCTAGAAGCTTCCAGATTTGACTGCTGGGCTTATAAATGTTACTTTCTGCCTTTGTTTTACCTTTTACAAGGTCCGCACCTTTAATGAATAAAAAGTGCATTTAGCTTCACATGATTTAGAGCAAAAAGTGTGGCACTGGAGGCAATGTTAAGAGAAAGCGCAGTACAAGTGTTTTTAAGACATTTATGAGCTTTTCTCTCAATTTCAAGGCTTGACTTTAAGAAATTTGATGTTTTAGACTTCTAAGGGAGTAATAAAACATCATGGTGACAAATTTCAGTGTAACACTAACCTTGCCAAGTGAGTCAACCCACCCCTTACTCACTCTGGTCCTTACCCCCTCAACATTTTTTTACCTAGGTATGTCTTAACCCAACATCCCCCTATCATCTAGGTCTAAACCACACATTACCAGAAATTACCGAAGGGTAAGCATGCCTTAACTAAAACAATATTCCCATTTACATGTAAAAATTTTACTTCATTATAATATATATATATATATATATATATATATATTAATTCATTTTTACTATCTTCCACCTTCTAGTTGCTCTGTGCCTTGACCACTCTAAGATGCCTTTTGTGACAACTCTGCCTCTTCATAGCTTGAACCCAATCTCCTCATCCCCACTTTGTTTAACCACAAAGCCTATATCCACATAGTGAAGCCTTCAGATTGCCTTGGTGTTCATGATTTAAACTTTGGTGCAACCAAACACCATCATATTCAGAGCCAATCCTTTGAGTTCCAATTTTCTTGTCCCCAAATATAACCATGCCAATAAAAAATCCTCGACTTATTTGCTAGCTCCACCCCGTAGTTCCTTTGTCACAAAACAATGGTCCATTGAATACAAAATTTATCCTAGCTTTGGATCAACCTATTCCAGAAACTCACCATAGGTGTACTGATCCTCATTTCGTTATTGCTCTAGATGTAACTTGAACTTCTAGTTCTCCCTACATCTCACCAAGAAATATCCCATCTTCACCCACATGAGTGCCCCAAACATCCTGCGTCCCACATGCTCTCAAGGTTCGTACTGCTGCTCAATTCGTTCAAATCATTAGTGCCCATTTCAGGTCTCCCGATCCTAAAAGCACATCCACTCCCATGCTTCTTCTCTCTTGTGCCTCATCAATGGCTCCTTATTCTCAAAGACCACCATATTCTCCAAGGCCACCATGACGATAGTCCCTTCTTATAGCTTCTCTTGGGTTTTGTCTTAATGCCTGGGATCCCATTTTTAAATCCACCTCTTCGAATATCCATGAAACCGATGGAAACAAATTGTATCACACACCCTTGAGATGAGTTCTCTCAACTCACACCATGATTTAATGCTACGACCACCTTCGAAATAGAATTTCACACAATGTGCACTACTGGACTCCTTTATTCAGTGAGAGTATGCTCATATAATTTTTTAATTGGTAGCTTAAAACTTGGAGCATGCGAGATATGACCAGATCTAAATTCAGATCATATGACTAGATCTAAATTATAGCAACACCATACTTCTTGAGCCCATAATTGCAAATTTATTTTGGGTCCTATTCCACCATCATCACCCTCCATGCGATTCCCTATTATTCCTTTGGATTGTGCTATCGCCAAAGACATCAGCTCACTCATGTTGTCGAGTCCACTTTACTAGGCCCTCCACCCAGCACGCATTAGCCTTCCTCAATGATCTTGATCACCAATAAGTAGAAACAAAAATTGAAAAATTAGTGCTTCTTTTGACGATTGAGATCGAGGATGACTTTTTTTATATGTTGTCATATCTCTCCATCCACCACCTCTCTATACACCATTCCATATAACCTTGAGTAGAAAAAGTTTATTTTTCAACCAAGACCAAGCTTGTATATGTACTTCATAAGGACAGAGATTTGTCAAAATTTTATAACAACTTTAACCTTTTTAAATTATAATTTAAAGATAATACTTGTTTGTGTCAATCAAAATTTCTTTTTAAAGTCATATTTTTTTCTAGATCCAAAGCTTCCTTTGAATCCATCCCCCTTTTCAAGATTCAAAATTCCTTATGAGGTCAAGGAAGAACCAGTACAAGAGTTTTCGTTAGGAAAAGTCATACACTATTCATATATTAGAGTATGAGAAGTTGAAACCTGTATTTATATTTGAGGTCCTTTAAATAGTGAAACAATACAAAATATAACCTTAAATATTAGGGTTTACATCCTAAAAACCCTAGACATACCAATGAATAGAGAAGGAATTTTTTCTTACAATTAGGGATTTACTTACTAGAGTAAGTAAGTCACACTCCCAATGTCAATAAAATTTACAAATGAAAAAATTTACAATGATATAATTACAGAACACACATAAAGTAATAGTTATGTTTATTTTATTAAAAAATAAATGCAAGATGATATATAAAAAAAAAAAAAACCAAAATCTTGCTTATTTAAATAAAAAACTATTTTTTTATACAAAAGTGGGTTTAATATCAAAATAAATAATCATATTACAAAGTCACAAAAACACATTGATTAAATCCACTAATATGTAACTCTAAAAAATTCATATTCAATAGTGATATTAAACTTATTAAAGTCATCCAAACCATACATATTTGTACAATACAAATAAAATCTTCCTTTTGCATAAAACAAATCCAGAAAATCACCATTTTTCATTTGAATTTTCTTTTGTATCTTATTTCTGAACATAAAAACGATATAGTGATTATATAGTTTCACAAAATATTATATCTTAACGATTTAAAATAAGAAGACTAAATATATGAAAGGCCCCATCCCATATATATATATATATATATATAACTGCAAAAAGAGATTCCAGCTAACAGTGAAATACTTCAAACGAAGATGACTACGGGGTTAGTAGAGGAATAAATGGCGCAATGATTTCCTCTATTAGGCCAGACCCTGCATAGTATGCCTTGCTGCGTGCAAGGTAGAATGCAAGGCTATCTTTGCCACTTGCAAAAAAATGTATATAGGAGGTGGAAACAATAGAGGTGAAATTTTGATTTGTATTATTTAAATTGGTCTTTTAAATGTAGATATGGATTTAGCACCGTCAAAAAATCTTAGGGAACTTCCATTTTGCAAGGGTTAGCCATCAGGATTATGATTTCAATAAATCCATAACAGATTTTAAGCAAATTAGACCAGAAAAATCCATGAGAAAAACTTCCAAAAATACACACTAAAGACAACTAGATATATATACATATATAAAATACTTAAGTTAATTTATTAAGATAACTTTTAATGAAATTAAATTACCCAAATATATATATATATACACACACACACACACATATACACATACAGATACATATACATATACATATATACATATGTATATGTATATGTGTATATATATATTCTAAAATTATTTTTATTTTTTTCCGAATTCCCTATTCTCTGGTGATGTATTCATTGTTGTATCATTGATTGATTGAATGTAGAGTGTATGCTCTAGTTTGTGCAGTATTTAGGTGCAGTACTCACCTGTGAGCTCCTTTGTTATTCAATACATTTATTTTTTTCATGTTTCTATCATGGTATGAGAGCTCAGACTGGGTGAGCTTGATTTACCTATAAAGCCTTAGTGGCTACATAGCCTTCATGGCTAGAGAGCCTTCGTGGCTACAATGAACATAGGAGCCTTAGTGCTCATAGCGGAGTAGGTGGTGTGTAGAAACACCTTAGTCATAGGAGGAGCTTTATTTCTCACAAGTCTCAGTTTTCCAAGCACAAAGTAGATCAATGCAACTTTTGGAGCAGTAGTAGCACTGATTAGATGATTTTTTAGAGCCACAGAAGCAAAAAATTGTATGTACCAACATGTTTTTCAGGGTCATTCCCGCACCAGTAGGAGTACGGACCTCTTTGATGGTTCTTCTTGTGACATTTTCCTCGATTGGTGGTAGCTCTGAGTAGCAGACACAACAATCTTTCAGATCGGTGGCAGATTTGAGTTGCAGACATATAGATCACATGAGATCGATATTAGATCTATGATGAAGTTCTCATATGTACTGAGTTTTTTTTTATTGTACCTTGTAATTTTTCACTTGGTTAGAATCGAGTGAAGATCAGAGGATTTGGAATCCGATCACTACAAAATGAAAATTTTTACAGAAAATTATCTTAACAAGACTAGGAAACTCGATGGGACAAACTATACAAATTTGAAATTCAAGCTACACACATTGCTTGAGGGAGAAATAATGTGGCCGATCGTCAGTGGTGATGAGAAGAAGCCAAAGAGTGCAACAAATGCGGCTCCAGTCATACAAGATTAGGATAAAAGGGAGAAGAAGGCGGAAGTTTTATTGAAGATGTCTATTAAAGAAAATATTATCCCACACATAAGAGATGGTAAATCATCCACTGAGATCTGAATGATGCTCAAGAATCTATACTAGACAAAGAACAATAATCGTATCTTGTTGCTAAAAGGAAAGTTGTTTTCCATGAGTATGGATGAAAATGATTTTTCTACTGGATTCATTGCAAGGTTCAAGGACTTGAAGGACAAGTTGGATGACATCAGGGAGAAGGTGTTTGATTCTGATCTTTTCATGGTGGAATTTGATACTACAGAGTGTCGATCTTTCTCTGATGGTGAAGAAGAAGCCATACAAACATAAAGGTGGTGGTTTTTTTCAGAAAATATCATTTATAGGTTTGTCTGCAAGTAACAATAGTAACTATTCTGGAAATAAATGTTCCTACTGTGGGAAATTCAGTCACCAAGCTAATTTATATTTTAAGAGATAAAAAGACGAGGCTAGAAATAAACAAAGAAATAACACATGGCACTTTTCTGATGAAGGTCACAGTCATAATTTTCGATTGTTTGTAGCTGATTGTGCTCTTTCATTTTCTAAGGAGGATGAGGCTTAAATATGGTATGTTGATTCACACACAACTTCACATATGACAGGAAATTAAAGTTGGTTTGAGTCTTTCTAAGAAGCTACTCATGGAGCTTATCTAGGTGATGACAAAGGTTATGATATTAAGGGGTTCGATGATACTCTGGTGATGTTTCCTTGTGGTGATATGAGACATATAAAAAATTTAATGTATGTACCTGGGATCAAGAATAACTTAATATCCATGTCAATGATAGCGGATCATGACCTGCAAGTTTAATTCTTCAAAACATATTGATGTCATAAAGGACAACAAGAAGGAACCAGTTGCATCAAGAGTGCGAGTGGGTAGCCTATATAGATTGAATGTCAAGATCATTCCACACCAAGCTATGTTTTCAATAGGATTGGAAATCGATAATTTTTGGCATCAAATATTTAGTCATCTTAACCTACAATATCTCATGCTACTTCAAAGGAAAGGTATTGTTGATGGACTCCCTACTTTTCATAATGTTCGTTTAGATTGTGATTGATGTGCATTATGGAAAATTCATAGGGAAGAGTTTCCTTTGAATGTTGATAGGATGAAAAGGGATATCCTGGAGCTAGTGCATACATATGTATGCAGAACTATGCAGACTAGGTCACTAGGTGGCACATATTATTTTTTACTCTTTACTAATGATTGCACTAGATTCTCTTGGATATATTTTATGACAAAGAAGAGTTAGAAATTTGAATTCTTTAAATAATTTGAGAATATGGTGGAGAAATAGACATGGAAATTCATAAATATTCTCCGTTGACATCAAGGGGGAGAATACAAGTTGGGATAGTTCATGAAATTTTGCAGAGATCATGGGTTTATTCAATAGCTTAAAGTGCCTCACACTCCATATCAAAATGGAGTTGCAAAATGATAGAATAGAACCATGGTTGAGTGCTCACAAAGTATTCTTTAAGGTAAGGGTATATCAAATGGTTTTTTGGCTGAAGCAATCAATACTGCTGTTTATTTAAAAAATAGGATTCCTGCTAAATGTCTTAATTTTAAAATTACTGATGAAGCACTTTATGGATATAAGCCAACAGTGAAGCATTTAAGAGTTTTTGGGTCAAACGGCTTTGCCCATATACCCAAGTAAGAAAGAAATAATTTAGATCCTAAGGCCATCAAATGCATATTTTTAGGATATTGCACTGAGTTTAAAGCTTATATGATGTTTAATCCTTTGACTCATAAATTATTTGCAAGTTGAGATGTCATATTTACCAAGCAGGTTGATGAAGGAAACAAAAACAGCCTTGAATAATGGCACATTCCATTTTTTTTGGAAGAAATCAGTGAGTACAATCAACAACAATAGTAGTAGAAAGAAGAAGAAATAGGTGTTGTAGTCAGTAATTCAACTCCACAAAGGTCTAAAGCAGAAATATTTGATGTGAGTCCTTTACCGAGAAGATCGGGTAGGCAGAATCAACTGCTAGCCATATTGAAAGACTATGATTTAATGTCAAAAATTTTAAATTTTATAGAGCCCAAAAATTATAAAGAACCTAGTCAATCTCATGAGTGGAGGGCTGCAATGAATGAAGAATTTGAATCTATTATAAGAAACAATACTTGGGAGCTAGTTGAATTGCGTGGAGGAAAAATACCCATATATTGCAAGTGGGTTTACAAATGTAACTATAATGTAGATGGGAGTATAGAAAATTTTAAAGCTAGATTGGTAGCAAAGGGTTATTCATAGAAAGAGGGAATTGACATTGAAGAAACCTTTTCTCCTATAGCCAAATTGAATACAATTAGATGTTAATTGCCTTAGCTACAAAATATGAGTGGAAGCTACATGAGTTAGATGTTAAGTCTGTATTCCTAAATGGTGATTTAAAGGAAGAGGTTTATTTAGTACAACCTAAAGGGTCTATTAATCAAGGGAATGAACATTTAGTGTGTAGATTGAAAAAGGAACTTTATGGTTTAAAACAAGCACCGAGGTATTGGTACAAGAAGATTAATTAATTTTTCTTACAATATGGTTTTCATAGGAGTATGTGTTGAGCTTCAAATATGTTCTTCTCTTCCACCACATTCCACTTCATTTCCTTTGTCCATTATTAATTTCAGGCTTAAATGATCAATAATATTCGTTAAAATTGCTTTGAGATTGTATATAATTTCTAACTTGCTCTGTTTTCGTGATTTCGTTGTTGTAGTACTTTTTGACTACACCTAGCTACAGAATGCAGACATTCTGTAGCTAGTTTCCGATTCTGCAGCTGTCTTCATGTCTACGCAGGTTCCAGGTGTCATCTCAGGGAAAAACACATATGGTCGTATTCCGCATCATTCCCTCATCATTTTTTGCTCCCCACGAAATCTGAGTTAAAGTATCAAAGAGGTTATGCACGAAGAAGAGAGGAAGTTTCCTATCAAAACACGGACTCTACAGATGTCCGCATTAAAGCACAAGACTGTTAATAAGAGTTTTAATTTGATTAGAAATGGGAAATACACTTATCCTTGTTTTTATCAAGAATTATTTATGTAATTTCATTAAAAGTATGACTCGGGAGATCAAGAAACTGTTGGTTAGATTTTATTTTGGTTCTAGATCTTAGAAGTCCGAAACAGTCTGTTTTGAAGTTATTTCTCCTTTAATGAAAGAAGCATCACTTTATTGAACGTGCTGAGCCAATCTTGAAGTAGATTTTGCATGCTACTCCAGTGGTAGAGGGCCCTTGCTACCTGAGCAGCCTTGTTCATATGTTTAGATAAGTAACTGCATTCCTAGTTTAACCAATTTCTGAACTTCGTGTTTTTATATTCATTTGAATCGGATGCTACAGATTAGTCTTGTTCTCACGAATTCTTCCAAAAGACTACTAATATGGAATGAGGCATAATTTTAGTATTTTAGGAGTTAGTTACATTTCTTTAAGCTTTATGTTTTCATGCTCAATCACATCAGTTGTTACAGCTAGTCTTGTTTTTATCAATCTCTTCCAAAATATCACTAATTCCGGATGAGACATAGCTGTGGTGGTGTTTCAGATCTTACTGCATTTTGTTGAACTTTATATTTTATGTTTTATGCATGGAATGATACAGTTAGACTTGTTTCTACAAGCTATTCCAAAACATTACTCATATTGAACAAAGTAGGGCTATAGTATTTCATAGAATTAGTTGCATTTTAGCTCAATCAATACTCCGGAGGTAGATGTCATTATAGTTTAATTTTGTCACTATATTTCAATCTTGATAATGGTACTCTAGTTTAACTCTGTTCACTGTATTAGTATCATTCTATTTCAGTTCCAATTCATTTCAAGTTAGATAATAGCACTCTAGTTTAGTCTTAGTTCACTGTACTAGCATTCTAGTTTAGTTGTTATCCATTGCATTTTAAATTGTATTAGTTTTTAAATTTAGATACCACGGTCTTCATTATTTACAAAATATTCTTGTTCTGAATTCCTATTAATACATCATCATATGGAACGGAATTATCAATAACAGTTTAAGGCCTTGAGTATTTTGC
This sequence comes from Pinus albicaulis, assembly GCA_034641835.2. Classification (NCBI taxonomy): domain Eukaryota; kingdom Viridiplantae; phylum Streptophyta; class Pinopsida; order Pinales; family Pinaceae; genus Pinus; species Pinus albicaulis. The sequence goes on from CM076581.1 coordinate 1,594,367,640, forward strand.
AACCTTTTTACAATTTCACAAACAAGCCTTTTCTCAAAGACTATTCTAAAAGGAAATCTATAACTTTTGAATGAGGCCTAGTGGTGGTAAATTGAGTTGCAGAATAGAATTAGAAGTTAGTTTAGAGTAGAAATCTGATTGTGCTACAAGTAATCTTTTCCAAATTGTGTTCCAATAAACTTCTAGCCATGGATGAGATGTTGTAACATTGTAAGTTGATTGTTGACTTAGGAAAACCTCAATTGCACTAAAAACTTATCCTTTTCTCAAGCTATTCCAACATATATATAAATGAATGAATTGGATGAGTTCATGATATGGGTTACTGAGTTCATGTTGTGATTTTTTTCTTTGCTATGAGTCCTTATCAAGCTTTGCATTTTCTGTCCTTTAGTGCACACCTAGTTTAGAATAGTTTCACTCTGTTTTAGTGTAAACTTCTTAGCTCTTTTTCAACATAAAAAACATAAAACCAAAAACATCATAAAAACACTAAACACAACGTAGTGAGAAACAAATACCTAGGCACATACAGTGCACCACACTTCTGCAGTTTACTAGCCCCGGTTGACAATTAATGAACTCAATTTAGGAAACATTTAATATGTCAACATTTTGGCGCCGTTGCCTGTAAAGTAATCTGTGTAGCTTTGTTTTTAATCCCCTAAATAATACATGCGTAGAGAGAAAGAAAAGAGACTTTGACATATCTACAAGCAGCGTGTCTGAATTCTCAGGAACATCACTTGCTTCACCAAGACCTGACAACACCTCCGTAACCTAAACCCACATTCCATTCCTTTACCGATCCTAGAATTTTAGGAAGATCAAGATCGGAACATTACATTAGAAAACCTTCCACTTGTCCACTCAGTCCAATGTAGCAGATTCAGGAACCCCTGCTAGGGACATAAAATTTTCAACTTCTACAGAAGAATCAACTATGGCAGAAGAAGGGGGAGGAGGATTTTTTAATGGAGAACACACACTATTTTGAGGGGGTAGAGGTAGAGGTAGGGGAGAAGGAGGTAGAGGTGCAGAAGGAGAAGGAGGCAGAGGAAGAGGAAGAAGAGAAATGGGAAGCTCTTTTGGGTTTCCTATAGTAGATGAAGAAACTAATACAACTATGAAAAACATTTCACCCTCTGTCCTTCCAAACTTTTATGGACTTAAAACTGAAGATCCTGAAACCTTCCTATTTGAATTTGAAGTCCTATGTAGAACCTATGACTATTTACAAGATGCTCAAAAACTTAAATTATTTCCTTCAACATTGAAAGGAGCAGCATTGAAGTGGTTTATGAGTTTGATCAACAGTTCTATTAGGACATGGGAAGACATGAAACAAGAATTTTTAGAGAGGTATTTGGATTATTGTATGCCAATCAATCATAAGGAAGAAGTGTTCAAGATGATACAAAAAGAGGATGAAAACTTGGAAGATTTGTTGGAAAGATTTCATTACAACATCAAAAGAGCAAAAATGGAAAACTTAGATCAAGACACCTTAAAAGCTCTCTTGTTGAAAACAATTAGGGATGAATGGTTGGATATCCTTAACATGATGGGAAAAGGGGATATATCTCAACTCACATTACCTGAAATAGCTGAGTTATGTATCAACCTTTCAAGAGGGAAATCTAAAACTGTAAAAGGTCCAAGAGATCCTGCTCTTGCAAGGGTAAGCAAGTCTGCTTCTGGGACAGTAAGTAGGGCAGAGATAGGGCATATGCTTGATGAATTCAAATCTGACATCTTAGGGAGTCTTAGTGAACAAATAGACACCCTTAAGTTACAAAACAAGAAAAAAGTTGAATCTGATGCTTTAGCAATCTTTTGTCCCAAATGTAGAAAGAAGCATGCCTTGAGAGAATGTCCTTTGGATGCAAAAGTTGTAGAGACCTGTGTAATTTGTTCAGAAAAACATGAGACCAAGAGTTGTCCTTCACTTCCTGGTCTTAAAGATGTCTTTCAAGAATATACTCCTACAAGTTCCACATAATCTCTCAATTTTGTCTCTAGAAGGCCTTGGCAAGGACCTCAAACACAAGGATTCCATGATCAAATGTATAATCAACCTCCACCAAATTGGAATTCTTGGCAGCAATCTTGGCCCCAATTTCAAAATCAATCACAAACCTGGGCGCAAGAAGCACAAAATCCCTATGGAAGATACTCTCATTATTACCAATATCCACCATCCTATCCACCATATCCACATTTCCATCCTCAACAAAATCCTAAAAATCCACAACATCAAAATCAACCACTTTGATTACCATTTCCTCAGAAAACAAATCAGTTGCCTGCCCAACCCATACCAAACCCCAACAATAAAAATCCTCAAAACACATACATGATAGAAGGACAATAGTTTCCAACCTATTTGATTACTCCTCTAGACCTTAGTGATGTTCAACTTAGGTCTGGAATAATACTTGAAAAGAGGAAACCTTCTGTGATCATACAAGAACAAGACAACTCTAAGGAAGATTCTCTATGGGCAAATAAAAGTCTTGAAGAAGACACATATTTTCAGGACCCAAACATTGAAAAATCAAACCAACAAGAACCAATAATTTCAACTCCTATATTTGATCAGCCATCAACATCCACTTCTACACCTCCCTTTCCAGAAAGATTACAAATTGATATGGGTGTAGAAAAACAAATTATGGTGCCTAATTATGATTTCCTAGATGAGCTGAGAAATTTTTGTATTAAGATCCCATTATTGCAAGATATCAAGGAAATTCCAATCTTAGCAAAAAAAATAAAGGAGTTGAGCATGAAGAAAACAAGAAAAAGAATAAGAGAGACAAAGAAAATTCAACAAGCAAGAAAAATAGCAGATATCATGATGGGTAAGATTGCTATTCCAAAGTATCTAGACCCAGGAAATCCAGTTGTCAAAATTCACATCAATGGAATTGAGATCCAAAACACACTCATTGATTTAGGAGCATGAATCACTACTGAAAGTGAGTAGGCAAGATGGATAAACTGAACTTCCCACCCTTTCTTTATGACCCACATTGCCACTACAAACACCTTGATTAAACCCTGAGGAAGAAGAAGACATTCTATGTCCCTAGATTGGGAGCATTCAGATTTATGATCCTAACTCCTAAGAATAATCTAGGAGGACACCCTATTATATTAGGAAGACCTTGGTTAGCTATAGTTGATGCTTTCATTAGTTGTAGATCTGGTGATATGTATATCTCTGATGGTAGTTCAACCAAGAAATTTACCTTGTGTCCTCTAGCAAGAACAATTACACAATTAGATGATACTCAATGGATAGAGGATGAAGAAGACTTACAACCTCTCTTAACAATTTCAGAAATTAGTGAAGATAGCCAAATTTTGAATACTTTAGAGAATTTTGAATCCTCTTCGGAATATGAACATGAACAATTTAAAGAAGAATCCAACATTGAGTTTTTATCATCAAGACAGATGTCTCTTTATTCTATGGATAAATTTGGCAGCTCTATAATCGAGATATTTCCAGGCAAAAATTTAAACATAAACAAGAACCTAGAGAAATCTCAACAAGAAGAGCTAGTCAAGATACTACAAAGAAATTCTTCTGCATATGCATGGGAGTACACTTATATGAAAGGGATAAGCCCCAAGACTTGCACTCATCACATCTACATAGAGGAAAATTGTAAACCAATCAGACAACCTCAAAGAAGGATGAATACAAATCTTAGGGAGATTGTTAAAGAAGAATTGCAGAAATTATTGAATGTCAAATTTATCTTTCCTATTTCAGATAGTCAGTGGGTGTCTCCTTTGGTAATTGTGCCAAAGAAAAATGGTAAATGGAGGGTATGTATTGACTACCGAGAATTAAACAAAGCTACTCTTAAAGATCATTTTCCCATACCTTTCATAGATCAGGTGTTATATACCTTAGTTGGAAAAAAGTACTTCTCATTTCTAGATGGGTTTAGTGGTTATAATCAAATTCAAGTAGCACTTGGAGATCAAGACAAAATCACATTTACCTGTCCTTGGGGCACCTATGCTTACCGAGTATTTCCATTTCGACTATGCAATGCACCTGCAACATTTCAAAGGGCAGTACTAGGAATTTTTTCAGATCTAATACATGATTGTGTAGAGGTATATGTTATAGCATCATTTTTCACCCTCAGGTCCCTCAGGTGATTCATGATTGTCTTTATGGCTTTGGGCACCCATTCCCACAGACTTGAACAAAATTCATAAAAAACAGTGTTAAAATTCCCATATGCGGGTATGCCCAAAATTTTCCGCGTGTATACGCAAGTCCACATGTACTTTTCCGCGTATGCCATTAAAATCATTAAAAAATATATAAAAATTCCCTATTTTCGGGCTGGGTTGATGGTTACTCCAGTAGTTCAACCACCCCAGTACGTGGCCAACTATTTCCAACTGATTGAAACTACTTTGAGGGAGTATAAAAGCCCCTCATGTGTATGGCCTAAGGGAGAGAGAAATTTTATAGATATTATACTCTGTTGGAATCCCAATTCAAGTTTGAATTCACGTGCCTCCTGCACTTTCCCAGATTTATAAAGGAAACCCTTGTTTCCTGGAGATGTTCATCCATTTCTAAGCCATCTCGAGTGCACAAGTCTTGAAATTATCTTAGCGAGGCAAGGGCCAGACGGAACCGGACGACGGTCTGTTCGAAGATCGTGGAAGGATTAAGGTGATCTCTCCACTCTTTATTTCTGTACATGTTGTTCGCAATAATGAAGAGCCATCTTCTTCCTGAACTTATGTGTTAGTATCTATTTGCATATGTGAAAAGATTGATTATTAAGCATTTATCATTGTTTATGTAATATTTCACATGGATTACACTAACATTTAGGAGAAATATATGTTGTACAACTAGGTTTCCGTGCATGTTCTTTCTTGTTTTCCAGGTTGAAGAGGAAGAAGGGTTGTTGGGGGTTTGGACCCCGCGGGATCTACATCGAACGTAGGACTACGGGTGAGTTCTACTATCGTTGTTATCTAGTTTTTAGCATTTAAGTGTGGTTGTGTGTGAGTCCTTCTGAATAGCATGCCCTGATCTGTGGAGGTTTTGACCCAACAAACCTCTAGGGTGTTTTTCACCGAAACAGAACTGGCAACTCCACTGGGGATTGCATTCTTGTGATTCCCCTGTTGGGTGGTTTCAGCTATTTGAAAGGTTTCCAACATTTTTAACTTTTATTTTCAGTCCAGTTAACTTGTTCTCAGTCAGACTGAAGACCTGGTTCTTTATCCAGGCTTAATATTTGTATTTTTTCATTATTTACCTTCATATACGCGAGTTTGTCTGTACACAGATGCGTATACACGTATTTTTTGTTAAAGGGAGTCGTGTATACGCGGGTTTCCTTTAACACATTCACGTATGCATGCTTGTTTCAAAACTGTCAAGTAGCGTATGCCTGGGTGAATTTTGAAATTTTTAATTTCTTGGCTTTTTAGTCTTGTCTTCTTGTGGAGACCTGTTCCTACAGTGTCTTTGTATCCTTTGGATTGTGTTAAAAGTGGTATTTTCTCTTTTCTCTCTCTGTTTTGGTTGAAAACTAGCTTATCTAGCAAATCTTATTTCTTGTGCTTGCATTTCTGGTTCGAGTACCAAGATCTCTTCCTGGGGATTATTGGCTGTTCTGCTTCATCAGGACAGAGAGCTTTCGCTCATATAATCTTTCCTAGCCTTGTGTCTTGCTTTGCACTTCGATTTTTGCCCATTTTGTGGTTGGTTTTCTTGAGTTCAGTTGACTAGGTCTTGTTGCAACTTTTGAAGAGTCTATCTTGGTTCTTTGATGTTTTTGTTTTGCTGCAAGGTTGTACTATTCTTCTAGGCTGAGTTACTGAGTTTCTTGTCTTTTTTTGCTCATATAAATCTTGCTACTAAGTAGCCATATAAGACTTGGATCATTTTTGAAGTTTTTTCTTGAAATTCAGAGTTGTTTGGCTTGGGATTTGATAGTTTTCTTGGTCTCTTCGAGCTCTTCTTTTTTTTAAAAATTCAAAAGCTCAAAAAACATTTTGTTTTGTTATTTGCTTTTGTTTTGCATTTTTTTGTTTTCGTTTCGTTATATCTTTTGAAGCTTTGTGGAGATTTCTTCCCTTTGGTTTTTTACTTGATTTTGGAAAGGAATTGTCATTGGTTTCTTCCTCTTGTTTCAAGCATTTTTGGTGTCTTTATACTAAGAGTTTCTGATTTTGGGAACTAGCTTTGTGGGCAGCCAATAAGAGATAAAACTGAAGGATCTTTGGGAAATTTCTCTCTGCTTTAGTAGATTTTTCATCTTATAATTTGCATGCTCTTAGTGATTTTCATTAGGTGCACTTAAGCATTTAGTCATTTTCATAGTTTTTGTGAGTGTGAAGTTTGTCATCTGAAAAAGAAAATTTTTTAGTCTCGTAGAACCTTTGTAGAAATTTCTTTTCATCGAAAGGAAATTATTGCATTTGCATGTAGTTTGGTTTTTATTAATTTCTTTTCTGCGTAAAAACACCACAAGTTTCATTTCTGTATCCCTTTGACTTAACATAACAGCCGATTAAAATAAGCGCTATAATTTAAAAGAAACTAGAAAATTTTTATTACGTGTCATACACCAATTAGCTAGGTTGTAGGGCCTTGGATTAGGTGAGTGGAGAGTTAACTCTCCAAGGCCACTCAAACAAAAAATAGAAGTTGATTAATTGAGCGAAATCCAACTCCGTTAGGTGGACTGGGAAAGCTCTCCTCCAGAGAGTCAAGCGCGAGGGGAAGTGAAGGCTGAGAAGAGAGATACCCCCTCTCTGATTTGCTAAATCTGACCTCAAGACCACTCCACCCAGCTTCTGACATGGATTGGTGCCCATAGTTGCCACTCCTAGGTTCCACATAGGTGACTGCGGGGGGGAATACCCGTGGTACCTAAGGCAGACATCGTATCACTTCTAGCAGTACTTCTGGGGGGTGCCCTTGTGAAGCTTGGGTACTTGTGCCGGAAAAGGTTGTTGTTAGGAGGTCAGAGTAACTGTTTATATTACCTTTGCTAGTAGGCCTGGGCCGTAATTATCCCAGACTACTTTCGGGAGGTCCTATATTTCGCTTTCTTGTATTTTGGTGTCCGGTCCTAATCACCCGGAGCGGAAATACCTGAAGGTTGTTTGCTTGATTGTATCTCAGGGATTTTTCTTGTAGTGAGTTCTCTTTGCTCCTAGCTTGCCTAGCTTTATACTTTTTGAGTCTAATTAAAATTCGTTAAAGTGGTTGATCAAGCGCCTCGACGATCGAGGAGAATCCGGGGGTTATCTCCCAAGAGTCCAGAGCCTTCTTCAAGAAGGCGTAGGAGTAATTTAGCAGGTGAGTATCACCCTGTGACATCTGACGTGGTGGAGAGATATCCTACACAAGGGTTTGAAGGTTTCGTAGATGGTTCTGGTGTTGGTTCCGAGAGGAGCGCTCCGCTCACCTCGAGAGTCTTATTGCCACAGGAAGAAGATGTACAGGTAGAGGAAGTGTCTCAACCCTCTGAGTCACTTCCATCTCCTCTTCCTCCTGATTATCCGTTCGTTGTTGAATACATCGGACCTGAGTCAGAGAGACCGGAAGATCCTCCATATTATACATACCTTTCGATGGCCACGACTGGGAATGCGGCTTCTGCTGTGAGTGCTGCAGGCATTCAGACTCCTGCTTCTGTAGAAGGAGGAGGCACTATTGCTATATCTTTGATTGCTTCTAGTACTGTTGTGTTTGGCTCTGGTTTCACCCAAGCACATGCTTCTCAATCTGGTCCCTTCTGTTTTGGAATGCCCACTAGTGGGATTCCTTCTTTTTCCTTTTCCGCTGCTGTAGCTGGATCTACACCCATGTCTTCCATGGTTAGTGGATCAGCTTCTTTTCAAGGGTTCCCTTTTGGAACTGGGAATATTCCTAGTTCAAATCCTTCTTTAGGGTCCTTTCCGTTCACTTCTCAGACTCAGAGTTTCAACCCTTGGTCTGGAGGTCAGAATTCGACCACTTTTACAGGTTGGAACCCTGTATTCACTACAGCGGGGGCAGGGAATCAATTTTACGCTGGTCACCAAGGGAATGATTATTTCCCTTCGTCGAGTGCTTATCAGACTTTTTCCCCTCTGTCTAATGCCTGGAACCCCTATCAGGGCTTTCCTCTTCATTTAATACTTCAAGGGGGGGGAATGGTCTGGTCTTTGGTAACTCTGCATTGGGAGGAGGTTCTTCTCCTTTTTCTACGAGTTCTTTTTGGCAACCTGGTGCCTCATCAAGTCCAGGGTATTCTTTTCAAAATGTTGGGAATCCATCCCATCAAGGATGGAATCCTCAGGCTCCACCTCGTTTACCTTTTCTGGCAACGTTAAACTTGCCAAATCTGTCAAAATTGATGAATGATCCGATCCGGTACAGTCCGGGGTGGCCTCTGGTTCCGACCAAACTTCCTTCAGACATTCCAAAGTTTGAAGGTAAGAATGGAGAAGATCTGACTGATCACATCACCACCTTCCATTTATGGTGTTCTTCTAACTCCCTGATCGATGATTTGATTAGGTTGAGATTGTTTCAACTCACCTTAACTGGAAATGCTGCCAAATGGTATATTGAGCTAACTGGGGGTAGTTTTGCTACATTTGGAGAGTTGGCTGTTACATTTCTAAACCATTTCCAGTTGCCCGTCCGTTATGACGCCGGGACTGAACTCCTAGCTAATTTTAAATAGGATGATGCAACCCACATTTGTGATCATATTCAGGAATGGAGGAGAAGGAAGAGGCTTATTAAAGCTCATATTCCAGGAGAATTCATTTTGGAATGGTTTCTGAAATCTCTGCAGTCAGATATTTCGAAAGATGTATCCCTCTCCAGGGTATTTTCTGAGGAGCAGGCCATTTTTAGTGCCCAATAGCTTGAATTGATTTATTCTCAGTTTGGGGTCCTTCATAAATATTTGCCCAATGCTCCTCGCTCCAAATTAGATTTATCCAAAACTAAGCCTGGTCCTCATGGTGATGGACTTATTGGGTCAATCAATAGTGGTGTAGCTAGCCTTCTTACTCAATTGCAGCAGTTGTCTTTGCAATCTGGTCCTTCTGGTCAGGCTGTGCCTACCGAGTCATCACATTCCCAATCTTTGTCGGTTAATGCCGTCCAAAATTCTGATCCCAAAGGAAATCAACAATCCGAAGGGAAGAAGAAGGGACAGAATAATAAGAAAAAGGGCAAGAATGGGAAGGGTAATGCAAATAAAACCAACGAGCATGTTGGTAAGGGTCCAAAGGAGAAAAATAAAGTGAAGTTTCCATGAAAATTGTGTGTTGGAGACCATCTTACACACCTTTTCCCTAAAATTCAAGATGCGCAGTGCTTGTTAGCTCAGCAGGGTTCTTCTAGTTCCCAGGCTGTGCTGACAAACCCTTTTCCCCAAGGGCAACAACTAGTTGTTGGCGCGAATCAAAATTCTAGGGCTTCCTCTGGGGGCATCCAGGAAGGGGAAATACCATCAAACATATACATGATGAGTGCTCACGTGGATGTCGCTACGAGATCCCGTGATTATGGCGAAGAAGAGTCTTCGAAAGCTAAGGATTCTCCTGATGCTACTGAGCCGCTTCGTATTACGAGGCCTACTGTTGAGCCTATACCTCGGATTCCCAAAGAATCTACCAAGCGTTCGACGATAAATCCAAATGCTAGGGCTGCCCAGAACTACTCTATTGTGGAAGATCTGGCGCAGAGTCCTTGTGCCATGTCAGCTTTAGAGGTGCTCCAGTCTTGTCCGGCTCAGCGCAGTGCTCTGCTCACTGCTCTTGGGGCTGTAGATCCAAAGAACTCTCTTATGATTACCTTCGATATGACTAATTTTAAGAAGAGACTCCCCCATCATATGGCTTTCCATATTAAATCATCGTACTGGAAATGCAATATTTTCTGGACGGTTTTTGATGAGGGTGCTTCCACATGTGTCATGTCTCTCGCATGCTGGAAGGGAATTGGATCTCCCGCAGCTGCTCCATCTGCTACTCTTCTGACTGCATTTGATGGTCATTCTCACAGGCCACATGGTATTGTCCTAGCTTTTCCTATCTGTGTTGGGGGAAAAACTGTAAATATAGAGGTTGAGATAGTGGATGCAAGCTTAGACTACAACCTTCTGTTGGGGAGAAACGGGATTTATGAGATGGATGTCGTTGCATCTTCATTGTTTCGGCTTATTTGTTTCCCTCACGAAGGGAGGATTGTTACAATGGACCAACTGGACTGTCCTCCTGTAGACCTGAATGCATCTACTGACTCAACTATTCCAAAGTTGGATAATACCAAGTCACCTACTGATAATTTAGGAGTTGGAATGTATTCTTCCTCGATGGGTACTTTTGATATTCCTCCTCCTACGATGCATATAAATGCAATTTCATCCTCCAAGGCTCCTCTTCAAAGAGAGTTCTTCAGAACTCATTATTTTTTGGACCCTTGGACCTTACCTTCCCCTACCGCCACATTAGCAGAAGGACAAGTGGGTGGAATGGCATTTCCAATGTCTTCAGCTGAGATTGCTTATCATTCTATTGTTGACTCTGCAAAATCCATCCCAGCTCCTCTTTCACCGGAAGAGTTGGATCGAGATGTGGCTCTGGCTTGGACACTTAGTTCTTCTTCTCCCCAGGATTGCCTTGATACCACTCTTCCATCTGAAGAGGCCATCCTGGAAGCTATGAATGGTATAGATAGACCGTGGGATTATTTGCATCATCGGTCTTACTTTTTGCCTGATTTGAGCGAAGTTGAAACAAATTTTCCAAGTCCTCTGTCTCCTGGTCCTGTTCACCCAGTCCTGAACCCTTTAGCACCAACATAGGTTTATGTTGAAGGGAACATGGCTGTGATTTCTCCAACTATCCCGGTGAACATTTCCAAGGATCCCAATATTATTGAGAATGTCTTCATTGGAGCTGAATGTTCCCCTGAAGAGATTCAGATTTACACCGATCTCTTTAAAGAGTATGGGGATGTATTCACTTGGTATTATGAGGAAATGCCTGGTATAGATCCATCTATTGTCCAGCATGAGATCAAGACTTACGAAAACGCTAAGCCGGTTAGGCAAAAACTTCGTCCGGTTAATCCTAGGAAGGCTGCAGCTATCAAAGCTGAGGTAGAGAAGCTGCTTAAGGCTGGATTTATTTATCCTATTCATTTGACTGAATGGGTTTCAAACCCTGTTCCCGTAGATAAAAAACAAGAAACAATTCGAGTTTGCATTGATTTCAGAGACCTAAATAAAGCATGTCCTAAAGATAATTACCCCACACCATTTATAGATCAGATCATTGACGAGTGTGCCGGTAATGAGATTTTCTCCTTCATGGATGGTTTCTCCGGATATAATCAGATTACTATCCGTCCTGAAGATCAGCATAAGACTGCCTTTATTTGTCCCTGGGGTACTTTTTCATACAAGAAGATGCCTTTTGGTCTTAAAAATGTTGGGGCTACGTTTCAGCGGGCCATGTCATATGCCTTCCATGACATCAAAAAGATTATCGAGGCGTATTTGGATGATTTAGCTGCTCATTCTCGAAAGAGGATGGATCATCCTGCTCACCTCCGTCAAATATTTGAACGATGTCATTTCTATAAGATTAGGTTGAATCTGAACAAGTGCATTTTCGCGGTTACATCCGGTCGGTTATTGGGATTCATTGTGTCTAGAGAAGGGATCAGGATAGATCCCTTCAAGGTTGAGGCAATACTTCGGTTGCCTCCCCCGTCCTCTGTTCGTCAACTTCAAAGTCTACAAGGAAAGTCTAATTTTCTTCGGAGATTTATCGTAAATTATGCTGAAGTTACCAAGGGATTTATGAGATTTTTGAAGAAGGGAGTTCCATTTCTTTGGGATGACTTCGCTCAACGCTCATTCGATGCTTTGAAAAAAGCATTGACCTCTTCTCCTTTATTGAGTCCACCTGATTATAGCAGGGATTTCCTTTTGTATCTTGCAGCAGCAGAATCTACTATTGGTATGGTTCTGGTTCAGGAAGATGATGCTCTTGCAGAGCATGTTATATACTATCTTAGTCGAGGATTGGTAGGACCTGAACTCTAGTACACTCCGATAGAAAAGTTATCTTTAGTAGCAGTTCATGTTGTGCAGTGACTTTGGCATTACATTATTCTACGAAAAAATTATGTTTTGGCAGCAGCTAATCCATTTCAGTTTTTTCTCAGTAGGCGAGTGATTGGGGGAAAATACAATAGATGGATTGTAATTTTGCAGGAATTTGATCTTGAGTTTATGTCTGCCAAGTCCAAGAAATCATTAGCTCTCGCGGAATTGATCTCTGACTTGCCCTGTGGGGAAGAAATGATCTATGATGAATCCTTCCCGGATGAACATTTGTTTCTTATCTCTCCACAGGATCCTTGGTATGGAGATATAATTGTGTATCTTTAGACTGCGAAGTTTCCCTCTACTTTTTCGAAAGATGAGCATCGTAAGTTGCGTCACTTGGCTAAGAATTACTTAATTATTGGTGATGCTTTATACCATCAAGGGGTTGATTCAATCCTGAGACGTTGCTTAACTCTCGAAGAAGCTGAGGCTGTGCTGAATGATTGCCACAATGGAGCTTGTGGTGGTCATTTATCTGGGCTTGCTACAGCCCAAAATATCTTGAGTGCTGGGTACTTTTGGCCTTCAATTTTCAAAGATTGTATGGAGTCGGTCAAAAAGTGTCATCCGTGTCAAGTCTATACTCGAAAAATGCGCGCTCATCCAGCTCCGCTTTTTCCAGTCATTACTGTCGGTCCCTTTACAAGTGGGGTATTGATTATACTACTTGTAACCCGCCTTCGGCTAAAGGTCACAAGTACATTATTGTAGCAGTAGACTACTTTACGAAGTGGGTCGAGGCTATGCCTAATTTTGGGAATGATGGTGAGACTGTAGCTCTTTTTCTTTTCAACCAGGTTATTGCTCGTTTTGGTATTCCTAGAGAGATTGTCACCGATCATGGCAGTCATTTTCAGAATAGCATGATGGCTGAGTTGGCTCTCAAATTGGGTTTCCGGCAGGAGCATTCATCTCCGTATTATCCTCAAGCCAATGGGCAAGTGGAAGCCGTGAATAAATCCTTGAAGACAATTCTTTAAAGGACAATTGATAAAGCTGGATCCAACTGCATATTATGCTATAAATATCCCCACTTTGGGTATACAAACGCTAGAAAATGTAAATCGCTTTACCTGGCTTTCTCGGCACTGTGTTTGGTTAATCTGATTTCCGCTTATTGAATGAGATTCCTTCCTAAGTTATTGTTGAACCTTCCACTTAGTCTTCAAGATTTCCTTCATCCTGGAACACTCGGAGGAGCAGGTTTGGAGGCCGCCATGATGAATGGGAAGCATAAACCGATACGTTCAAGATTTATAAGGCGCTAAGCCTAGGGCTTTTCAAGGTGACCTTGTTTTGGTCTATGCCCAAGAAAAAGATGCCCTGGGGGCAGGAAAGTTTAAGTCTATGTGGTATGGCCCCTTTATCGTTAAAAAAGTCCTTAAGAAAGGAGCATATACCTTGGTTTATTTCGAAGGGAACGAGTTACCGGAGCCCCGAAATGGGCTCTATTTGAAGAAGTATTATGCCTAGGCTTCGGCCTGGCATGTTGCTTTTGTATATAGTAGTTTTTTGCTTTGTACATATCTGGTTGATTTTCAATCTTTGATGGGATGGTGATGTTTTCGATCTGCTTTGGCAGGTTGTCTTGGATATCATGAGTCATTTTGGTTTCACCGATGGTGCTAGTAGACACACTCGGAATTTAGCTTCCGCGGCTTGGGTGCTTCATTATCCATCCGGTCAGCTGTTAGTATCAAGAGGGGTCTGCATTGGTCCTACTTCCAATAATATAGCAGAATACACTGCAGTTGTTTATCTACTCTCGGAGGCAATATCTTTGGGTGTTGATTCGTTGGTAGTATTTTGGACTCTGCACCGGTGGAAGTCACAATAGTCAATACTTATCGGTTCTAGATCCATTTTTGTTATCTCTATTGTTCTTGAGGGTACGTTTGTTACAAATATCATTTCAATTTTTAACTTTCATTCATATTCCTCGAGCTGATAATTGGATGGAAGACTCATTAGCTAATCAAGAAATTGATTGGTATATTAATCATTCCATACAATAAGTTTTAATTATCAAAAACATCATACATTTTGATACATTTGTCACATCACATCAAACATCGCTGTATATATATCAATAGAGTGTTCAAAACTATACAAAAATTTGGATCCATACGTCATACAAAAAATTGGGCTTATGCCGGATCATGTTCAGTCTCAAAAAATATACAGTCGTCTGATACATCATATCTATCTACTCCTGTGGTCCCTGCCCAGAAGTTATGTTCCTATAGAACACGATCGCAATGGCAACACGGCGGAATAATCGTACCTAGTCACGGGGTACTCATACCACCTGTCTCTGGATGGCTTCAGGCAGATCTTCCACTGCAGCCATAGGTACTTGGCGGGTTAATCCCTCCAAGTTCCTTTGTACAACGTGGAGGGTCCTGTCTGGATCTACTGTATCCGCCTCGCCTCTGCGACGCTTATGACGTGGGTATCCCTCAGGTCGAACTGGTCCAATATCTGTTTCATGATCATTTTAAAATTGTAAGTCATTTTGAATCCAATCAAAAACATGTTTGTTTTTCACATTTTTTCACACATATTGAAAAAATCCAAAAAAAATTATGTAAGTCAAAAAATTGCAAACTTACCAACTGTACCCCATGCTGCGCCTGGTGGAAGGACAAGGTCTGGATCGCCTCAGAAATCCATCCCGGCATAGGGATAGTCTTCCACAGCGATGATTTGTTCTCCCCACCAAAGGAAGAACTCATCATCCCAAGTGGTTTGAGGAACTTCACTTCCCCCCAATCTTTTCATCAAGTCAGCCCATCAGGCAATTCTTAGATCTCTAGGGCTGCTGATAGAAGAGATCAGTTCGGGTCTCGGCACTAGAATCTTCTCGAAGAAGAATGTCATCAAGATTGTACCATATCCAAAACGTTTTGTCTTTACTTTTCGGATAGAAGTCAATTGTTGCTTCATGTTCATCAGTAGGGCTGTGCACCAATCATATACATGAGTTCAACATTCCACTGCTATACTCATTTGCATCCTGGATGCCTGGTCTAGGGAGGCAGATCCCGCTACCCTACCAATGGTAAAAAGGAGGATTTTCATGTGCAAGTCCCTTAAATCTTTGATAGCAATTTGAGTTCCAACTTTCTTGGAACCCTCTACGCAGTACACGTGGATGTAATCTTCCACGGTGAGCCCTCCCAAAGGCTTACCATGCAAGTCTACTGGCTCCCCCCTCTGGGAGAGTCCAGTGATAAAATCTATATCTTCCACTTCGATGAGTATGGCCATCTGATCTATGATGAAGCAGTCTTCTTCCGGTTCCCAATAATTCACAAGAATTTCGAGCAACCGGACATTACTCTTCATATTTAGCTTTTTGTAAAACTTGAGCAATCCGCAGTTTCGAAGAATATTGAGTGATACTCAGTCCTACATGACTTCGTGATCAATAGCACTATGTTCACGCTCTCTCCATGATATGGTCATCCTGCCAAATTTCAATAATTTGTTCATTAGCTCTACGCATTTTTTCATTTTGGGTTGCGCATACGCGACTTTATTTGTGTACAGTCGCGTATATACGCGACTTGGTCATTATAAACCTGCGTATGCGCAAACTGGTGATTTTCAGAAAATGATTCAACGGTGAAAATTCCTAATTTTTAACTTATGAATGGACAAAATGGATAGCAAGGATGAATTAAGAGCTAAACTGACAGATTCGGTGAAGATTGACGATCGGTTGCTCCTTTTTTTTCGAAAGAGGCTTTTTTCTCCAAAGCACTTTTTCCCAAATCAGCAATGTAACAATGAACCAAATATGAGGTAACTTGTCTATTTATGCCTGAAAAGTTGAAAATTTTTGCAAAAATTTGTTATGCCTATTTTTTCAATCTATCTTAAGCTACATAACCCGAATGCTTGTAAGTGTCAAGATTGGTATATTTTTAGGTACATTTTGATGAAGTTGAGATTGTTCCAGTTTTTGATCCATGAATGCTGACCTGTCATGGTAGGTATATGATCTTCGCTGGCATATAGGTTAGGAAATACATTTTCGGTTGCATTTTGCATACTAGCCTCCATTCTGATCACTTGCCATAGGGTCGATCCCATCAGGTCATGAGTATTTCACCCATTTCACTCGCCGATTATTTTTAATCATGACTTGGTGGTAGAGCCTTCCTTTACATGGGCTTCCTAGTTAGTCCCTCGCTAGCACTTGTTGCCCATGCTGCGTTTTTTATGTAGGCTCGGGAGTCCTCTTTAGTCCTGCCATGACTTATGTGTTGAAGCTTCATTCTTCTCCTTCTTCACTATCATTTTTCTGGCTATTACCCTAGAGGCTCCCTGGTGTTGTTGAGTTGTATTACTGCATTGCACATTGGCTACTTGTTTATCCTGGCCTTTAGCCAGCTTCATTTGGACTCAATGTTTAAGCCAAATTTTGACCTTGTCTATCTGTACAAGTTAAACCATTGCATGCACTTATCTATCGCGACTTGACACCCTTTTACCCATGGATGGAACATTCCTCTGAGTATCGCTTACCAGTTTTCGCCACCTTGCATTGAGCATAGGATTGTTCCAATCCCAGGAACTAGTGCATCTGTTTCTTGATACTCGTTCTATCCATTGTACTATAGCATTCTTTTATTCTTTTTCAGGCTTATTATATGAAAAAGACAAAAAAATCAAATATAACAAAAAGAGCGGGAACGGGATGTAACTTCATAATTTGATGGCAGTATAGTGTCACCCTTGAACAAAGCATATACACTTATATATTTCCTTCATTTGGGATGGTTTTAGTTTTGACTTAGGTTCATCCTTTACCTTGTTTCACTGGTCATTCCTCCCCCGGTTGGTTATCTCTTCCAATCATATGGAGAGTTTGTTCTGCCTCCTGCATAACAGACTTATACAGTGTCACTTTTTACTGCCATGGTCATCACGAGTCATGCTTTTGTTCAAGGGAAGTATAACCAAATTCGGCCATTCTGCGGTGTCTCTTGACTCATTATTCAGTCGGCCTTCCCGGTCTTGTCAGTATCTTGTTCTATCACATCAGATGTTTTGGTCTTCTTCTCGTGCTGGTTTGAGAAGGTCTCTATTGACTTCTCACTAGCGGGTTTGTCTCTTATCGACTATGACACATTGCTCTGAGAGCAAACCTAGAGCTGCACTCTGGCCCTCTTTCCATCATTGATAGGTGACCTTGTGCTCAGAATTTGATCATCATTATGGGTCTTTGACTGAGTGGATTCCCCTGTGTTCGACGCGGGACATGCACACGCACTGGATTCTGGCACTTTGATTTACTTGTTCCGCTTGTGATATCTCGCCCGGTCGCCTTTGCTATTGCTGGTTCATGGCTCGTGCGCTGTTTGGTCTGCACAAGCCTGAACGACATCGCCTTGTTCCGTCACTCCACTTCGTCCAATTCCTTCCAAATCTTGGCCTGCGGGTTACAATCACGCTGGACTGATGTGGGATGCCTTAATACCTTCCTTCCAGCAGATATTTTCCCATCGACTCTGACTCATTTATCTGGGAATAAGGTCTAGAGTCTTTTTGTCAGTAGCTTAGGGTTTGCAGTCATCGGTGGCAGACTCTTCGCTATCGACAGTGGGGATTCATCATTGCCTCCTGATTGGTAGATTCTTCCAAGTGTTCGACTTCAACTCATTCATTCGCACTTGTTAGATTGTACTGGGGCACCTTGACACTCATTTTCATTATTGGTGGGTTGTCTCGCGTTGGTTAACGTTTTACATTATTGATCGGTAATCCAAATATTTCTCACATGGTCGACTTCAGCTCATTTATTCCCATTGTGTAGAATTGTGCCATAGTGATCGGTGAAGACCTCGGGTTGCATCAGCATTTTTCGGTTCACTTTTGACAGTCCATTCAGTTTCTGCCAGTGATGCCGTCCACCCTTATATGTTGCAGTTCAGTACAGCAGCATCCTATATGTTGGCTCCCGAGTTGCGTGATTGTACCGGTTATTCCACCTCTTATGATTCGGTACTTGGAGATTCAGTTACTTATATGATCAGACATCCAGTTGCACCATCCAGTTTCGACATCATTGATCAACTTTCTATATGTGATACTTCGACATTCATTCTGAGTTGTACTTCTGGGGTTGAGTGAAATGATTCATTATGTACTTTCAGTTAAGCTATACTTGTATACATGTTGGATCTATTCAGTACTTTCTATATGATGTATTTTTGACTGAGCATGGGTATGCCCGCCTTAGCATGAGTTGACTCTCTGTTTCCTTTCATTGGTTTTTGGCAGGCTGAAATCTGGTCAAGTCCTCTCTTGTCCTCGTGAAGTTCTTTCTATGCACATAATATATTTCGGCCATCATGTACCCTTTATGACCTCATATATTAGGGGGCATCTGTTATAGCATCATTTTTGACCCTCATGTGATTCATGATTGTCTCTTTGGCCTTGGGCACCCATTCCCACAGACTTGAACAAAGTTCATAAAAAACAGTGTTAAAAATCCCATACGCGGGTATGCCCAGACTTTTCCGCGTGCATACGCTAGTCCATACACACTTTTCCACGTATGCCATTAAAATCATTAAAAATATATATAAAATTCCCTATTTTCGGGTTGGGTTGATGGTTACTCCAGTAGTTCAACCACCCCAGCACGTGGCCAACTGTTTCCAACAAATTGAAACTACTTTGAGGGAGTATAAAAGCCCCTCACATGCATGGCCTAAAAGTGGAGAGAAATTTATAGACATTATACTGTTTTGTTAGAATACCGTTAAATCCCCGAATTCACAATGCCTCCTGCAGTGGCCCGACTGCTACGGAAAACCTTGTTTCCTGGAGATGTTCATCCATTTATATGCCATCTCGAGTGCACAAGTCTTCAAAGTATCTTAGCGAGGCAAGGGCAAGACGGATCTGGACGACGGTCTGTTCGAAGATCGTGGAAGGGTTCAGGTGATCTCTCCACTTTGTATTTCTGTACATGCTGTTCGCAATAATGAAGAACCATCTTGTTCCTGAACTTATGTGTTAGTGTCTATTTGCATATGTGAAAAGATTGATTATTAAGCATTTATTATTTTTTATCTAATGTTTCACATGGATTACGCTAACATTTAGGAGAAATATATGCTGTACAACTAGGTTTCCGTGCATGTTCTTTCTTGTTTTCAAGGTTGAAGAGGAAGAAGGGTTGCTGGGCGTTTAGACCCCATGGGATCTACATTGAACGTAGGACTACGGGTGAGTTCTACTATCGTTGTTTTATAGTTTTTAGCATTCAAGTGTGGTTGTGTGTGAATCCTTCTGAATAGCATGCCCTAATCTGTGGAGGTTTTGACCCAAAAACCTCTAGGGTGTTTTTCTGAGAAACATTATATATGGATGATTTCACAGTTTATGGAAACACATTTGAAGAAGCTTTAGCAAACTTGGAAAAAGTCTTAAAGAGATGTAAAGAAGAAAATCTTTCACTAAGTCATGAGAAGTGTTTTATGATGTTTACTGAAGGAATTGTTTTAGGACATCACATTTCAGGGGATGGGATTAGAGTTGATTAGTCAAAAGTTGAAGTCATCTCTAACTTATCTATTCCAAGTTGTCAAAAATATGTAAGGAGTTTTCTAGGATTTACAGGATATTATCGAAGGTTTATAGAAAAATTCACTAAGATAACATCTCCACTCTTCAAGTTACTTACCAATGACTGTGAATTCAAATGGAATCCTGATTGCTAGTTAGCCTTTGAGAACTTGAAAACAAAAATTTCTGAAGCACTTATTTTAAGGGGACCTAACTGGAAGTTACCTTTTCATATTTCAACACATGCCTTGGATACAGCTCTAGGAGCAGTATTGGGACAAAAAGACCTGATTCCTTATGCCATCTACTATACTAGTAAAAATTTGACTCCTTCAGATTTAAACTATAATGTAACTGAAAAAGAGTTTTTAGCTGTTGTTCATGCCATAAACAAATTCAGACACTATATAACAGGCTATGAAACTTTTTTTCACATAGATAATTCTGCAATTAGATATTTAATGAACAAATCAATTACTAATGGCAGAGTCATAAGACGGTTATTGCTTTTACAAGAATTCAACATTACCATTGTAGATAGGCCTGGAAAACAAAACACGGTAGCTGATTTCCTATCTAGACTCCAAAAAATCCAAGACAATACCCCAGTTGAAGATCAATTTCCTGATGAATATATTTTTTCAATTTCTACTCAAACTCCTTGGTTTGCTGACATTGCTAATTATTTAGTTTTAGGGAAATTTCCTTCAATAATGAATGCAAGAGACAAAAGAAATATCATTTATGACAGTGCAAAATATTCATGGGTTGCTAATGAGTTATACAAAACAGGTCCAGATTTTATCATTAGGAGATGTGTTCGGGAAGATGAGATGCTTGAGATTCTCAAGGCATGTCATGATGAACCTTGTGGCGGACACTTTGCTGATAAAAGGAAAGCCTATAAGATCCTTCATTTGGGATATTATTGGCCATCCCTTTTCAAAGATTCTAAAGAGTATGTTAAAAGGTGTGACAGTTTCCAAAGGGTAGGGAAACCTTCTCCTTCAGGTGAGATGCCATTGCAGCCTCAGGTACATATTGAACCTTTTGAAAAATGGGCTTTGGATTTTGTAGGACCTATTAGTCCTCCATCAAGACAAAAGAAATATATATTAGTTTGCACTGATTATGTTACTAAATGGGTAGAGGCCAAGCCATTACTTTCTACTACTGAAGCATCTGTAGTTAATTTTCTTTTTGAGGATATTTTTACTCATTTTGGTGTCCCAAGGGAAATTGTTACAGATCAAGGAGCTCAATTTAGATCAAGGCTAGTGGAGCAAATGATGGAGAGGTACAAAATCAGACACAGAAAATCTACTCCCTATCATCTATAAGCAAATGGTCAAGTGGAATCTACTAATAAGGTCATTGAAGGGATCCTAACGAAGACTGTTCATTTACATAGAAGAGACTGGGTAGATAGGCTTCCTGAAGCCTTGTTGGCCTATAGAACTACATGGAGAAGCACAACAGGCCATACTCCTTATGAACTTGTTTATGGAAAGAAAGTTTTGTTTCCCATATAATTCCAGATTCAAACTTTCAAAATGGCAGTTCAGCTAGGACTTGATCTAACAGAGGCACAAAAGCACAGATTGGAGCAGATCAATGAATTGAATGAGATCAGAAAAGATGCAGTTCAGAAAACAAGTATAGTTCAACAGCAAAGGACTAGATGGCATGACAAATACATCAAGGAAAATAAATTCAAAGAAGGTGACTAGGCTCTCTTGTTTGATTCAAAGTTCAAGGATTTCCAAGGTAAATTCCAAACACATTGGCTTGGGCCATATGAAATTATAAGAATTTTTGACAATGGAGCAATAAAAATCAGGACAATAGATGAAGAAGAGGTCACTTTTCTTGTGAATGGTCATAGATTGAAGCTGTATCACAAACCACTCTCAAGAGAAGAATTTGTCAAGAGATTCTAGGAAAACAGTGATGTGAAGTTAGTGAAGAAGAATTTTTCTTCTTCGTCAACTTAATTTAATTTTCTGAAGTCAGATGGTTTAAAAAAAAAAAAGGTATAAACATGAAAACCAATCACGGATTGGCATGTTTATACAGAAAAGGTGGAGTGAAAATCAGAATCTTTCTGACACTCTAGCTTTTCAAATCTGTTCTTTCTGCAAGCAGTTATTACAAAATCATAAGTGCAGATCCATTTCACTTATGATCCATATCACTCCATTCATCCATACTCCATTTCATTCATTCATCCACACTTCATTCATTTCAATCCATGGTCCACCTCATTTCCATCCTAGATTTTTAAGTTTGATGTTTCTCTGCAATTGAATAATACACATCATGAATTTCAGGCTACTTTTCATACTCCACTCCACTTCATAAGTTGTGATCCATTTCACTCCATTATTCACTTCATTCATATTCCATTACACCATATTTCATTATCCATTTTCACTCATTCCATACAACATTCCATTCATGCTCCAAACCATTCCATTTCATGTTTCAAGTCTTCTACAGGTACATTCTACAATTAGTCAGACATTCTGCAGCTAATCAGACATTCTGCAGCCAGAGATCCTGAAGGCACTGTCCAGTAATTACTTGATCTGTAACAAAATGATCCTTCATATCCATGACAACAAGCAAAATCAAGGGAGTTATGAAGACTCAAAAATTAATGATTTTTAGGGGAGAACAAAGCATATGAAGATCACAAAAATCAGAGGAAAGGCAAAGGTAAAAGTTATGAAATTATTATAATGACAGATCATGAAAAATTTTAGTATAGTTAAGTTATGTATAAGTCAAAAAGTTGTTTTAATTAATTTTGTTGATCATGCCTAACAAACCTCTCATAAAAACTTTGGATAAAATTCCTTCTATTCCGCCATTCCAAATCCCATATCTAATCATCATTTAAAAACTTAACGGTTAAAGTACTGAGGTGATTGGATTAGTCACGTCACTAGGCCAAAGCATTTAATGATGATTTTGAATTTCCTATGAAATATCTCTGCGGTCTTTTCTTCCAAAATATTTCCCAACTCATTAATTTGTTTACATCACCCTCACCTCATTATACTCATTCCGTAACCACTCCATATCATTCTTTCCCGTGGCCAACTCTTAACCATTTCGGTCTGTAAAACAGAGGAAGCATGTGTGGGGCAAAAAAACATCTCTTTAACAGTCATTTTCACCATGAGCAGAGGAGCAGTAATTTGAAGGTTGGAAAGAAAAACTATGGGTCTCATAGTGAGGACTGAACCGGTTGGAACTAATTACTTGGAGGGATATCCACAAATCAGAGAAATCTTACAGCAAGCAGGTTGGTTGCAATTTTTGGAGAAATTTATTGGTTTTCACAAAGAGGTGACTAAAACATTTGCACGGTCCTTCAATGGAGCCGAGGTTGAAATAGGAGTCATTAAATTCACTGTTACAGAGGCTTTCAATGCAGAGGCAACATAACTACCTAGACAAGGAGAAAGGTGGTTCAAAAATAAAGAATTTCATAATGAGACATGGAAGCAAATACTCAAGTCACCAAGTATGGATGTTTCCATTTTTAAAAAGGGTATCCCTAGCTCAGCACTAAAGAAAAAATGGAGAAACACGTTGCTTATTTTGCAAAAAATTATCACTTGTGAAGGTAGATTTGGTACCTTCTATGTTTACCATATTCGGTTAATGATGCATTTCTTAGAAGAAGAAATCAACTTGCCCTTTTTCTTGCTTCATAGTTTAAAGAAAATGGCCTCAAGTGTTTAAAAGAGAGTTCAACTTCTGGAAACAAACTTATACCACCATGGTTTAGTCAAAATCTTGATTGAACATCATTTGAGAAAAATAGGAGATAATTGGGATGAGTTCTTAGTGAGAAATCACTTTGAAGAACCCAAGGAACCTCCACCTAAAGACAAATCTACAAAAAGAAGCAGAAGATGGAAAACCTCTAAAACTAAAACTAAAACTGGTAAAAAAATACAAGAGGATAGTGAATAAATGATTTCTGAGAAATTGGCCCAAATTAAGAGGCATCTTAAGAAAGAGAGGATAATAAGGAAATCTTCCAGAGAGAAAGGAGAAGGGCCATCTCAACCAAGACGGAGCCACGGACTTAGAGGAATATTAAAGAAAAAATAGGTTAGACAAACTGGAATTATAAACATTGAGGATGAAGAAACACCTGAACATCAGTATGAGGAGGATTTTGATGAAGAATCTCCTGAAATAGACCCAGCACAGCAAGAAATTTACAATTATGCTGAGACACTAGAGAAGAGAGCTTCAGAAAGTAGAGACAGAACTCCTAGTCCACCAAAATCTGCAATTGATATCCTAAGAAGAGATAAATATGAGTTAGAAGTACTCAATAGGCATATCAAGAATGAGAATGAAATTCTAAGGGAGCAGGTTAAGCTGAAAACTGATATGAATTCAACTCTGTCTCTACAAATGCAAAAATTGTACAAGGCCAGTGAAAAATTGAAAAAGAAAAATAAAAGGTTAACCAGGGCACTCACAAATTTGAGATTCAAGTTAGTCATAAGGAAGCCCAGAAGGCCATTGACTACCAGGAAAAGTAGAAGAAGAGGGTTGGATGTCCTTGCAAAGGTCTCAGAGTTCATGGAATAGTTGCATGAGGACATGCAAGAACCTAGCAGTGGGGGTATGTTGAGCTTCAAAGATGTTCTTCTCTTCCACCACATTCCACTTCATTTCCTTTGTCCATTATTAATTTTAGGCTTAAATTATCAATAAGATTAGTTAAAATTGCTTTGAGATTGTATATAATGTCTAACTTGCTATGTTTTCATGATTTCATTGTTGTAGTAATTTTTTACTACACCTAGCTACAGAATGCATACATTATGTAGCGAGTTGTTGATTCTACAACTGTCTTCATGTCTACGTAGGTTCCAAGTGTCATGTCAGGGAAAAACACATATGGTCGTATTCCACATCATTCCCTCATCATTTGTTTCTCCCCACGAAGTCTGAGTTAAAGTATCAAAGCGGTTATGCACGAAGAAGAGAGGCAGTTTCCTATCAAAACATGGACTCTACAGATGTCTGCAGTAAAGCACAAGACTGTTAATAAGAGTTTTAATTTGATTAGGAATGGGAAAGACACTTATCCCTGTTTTTCTCAAGAAGTAGTTATGTAATTTCATTATAAGTATGACTCGGGAGACCGAGAAACTGTTGGTTAGACTTTATTTTGGTTGCTAGATCTTAGAAGTCCAAAACACTCTGTTTTGAAGTTATTTCTCCTTTAATGAAAGAAGCATCACTTTATTGAATGCGCTGAGCCAATATTGAAGTAGATTTTGCGTGCTACTCCGGTGGTAGAGGGCCCCTGCTACCTGAGCAGCCTTGTTCATATGTTTAGATAAGTAACTGCATTCCTAGTTTAACCAATTTCTGAACTTCGTGTTTTTATATTCATTTGAATCGGATGCTACAAATTAGTCTTGTTCTCACAAATTCTTCCAGAAGACTACTAATATGGAATGAGGCATAACTGTAGTATTTTAGGAGTTAGTTACATTTCTTTAAGCTTTATGTTTTCATGCTCAATCACATCATTTGTTACAGCTAGTCTTGTTTTTATCAATCTCTTCCAAAATATCACTAATTCCGGATGAGACATAGTTGTAGTGGTGTTTCAGAGCTTACTGCATTTTGTTGAAATTTATATTTTATGTTTTATGCATGGAATGATACAACCAGACTTGTTTCTACAAGCTATTCCAAAACATTACTCATATTGACCAAAGTAGGGTTGTAGTATTTCATAGAATTAGTTGCATTTTAGCTCAGTCAATACTCCAGAGGTAGATGTCATTCTAGTTTAATTCTGTCACTATATTTCAAGCTTGATAATGGTACTGTAGTTTAACTCTGTTCACTGTATTAGTATCATTCTAGTTCAGTTCCAATTCATTTCAAGTTAGATAATAGCACTCTAGTTTAGTCTTAGTTTACTGTATTATCATTCTAGTTTAGTTGTTATCCATTGCATTTTAAATTTTATTATTTGTTAAATTTAGATACCACGGTCTTCATTATTTACAAAATATTCTTGTTCTAAATTCCTATTAATACATCATCATATGGACAGGAACTATCAATAACATTTTAAGGCCTTGAGTATTTTGCAACCTTTTTACAATTTCACAAACAAGCCTTTTCTCAAAGACTATTCTAAAAAGAAATCTATAGCTTTTGAATGAGGCCTAGCGGTTCTAAATTGAGTTGCATAATAGAATTAGAAGTTAGTTTAGAGTAGAAATCTTATTGTGCTACAAGTAATCTTTTCCAAATTGTGTTCCAATAAACTTCTAGCCATGGATGAGATGTTGTAACATTGTAAGTTGAATGTTGACTTAGGAAAACCTCAATTGCACTAAAAAATTATCCTTTTCTCAAGCTATTCCAGCATATCTCTAAATAAATGAATTGGGTGAGTTCATGATATGGGTTACTGAGTTCATGTTGTGATTTTTTTCTTTGCTATGAGTCCTTATCAAGCTTTGCATTTTCTGTCCTTTAGTGCACACCTAGTTTAGAATAGTTTCACTCTGTTTTAGTGTAAACTTCCTAGCTCTTTTTAAACATAAAACCATAAAACCAAAAACATCATAAAAACACTAAACACAACGTAGTGAGAAACAAATACCTAGGCACATATAGTGCACCACACTTCAGCAGTTTACTAGCCCTGGTTGAAAATTAATGAACTCAATTTAGGAACACTAAGTTGAGCACAACAGTATGAATGATCCAAATCTATATACCATGTATGATGAAGAGAGGCACATTATTTGTATTTCCTTGTATGTGGATGACATGATTATAACAGGTAATGTATATGTATTAATCAATGAAATCAAATTGCAGATGTCATAGATGTTTGAAATGAAAGACCTCAGAAGTTCACATTATTATCTAGGTCTAGAAGTATGGAGAGACTCTCGATAGAATTTCCTTACTAAGGGGAAGTAACCTATAGGGCTACTCAAAAATTTCAGAATGGAGCAGTGTAAGACATCATCAACACCTTTGCAACATAATTTGAAATTGTGTAGTGACGATGGCTCAAAGGAGGTGGATGACACTTTGTGTAGGAAGCTAGTTAGTAGTCAGATATATCTAACTACAACTAGACCAGCCTTAGCATACTTTTTTAGTGTGTTAAGCCAATTCATGTATAAAACTCTTGAAATTAATTGGCTCGTAGCAAAAAGTGTGTTACAGTATCTTCATGGTACTATTAATTATGGTCTTTTATACACTGATACATGTCATTTTATTTTAGGAGGTTTTTAAAAATCTTATTTGGTTGGTAACTTGGATGATTCAAGATCCATAATAAGTTATGCATTTAGAGTTGGATCTCGGGTCATAGAAAGGATTAGTAAAAATTATATCACTATGTCCTTATCTTCAGCTGAAGCTCAGTACCAAGAACTATGCATGGCAACATGTGAAGTGATATCGTTGAGAAGGCTTATCAATGATGCAGGAGAAGAAAAGATAGAGGAAACTATCATCAAATGAGACAACCAGAGTTTCATTAAGTTATGAAACAATCAAGTGTTTCATAAGAACATGAAAGACATCAATATTCAGTTTCAATTTGTTAGATAAAAAATCTTAGTCAAAAGGAATATTTGTTGAATATTGTAAAACATGTGACAATATGGCTGATATTTTTAAAAAGCCTCTTGGGAAAGTGAAGTTTGAATTTTTTAGAGGGATGTTAGGACTACGGGATAATACTTTCTCCATTAAGGGGGAGAGTTGAAAATAATTAATATTATATTGTATCAATAGAGAGATGGTTACATTGTTGTAACATAACTCCTAAAGTTAGGATTCGTTCCTAGGTTGTAGGAGTTTGTTCCCAACTCCATATTCTCTTGTGATGTATTTATTGTTGTATCATTGATTGATTGAATGTAGAGTGTACGCTTTAGTTTGTGCAGTCTCCAAGTGCAGTATTCAACTCTGAGGTGCTTTGTTATTCAATACATTTCCTTTTTTTCCTGTTTCTATCAAGTGTCATATATTAAGGGATTTCGATAAAAGTAAAATATTAGAAATAATTTATTAAATGTAGTGCTAATAAATATTTTTGAACATAGTGCACGGTGTCTTGGAGGGTGATGAGGTGCTCTATGAAGACACTACTTGATGTAAATTCACAAGTTCAATTTATGGGGCTGATATATTGGACATGATGAAGCCAAACTTACAAAATAAAAAAATATTAAGGAACATAACTAAAAGTCAAGTAATATTAAAAAAATGTTGCATTTTTTATTAATTTCTCTATTTTTCTTAGATTTTTAATTTTTCTCTAATGTAAATGTTGCATTTTTCATTAATTTCTTAATTTTTCTTAGAGGTTGAATTTTTATCTAATGTAATTCATATTAATGTATTTTATATAATGAGTTGTATAGGCTACTAGAAAAGAATGTACTTAGCCATGATTTATACATGGCATGATACAGTGCCCTTACCTCTTTGCTAGACACTATTAGTATTTCTCATTAAATTTAATATTTTAATGAAGGTAAGGTAGAGACAATTGTCCATGATTTTTCTCCTTTTATCATCTAGCTTGCTATCGAACTTTCTCCAAAATTATGTGGCCTGATAAGGCCATCCCTCACCAACTATAAACATGTTCACACGATACAACATGTTAAAGAGGTGTTTGATAAATAGGTTGATGCTTTTAATACTTTTTTAATGCCTTTGTGCAAAGTATTGGAGTCAATTAATAGCCCTCTAACATCTTAAGTAATTGTAAGTAAAAGTACACACATAACAAAATTATTCTAGAACATGTTCCTCTTGATTGTAGTAGGCATTGGATCCCAAGTGCCTTTTCACAATATTAAGGAGCCTATGTGTAAGATTGGTTGTTGCGTGGAGGTGGTGGTAGATGTAGTTGTTGAACGAAGACCATCCACAAGTGAGGATTTCCCTTTTGGATAGTTTCCATTCTTGTTCATTTTGAAGGGATTTCATGTCATTACCAAGTTTTCCAAAGACTACATGTAAGCTTTCAATGGATGTTTTCAACACTCATTAGCTAAAATAATGCAACAGAAAGACATAGTGCCATAGAAATACACCTACCCTTGAATTTCCTTTACAAAATATTATTGTTAGACTATAAGAATATTTGTCTCCAACAAAATTCTGGACCATTCTTCATAAATCTATAAAATTCCTGCCCCTATAATTGTCTTATTAATGCTCACTCTCAGGAGAATTTATCTTCACAAGATCAAGCTTATAGATGTACTTCATCAGGGACACTGATTTGTCAAAATTATATCACAACTTTAACCTTTTAATATAATTTAAAGATAATACTTATTGCTCTATGTCAATCAAAACTCCCTTATAAAATCATAGTTTTTTCTAGATCCAAAGCTTCCTTTAAATCCATCTCCCTTTTAAAGATTCAAAGCTCCTTATGAGGTCAAGGAAGAACCAGTATAATGGTTTCCATTAAGAAAAATAATAAATTTTTCATATATTAGAGTATGAGAATTTGACACCTTTACTTAGGTTTGAGGTCATCTAAATAATGAAACAATACAAATTGTCAACAAAGTATTATGGTCCTTACAAGGTGATGAAAAAGATAGGTACTAAGGCATAAAAATTGTAGCTTCCCACATCTTCCTGAGTACACCGAGGTTTCCATGTTTCATGCATAAAGAAGGTTATAGGTGATAACATCCTAATTCAATCAATATTGCTAAAACTTGACTTGGAAGGAAAAATCATATTGTAACATGAAGCAATCATGGAAACATGAACTCAATAGCTACAAAATTGATCAATTTTATAATATCTCATCAAGTGGTAGAACCTAAGTGCTGAAGATTCAACATGGGAGGATGAGAATTTTGTACACAAACATCCAGAACTAATCAAGCATTGAGGAGAACACTTTTTTGAAGGAGAGGGTCATGTTAGTTCCCCATAATATTAGTGTAGCCCTTATTATTGTTAGTGTAGCCCCATTATTTTTAGTTTTGTGCCCATGTATTCCCAATATTGTTATTATTGTTCCTCATAGGTGTAGCCCCTTTATTGTTATTGTTGTGCCCATGTGGTCCCCGTGTTTTTCTATTGTGACCCCTTAGACTCCTATATATAGAAGGTAGGTTTTGTCATTTGTATCATCCACGATTTTTTCATTGATGTAATGTAAAGGAGGTTTCCCCCTCAAAGAGGCTGATTTCTAAGTCATGATCTATCTTTTATTCTATTTTGTGAGCTGGATGCATAAAATAGAAACCCAACAGGAACCTGCGGTATAAATTTGAAAATAATAGAAATTTGGGTAGCTATGTTAGAGTGGTTGGGGTTGAGAAATCTCAAAGAACTTGTATCATGCCTAGGTCCATATACACACCCTTCTCATGAATGATGTGCCACATATATTGAAACTGGGTCATACCAAAAGTACATTTGTCCAAATTGGAACACAACTTATGCTATCACAGGGTTTGGAGGACCTTCCAAATATGGTTTAGGTTCTCTTCCCAACTTGGAAGAATATCAGGATGTTGTCAAAATACACTACCATGAATGAGTTGGTGAAGGGTCACAATATATCATCCATGAGCCTTATGAAGGTTGTGGGGGAATTCGTCAACCTAAAAGGCATGACCAACCATTAAAAAATGCCCTCCGTGGGTTGGAAGATAATATTCCACACATCATAGGATTTGATTGACATCTAGTGATAACAAGACTTAAAATAAATATTGCTGAAATATTTGGCCTCGATGATTTGGTCAAGAATGTCATCAATCTATGGGATTGGAAACCTATTCATGACAATGATATTATTCAACACTCGATAGTCAATATAGATTTTGTAGGTGTCTTATATATTCTATACCAACACGATCGACTCCCATGCGGTGACGAACTTGGCATGACATACCATTTATGCAGTTGCTCCAAAATATGCTTCTTAATTTCATCATTCTATAGAGTAAGGCATTGGTAGATTGGTCTGTTGGGTAGCAGCATGCCTGGGTTCAGATTGATGAAGTGCTTGGCCTAAGAGTGCAAGGGTATCCCTGTGGGTTAGGTGAATATGTTTGTGTACTCCTCCACAACCTTATACATATGTTGTTGTTGTCTAGATGTTGTGGATGTCGCCACATTCTTCTTCTTTCCCTAAGGGAAAATCATAAGGAAGAAAAATTTCTTGGTCTAGGAAATGATATTACTAAATTTTTTAGTAGATATAAAAGGTATGTGGTGTACCTTAAATAATGTGTATAACTTATGACCCAAAGAATTAATAACACTATGAGGCATAGACTCATAAAAAATATGATGTTTCCAAAAGTATGGTTAGCCTAATAATACATTACAAACTTCAAGAGGAGAAACATCACACAATATTAAATATTTGAAGGGCTTGATGTTTTAGGGAAAGCAACGCTCCTTGGTGAGAGATATATCATTCTTAATGAAGCCACCCAATGGTGTGAGACTATGGGTGGGTGTGGTTGGTACAGACAACTACTCCATGACCTTTGCTAATATTAGTTTCTTTTGGCTTCCGATGTCAACAATGAGCTATAATGGAGAACCCTTCACCCACATCTATGAGTGGAAGAGCCACTCCCCATCCTCTAGATATTCAGGCTCAATCTTATCGATTTTGGTGGTTGCAAAGGTGGCATTGGGCTCCACATAAATAATATTCTTCCCTTTATCATTCCCTTTGTGAGCTTCTAACTCACAGTCAGAACATGCATATCATTCAAAAAAATTCACATCGGCCAATAGTGATTGCATGGCTTGACACTCACTTGTATTATGAGTGGGACTCTTATGGGACTCACACCATTTCACTATGTTTCTTTTTGTCTTCGAGGTGTTCTTATTTTCTTCTGGCTTCGATGAGTTGTCGTGAGTTGCCCTGCCTTGCATTTTTCCTTTGTTGTGCAGTTTGAGGGCAGCTTTCCTGTGCATCAGATTCAAATTTCCAAAGTCTCGTTTATTTTTTTTAAACTTACGCTCATTCTAGGCCGCATAGTCTTATTTTGCACCAAGCAAGGAGGTGTTGAGGAATTCCATTTCTTCCTAAATATATTTTTGAGAGAAACTGTTTTACTTGAGCATGAGGTGTATTTTTGAATCTTTGATAGCTCCCCATGGGGTAATATTGCTCCTTGATGGCATATTAGAAATAATTCCATGTGGTTGTAGTTGAAAAAAATGAGGGTTATCTCTGTCCCTGTATTCATAGTAGGATTCCCACGAGTCCTTGCCATCAGGGGCGAATTTGAGGACTGAAAATGTAATATTTTCTCCATTGGAAAATTCATGAACCGAAAAAAAATCCTTCAAAAATATTAACCATATATATATATACGATGTCTCCATCTATCTTGCTTTAAAATATGAGAATTTCGAAGTTGACTTATACCTTAAAAGGAGTGGCATCTCTAGAGTGGCTACTAGATAAAGGTGTGTCATATTTGGGTAACTTCCGAAGGTTGTGGGAAAGGTTATCCCTCATCATTTTCCTCTGTTGCTCGATGCTTCCTCGAGAAATATTTTGAAAGGATCTCAGACTCCCTCATATTTTTTTTCTTCTCACATGGGAGATCGTCGGGGTTTGTGAGGTTGGTCTTGCAAATTTTAAATGAGTTTGAATCCTAACTCCTTATAAGTTGACCTTGTGGGGGGAATGCAAAGAAAAATAGAGAAAGAGTAGAATGTTGTCATACTACTAATCTAGAATTATGCATGAGTGAAACTTAATGAATAGGTGCGAAATAAGGAGATATCAAAAATAAGAAATAACAATGAAACTTAATGAATAAGTGCCAAGAGACACTACCGCTCAAATTTGTTGTGGAGTCCTTAAATGTTTTGAATGTTTACCCATAGGTGCATGAAAATATCTCATGCAAATAAAAGGAACCATGAGAAGTCATTTTATTTTTATCTTCAAGTCACAATATTTATTTTACATATCAAATTATTCAAGAACCTAACAAGTTATTTGAATAGATGACTTTAAAAGTTGATCCCAAAAATAGAACCATAATCATATCTTGACTTATCAAGGTTTAAAATACCTAAAATAGGAGCATTGTAAATCTTCCAATTCAAAATTTCAAAATAGGTTTTCTGAAGTTGCATTCCATTGAGATAGTTTGTATCCTATGGTCAATACAATAAGATGAACTAGATTTTCTAGAAACTTCCTGTGTTGGTGAGCTCCAATAATCCTCTAGGAATGGTAAATTTTTCTAAGCACAACCAATTCATAATGACCATTGCATTTTTTGTTTTCCATGCCACTAGAAATCCAAACTATAATAGGTTTTCTTCAAATGTGTATTTTTCCATTTTATCTTGCAATTTCTTCTCTCAAATGGTTCAAAGCACCATTTTCAAGTTTCACTTAATCTTTTCCCAAGATATGCTAAAGATGAGAACATTGTTGATGATTGAGAAAAGTAATGGAAAAATAGTTCAGGAATGGTCTTTTGTCCTCATTTGGACTTGATAGTAATTGGATTAGATGTGAAGTGTTGTACATAGTGGTTTTGGAAAAACTTAAAAAAATATGCCGCATAAATAGATATTGATTTCATTAAATTCAAAAAACTACAATATGATGTTAGGTCCCTATATTACTAGTATAGTCCCTTATTTTTGTTAGTGTAACCCCCTTATTGTTATTATTGTACCCTTGTAATCTCTATATTCTTATTATTGTGCCCTTAAATTATTATTGTTAGGTTGGCTAGGATTACATTGTGGCCCCATGGACTCCTATATATAGAAAGAGGTTTTGTAATTTGCATCATCCAAGAATTGTTCATTCATGTAATGTATTAGAGGTTTCCTCCTCGAAGTGGGTTATTTATAAGGCATTGACATCTCTTTTCTTCTATTTTTGGAGATGGTTTCACAACATTTGGTATCAGAGCTTGGGATTCTAGGGTTTCGCTGTTCCAAACAGGTCATCGTGGAATTTTCGCTATAAAAATTTTTCTACGAAGGTTCAGAAGCTGCAATTTTTAGAGTGCGAAGACAAAATCCTAAGGAACATCATTGAAAAAATTAATAGCTTGGTTCGCAAAATTTTCGGAGATATGATCTGTGGAATTTAGGTATTTTTGCAGGCTCCTGAATTTCACTTAAAAAGGTCATCACGGAATTTTTGCTATAACTTTTTTTCTACAAAGGTTCAGAAGCTGAAATGTTTAGAGTGTGAAGTTGAAATCCTGAGGAAAATCGTCGCAAAATTTTAGAGCTTGGTTTGTAATATTGTTGGAGATATGATCGATGGAATTTAGGTCTTTTTCAGGCTCTCGAATTTCATCTCAAAGAGCTGATCGTGGGAAAATATTCATAACTCTCTCTCTAAGCATCAAATTAGAATTCTGTAAAAAGTGACTAGAATTACACGGACTGTAGTTTCCTTTCTATAAATTTCAGATACGAAGGAGCAAAAAGTAACACGTGGCCAATCGTACAATTTCACTCTACTGAAGCAGTCCATAATTAGGTCATTGTGGGAGATTGGACATAACTTTGTCTTCAAGAATCCAAATCAAGTCAGACTTGTGGCATTTGAAAGAAGCTCCATAGGACTACTACAGGGCTAAATTTCAGATATTTAGGATCTGCAATTATAGAGATAAGTTAATTTCAATATCAAGCTCCTCAAAAGCAAGTAAAAGGTGTGTTTTTTTTTTTTCCGAAATTGCATAAGTCTTGTTTGAAGAATCAATTTGAATTGATTCCAAGGGAATATTATAGAATAGATATCAGTATTGGATTCTTAAATGGCCCCTAAAAAGAATGCAACACCCATTAGGCCTTTATAAGTCTATACTATAACTCATGAAGACGAATAATGGCAACATGACATATCAAAATTACAAGGACAAGCGCAAAAAAAATTTCTCTCGCAAAGAGCAACAAAAAATGACATGGAAGTTTTGAAGAAAGGCATGGAATCTAATATGGATGGTTTGAAGAATGGCATGGAAGCTAAGATGGGTGGCATGGAAGATGGCAATGAATCTAGGGTGGATGAAATGGAAGCTAAGATGGAAAACATGAAGAATGATCTAAAAGTAGACATGGAAGGTTTGACAAATTTGATACAGAAAATGTTTCCTAGTGGTGAAAAGATAGTAGAAGAAACTCATGATGAGAACGAAATAAATGCTAATCGTGATTTCATAAACTCTAATGTTGGCGGGAAGAACCACCATAATCCAAAAACGAATATGAAGAATTTTGATGGAAAGGATCATGTAACATGGATACTATAGATGGAGCAATATTTTGATCTCAATAATGTGCAAAACACACAGAAGGCACACATTGCAAATTTACATTTAGAACAAAATATATTTGTATGGTATCAATGGCTTTGCTCCTGTAAAAAAATTGTCACTTGGTCAATTTTTACAGAGGAAATGATATCACATTATGAGGATACAAAGAGAAACGCCTTCTTTAGCCAATTGATAAATATCAAAAAAAAGGGTTTAGTGGGGGAGCACATTGAGGACTTCCAAAAATTGAATATAAGGGTAACTGATATTTGAGAGTAACACAGAATTGATCTCTTCATGGTTACTTTAAAGGATAACATCCAACATGAAGTTCATGTTTTGGAACTTGATTAATTGGAGAATGCATTTAGGTTGGAAAGAAAAATTGAATGTAAAATTATGGCGACAAGGAAGCCTACCACTCACTTCTATAAAGAGGGAAGTGTTGCTACTCCTAGATTTCAACAACCTACAAGGTTAACACCACAACAATTGGAAGAAAAAAAAGGAAAAGGGCGTTGCTACAATTGTGATTGCAAATACACTAAAGGTCATAAGTGTGCTGAGAAGAAATTATTTTATATAGATTGTGAAGAGGAAGAAGAAAATGAACAAGAAGATGATATACAAAGGGAACCAACCCTAGAAGAGGAAGAAATGAGTCCAACCATATCGTGCAATGTATTGGCAGGAATTACCACTCCTCAAACTCTTGAGATCGAAGGACATATCAATAAGAAAAAGGTAATAATGTTGATTGATTCAGGTAGTAACCATAATTTTATTCATTGTAAGGTAGCCAAGGAATTGAATTGTTTCCTATACCCAGCACCAAAATGTCAAGTGATGGTTGCAAATGGAGGAACTATAAATTTCTTTGGAAAATGCCATAATATCAAGCTAAGCATGGGGGAATATGTATTTAATAGTCCAATTCTTTCCATTCCTATGGGAGGTGTTGATTTTGTACTAGGAGTACAATGGTTACAATCTTTGGGGATGGTAGCTTTTAATTTTCAAGAAATTTTCTTGAAATTTTTTTCAGAAGGAAATGAGGTCAAATTACGAGGTATTGTAGGAAAGCTAGGAAATATAATAATCTCTAATGTCATGATAAAGCTTCTAAAGAAAGAACAACGAGGCATAATTTCACAATTATGGTCACTAGAAGTTCCAACATCAAAATCATCTATTTTTGCAGATCTCCAAAAAGTATTGGACAATCATTCCAAGGTTTTTGAAACTCCTAAAGGACTCCCACCTATTTGTGATCATGATCATGCTATTCATTTGATTCTAGAAAGTGTTCCTCCAAACATAAGACCTTATAGATATCCTTATGTCCAAAAGAATGAAATTGAACGTATGATTGCAAAAATTTCAGAGGCAAGTATAATTCAACCTATTCAAAGTTCTTTATCTACTCCTGTAGTATTGGTACACAAGAAGGATGGATCATGGCGTATGTGTCCCGATTATAGGGAGCTCAATAAGCTCACCATTAAATATAAATTTCCCATTCCTGTGATTGATGAATTATTGGATGAATTACATGGAGCAATTTATTTTACCAAGTTGGATCTTTGTTCAAGATATCATCAAAATAGAATGAAGAATGAAGATATTCTGAAAACAACATTTCGAACTCATGAGGGTCATTATGAATTTTTGGTCATGCCTTTTGGCCTTACCAATGCACCTTCTACATTTAAAGGGTTTATGAATTCCATTTTCAAACCCTTCCTTAGAAAATTTGTGCTAGTATGTTTTGATGATATACTAATCTACAACAGCTCTTGGAAGGATCATGTTCAACATGTTGATAGGGTGCTCAAACTATTGCAGGAGAAACAATTATATGAAAAAACATCCAAACGTTTCTTTGGAGTACAAGAGGTGGAATATTTTGGTCATATTGTATCTCACGAGGGTGTTAAGGTAGACTCTAAAAAAATTAAAGCCATTAAGGAATGGAAAGTCCCAAAAACCATAAAGCAGTTGCAAGGATTTCTCGGGTTAACAGGGTATTATTGCAAGTTTGTTAAGACTTATGGGAGAATAAAAACACCTCTAACAACATTATTGAAGAAAGATGCATTTTCATGGACTCCTGAAGCAACTAAGGCCTTTGAACATCTTAAAGAGGCAATGTGCCTAGCACCGGTCTTAGCTACGCCAGACTTCACAAAAACCTTTATTGTGGAATGTGATGCCCCAGGAAATGGAATTGGTGCAGTTTTAATGCAGGAAGGAAGACCCATTGCTTTTGAAAGTCGTCCAATCAAAGGAAAGTATTTACAAAAACCTATTTATGAGAAGGAAATGTTAGCAATACCGCATGCACTAAAGAAATGGCGAACTTACCTAATGGGAAGACACTTCAAGGTAAAAACTGATCATGATAGTCTTAAACACTTTTTGGAACAAAGAATATCTTTAGAAGAGCAACAAAAATGGGTCACAAAGATGTTGGGTTATGACTTTGAAATAATCTACAAAAAAGGGAAGCTAAATGTTGTTGCAGATGCACTCTCAAGAAATAATGAAGAGGTGGAAGCATTGCTTTGTGCCATTCAAGAATGAAGAAGTGTGGACACTCATTCAAAAGTTACATCAAGATCCTAGTACATTTGATACATTTTTTTGGAAAAATGATTCCTTATGGTACAAAGATCACTTATATCTTTGTAAGAATTCCCAACTAAAACAAAATATTATTTTAGAATTGCACACTTCTCCTTTAGGAGGACACTCAAGATTTTTAAAAACTTACCATAGGGTGAAGAAAGAATTTTTTTGGGATGGCCTTAAATATGATATTCAAAATTTTGTGGCAGAATGTTTGGTTTTCCAGCAGAATAAAGTTGAGACAATTAATACCCCGGGTCTTCTACAACCTTTATCCATTCCAAGTCAATGTTGGGAGGAGATTTCAATGGATTTTATCACAGGTTTACCTAAGTCCGAAGGAAAGAGTGTCATCATGGTGGTGGTAGTTGATAGACTTACAAATTAGGCAGAGTTTTGTGCATTATCTCATCCATTTAAAGCAAGTATAGTTGCTACTACATTTATGGACACAATTCAAAAGCTACATGGAAACCCAAGGGTTATTGTGAGCGACAGAGATCCCATTTTTACCGGAAATTTTTAGATGGAGTTATTTTCTTGTTTGGGTACTCAATTAGCTCATAGCTCATCTTATCATTCTCAATCCGATGGTCAAACTGAGATAGTAAATAAATGTTTGGAAGGATATCTTCATTGTTTTGTATCTGATAAACAAACATAATGGGTCAAGTGGTTACCTCTCGCTAAATGGTGGTATAAAACTTCCTTCCATATTGTAGCAAAAATGATCCCATTTATGGCACTTTATGGATATCATCCACCATCCATCACATCATCTTTAAGAGAAAATTTGAAGGTTCAAGAAGTGGAAGATCACATCAAGCATCAGCAATAAGTTCTCCAACTCTTAAAGAACAACCTGAATTTGGCACAAAATCGAAAGAAACCACAGGCAGATCAACATTGCAGAGAGAGAAGTTTTGATGTAGGAGACTGGGTATTTTTACGGCTACAAGCATATAAACAAATGTCCCTCAAGCAAGCTAAGAAGGATAATAAATTATCGCCAAAGTACTATGGTCCTTACAAGGTGTTGCAAAAGATTGGTACTATGGCATACAAATTGGAGCTTCCTGCTTCTTCACGAGTGCATAAAATTTTCCATGTTTCATGCTTAAAGAAGGTTATAGGTGAAAATCTTCCAGTTCAAACAATATTTCTAGAACTTCATGAGGAAGGAAAAATCATATTGGAACGTGAAGCAGTCATGGAAACAAAAACTCGATAGCTACAGAATCGATCAATTTCAGAGTATCTCATCAAGTGGAAGAACTTACCCACTGTAGATTCTACATGGGAGGATGATAATTTTATACAAAAGCACCCAGAGCTACTCAAACGTTGAGGACAACACTTTTTTGAAGGAGAGGGGCATGTTAGGTCCCTATATTACTAGTATAGTCCCTTATTGTTGTTAGTGTAACCTCATTTTTATTATTGTACCCTTTTAACCCCCATATTTTTATTATTGTGCCCTTAAATTATTATCGTTAGGTCGGCTAGGATTATATTTTCGCCCCATTAGGATTAAGTTGTGGCCTCGTGGACTCCTATATATAGAAAAGAGGTTTTGTAATTTGAATCAATCAAGAATTGTTCATTCATGTAATGTATTGGAGGTTTCTCGCTTGAAGTGGCTTATTTCTAAGGCGTTGAGATCTCTTTTCTTCTATTTTTGGAGCTGGTTTCACAGCATATGTTTACAATGAGAATGGAAAAAAACTAGTTTGGGTGATGGTAGCTTATCTCTGAAAAAATATGTGGGAGCTATATGCCTTTGAAATATGTTACAATGAGGCTCAAGGGAATTTTTATTATTGAACAACAAAGGGAAACACTAAAAAATCAAAACCCTAACCCTAGGTGATGGAACACCAAGAATATTTTGGCGTCATTAGGGTTCGTTGGGCAACCAACTTATTGGGTAGTACCTTGGTCATATGAGAGGTATTTGGGGTGTATGATACATCATTGGAAATATTTGTTCCATTACTATTGGATTTGCACTTGTCCCATTCTTATGGGCCTATTGTAGACATAAAAAAAATTCCTTTAGGGGTCCAAAACAACTCTTGAATTTAGAGACCCGAAAATTGATAAAAATCGTAAATGTTCTTACAATGAAAAAAACTCATGAACCCTTGATATTGAAATCACACAGTTCAAAACTTTTAGAAGATCAATTTTTATATCCAAAATAAAGAAATATAAATGAAACTTAATGAATAGGTGTCAAATAGGGATATATGAAAAGGAATAAATAACAATGAAAATTAATGAATAAGTGCCAAGAGACACTACCCCTCAAATGCGTTCTGGAGTCCTTAAATGTTTTAGATGTTTACCCATAGGTGCATGAAAATATCTCTTGCAAAGAAAAGGAACCATGAGAAGTCATTTTATGTTTATCTTCAAATAACAATATTTCTTTTAAAGATGAAATTATTCAAGAACCTAACAAGTTAAGTGAATATATGAATTTACAAGTTGATCCTAAAACTAGCACCATAATCATATCATGACTTAGCAAGGTTTAAAATACCTAAATTTGGAGCATTGTCAATCTTCCAATTCAAAATTTCAAAATAGTTGTTATCAAGTTGCATTCCATTGAGATATTTTGTATCCTATCATCAATACAATAAGATGAACTAGATTTTCTACAAACTTCCTAAGTTGGTGAGCTCCATTAATCCTCTAGGCATCTTAAATTTTTCTAATCTCCTCCAATTCATAATGCCCATTGCATTTTTTGTTGCCCATGCCACTAGAAAAGCCAACTAAAATAGCTTGTCTTGAAACCTATATTTTTCCATTTTATCTTGCAATTTGTGCTCTCAAATGGTTCAAAGTACCATGTTCAAGTTTTACCTAGTCTTTTATGGAGATATGCTAAAAATGATAACACCATTGATGATTGAGATAAATAATAGAAAAATAGTTCAGGAATAGTCTATTGTCTTCATTTGGACTTGATATTACTTAGATTAGATGTGAAGTGTTGTACATAGTGGTTTTGGAAAAATTTACAATGGAATGTTTCATGCACGTACAATATTTCCCTCATAAGATATTAAAAATAAATTTTGTTTTAGATTTTTTTGTAAATTTAAATTCACACAAAAAATTATTCTAATCTCTAAAAAAAAAGTAAGTATGAAAAAATGTTATTAATATTATTTGTGTTTCTATTTTATTAATGATTAATGTTTTTTTTTTGTTTTTCTACATATTAAATTACTTTATATTTAGAATTATATATAGAGATTTAAAAGAATTTGTTTACAAACCTTCCATTGTACTTAGTATTTTATATAGAAATTTGAAACTATTTTTTCACAAATTATGTTAAATATTGAGTTTATAAATTACTTTAAATATAAAATATATAGAGGAAATTATTTTGATAAAAGTGTAATATATTGAGGGATTTGGATAAAAGTAAAATATTAGAAATAATGTATTAAATATAGTGCTAATAAATATTATTGAATATAGTGCACTGTGTGTTGGAGGGCCATGAGGTGCTCTATGAAGACACTCCTTGACGTAAATTTAGGAGTTCAATTTCCTAGGGTGATATATTAGACATGATGAAGCCAAACTTACAAAAGAAAAAATATTACTCTTGAATTTTCATAGAGGTTGATTTTTTCTCTAATGTAAATGTTGTGTTTTTCTATTAATTTCTTGATTTTTCTTAGAGGTTGAATTTTTCTCTATTGTAAGTCATATTTATGTATTTAATGTAATTATTTTTATAGGCTACTAGCAACTAATGTACCTAGCCATGATTTATACATAGTATGCCTCAATTCCATTGCTTCTTTGCTAGACACTATTAGTGTTTCTCATGAAATTAAATATTTTACTGAAGGTAAGGTAAAGACAATTGTGCAAGATTTTTCTCCTTTTATCATCTAGCTTGCTATCAAACTTTCTTCAAATTTATGTTTCCCAATAAGACCATCCAACATTGAAGATAAGAGAGTTCACATGATAGAACATGTTAAAGAGGTGTATGATAAACAGGTGCAATTTAACTAGAGAAAGGGAAAACCCACCCAATGAAATTTCACTAACCATTGGCCAAAACCATGGCCAATCTAGCCAAGTGAGCTTTCATAGCTCACCTCTAGCCTCTCTTACAATTAATTATTCCAAGCCCAAAACCATGGGTGCACAATAACATGTGCCTCAAAACTACCTCATTGTTTAACCTCTTCAACCTTCACTGTAACCCTATCCAATTTACTTAACATTCCCCCCTTCAACTTGACTTGGGGTTCCTTAACTAAATCCATCTTACCTTGCCAAGTGAGTCAACCAGGCTGTACTCAATCTGGCCCTTACCCCCCTCAAATTTTTTTTACCTTGGTATCTCTTAACCCAACATCCCCTTATCACTTAGGTCTAACCCAAACTTTACCACAAATTATCCAAGGGTACACCCCCTATCACCTAGGTCTAACCTAGACTTTACATTCAAATTCCATTCCATGCAATACCATGAGCCTAAAGCCATGGGTGCACAATACCATGAGCCTAAAACCATGGGTGCACAATTCCATGTGCCCCAAAACTACCTGATTATTTAACCTCTTCAACTTTGAATCTAACCCCCATTCAATTTGCCTAACATTCCCCCTTCAACTTGATCTCCATCTAACCTTTCCAAGTGAGTCAACCCACCCCTTCTCACTCTAGTCCTTATGCCCTCAATTTTTTTTAACCTAGATATGTCTTAACCCAACATCCCTCTATCACCCAGGTCTAACCCAGACTTTGCCCGAAATTACCCAAAGGTAAGAACACCTTAAATACAACAATATGCCCATTTACATGTAAAAATTTGACTTCATTATTATAAATACATATATTTTAATTCATTGTTACTATCTTCCATATTCTACTTTCCATGTGCCTTGACCACTCTAAGATGCCTTTTGTAACAACTATGCCTCTTCATAGCTTGAACCCCATCTCCTCCTCCTGAGATTTCTTAGCCACAAAGCATATCTCCACATAGTGAAGCCTTCATACGACTTTGGTGTTCATGATTTAAACTTTGGTGCAACCAACCATCATCATATTCAGAGAAAATCCTTTGAGTTCCAATTTTCTTGTTCCCAAATATAACCATGCCCCACATATTTGCTAGCTCCACCCCTAGTGCCTTTGTCACAAAAAAAAAATCCATTGGATACAAAATTTATCCTAGATTTAGATCAAACTATTCCAACAACTCACCATGGGTGTACTGATCCCCATTTAGTTATTGCTGTGGATGTGGCTTGAAATTCTAGTTCTCCCTACAACTCATCAAGAAATATCCCATCTTCACCCACATGAGTGTTCCACAGATCCGGGGTCCCATGGGCTCTCAAGATTCGTAGTGCTCAATTGATTAAACTCATTAGCACCCATTTCAGGTCTCCTGATCATGCAAGCACATGCACTCGCGTGCTTCTTCTCTCTTATGCCTCATTCATGGCTACATCTCATGGTAGTGCCATGCTTCTTCTCTCTTGTGCCTCATCCATGGTATGGAGAAAAAAAGCATGCATGGCTTCCATATTTTCTAAGACCACCATGACGACCGTCCCTTCTTATAT
Source organism: Pinus albicaulis (assembly GCA_034641835.2). Lineage (NCBI taxonomy): Eukaryota > Viridiplantae > Streptophyta > Pinopsida > Pinales > Pinaceae > Pinus > Pinus albicaulis. Next base: position 1,594,411,017 of record CM076581.1, read on the forward strand.
CTCCTCTTGGTTATTGGTCTTGAAGCTTGTGATCCCATTCAGGAATCCAACTCTCTGAAGATCCATTAAACCAATGGAAACAAATTGCTTCACACACCCTTGAGATGAGTTCCCTCAACTCACACCATGATTTAATGCTACTACCACCTTCCAAATAGAATTCACACATTGTGCAATGGTGGACTCATGTATTCGGTAAGAGTATGCTCATAAAATTTCTGAAGTGGCAACTTCAAATTTTGAGCATGCTAGATATGACCAAATCTAAATTTAGATCATATGACCCGAACTAAATTCTAACAACACCAAACTCCTTAAGCCCAGAATTGCAAATTTATTTTGGTCCTCCTCCATAATCTTAGCCCTCCATGGGATTCCCTATTATTCCTTTTGATTGTGCTATCACCAAAGCCATCGACACCCTCATGTTGTAGAGTCCACTTTACTAGGCCCTCCACCCAACACGCATTAGCCTTCCTCAACGATCTAGATCACCAAGCATGACAAAAAAAAATTGCAAACTTAGTGCTTCTTTTGACGATTTAGATACAAGATGTCACTTTGTTGATATTTTGTCATATCTCTCCATCCACCTTCTCTCTATACACCATTCCATATAACCCTTAGCAACAAAAGCTTATTTTTCAACTTTGACAAGACCAAGCTTGTATATGTACTTCATCAAGGACAAGGATTTGTCAAAATTTTATATCAACTAATACTTTTTGTTTGTTTCAATCAAAATTTAGTTTTAAAATCATAGTTTTTTCTAGATCCAAAGCTTCCTTTGAAATCGTTCTCTTTTTCAAGATTCAAAATTCCTTATGAGGTCAAGGAAGAACTAGTATAAGGATTTTCATTAAGAAAAGTAATACAATGTTCATATATTAGAGCATGAGAAGTTGAAACCTTTATTTAGATTTGAGGTCATTTAAACAGTGAAAAAATACAAAATATATCCTTAAATATTAGGGTTTACATCCTAAAAACCCTAGACATACCAATGAATAGAGAAGGATTTTTTTTCTTACAATTAGGGATCTATTTACTAGATCAAGTAAGTCACATTCCCAATGTCAATAAAATTTACAAATGAAAAAAATTACAATGATATAAATACATAACACACATAAATTAATAATTATGTTTATTTTATTGAAAAAAAAAATGCAAGATAATATATAAACAAAAAAAACTAAAATCTCATTTTTTTTTAAAATAAAACAATATTTTTTTTATATAAAAAGTGGGTTTAATATCAAAATAAATAATCATATTACAAAGTCACAAAAACAGATTAATTAAATCCACTAATATGTAATTCCCAAAACTTCATATTCAATAGTGATATTAAACTTATTAAAGTCATCCAAACCATACATATTTGTACAGTACAAATAAACTCTTCCTTTCCGTAAAAAAATTTCAAAAAATCACCATTTTGCATTTGAATTTTCTTTTATATCCTATTTCTAGTAATTATAAATTTTCACAAAATATTGTATCTTAACGATTTCAAATAAGAAGACTAAATGTATGAGAGGCCCCATCCCGTCTTTATGTAGATATATATAATTGCAAAAAGAGATTTCACTTAACAATTAAATACTTCAAACAAAGATGACTATGGGTCGGTAGAGGAAGAAATGGAAAAATGATTTCCTCTAGTAGGCGGAAGAAAAATTTATCTTCACTGCTATCTTTTGCATGAAGAGATGCAGTTGGAGCTACGGCGACCACCGCTGCTGCTTACCCACTGAAAGATTCTTTAGATATTCATCTTATCTATTTCATTTATTCTTATTTTTTCAAGCTGATATATTTCCTATTGCATTACAAAAGATGGACTTGGAGGGTAAGCCTCTATCCATTATCTTCTAGACTTCCTTGCTTAGGAAAGAGGGTAGTGATTCCACCTACACAGATTTTTCAAACCTCTTTCTACATCCAGCAATGAACATTTTGAATAAAGCAGAATAGCCCAAAGTCAGTGATGAAATGAAAATAATCCTGCAAATTTTAGAACAGAGTAAAGTAGGATATTGGTATCTCTATGAGAAGCATACAGAGTTAATAATTTTTGGATCCAACTTATTACCTTATAAGTTTCCTAGATATATGAGTATGAGAATTTTTGCACTGGAGTATTTGAAACAAATTCTCAATTCTGATTCTATTTACTTCATGGCTACTAGAAAAAAGACTCAATTTAAGCTAAATAATTAGGTTGGTCCCTTTATCATAAACCACAGAGATGTAGAAAAAGAAATCACAAAGAGATTAGCAGAGTTTAAATTTCAAGAAAGTTTTTCATGGAACTATGATCCTCAAGGGATCCTGAGAAGTCTAAGGGAAAAATGCAAATTGACTCCCTTCATACATGAGCTTAAGCCTGAGATTGAGAAATTTTCCAACCAAGTTGAATCGGTGGAAAATACACTAACAGATACAGCTAGTACAACTGAGACAACAGGTAAAATGAATACATCACAGGCTCTTAAACTTATAAAGTAGCCATAAATATCAGAAAAAAGAGGGAGAGAAGAAGGAGAATACACAGAAGAAACAAATACAGAAAATAAATTCAAACTAATTTATAATAAAAGGCTTAAACTCAGTTCAATTGAAAAAGAAAAGATGATTGACATTGAAGATACAAATGCTCCAGAAGTAAATAATGATGAAGCAACAGTGATAGTGAATGAAATACTTGCAGAAATTGAAAAAGACAAAAAAACAAGTAAAGATGACACTCAAATGATTGAAAAACATAATAATATGGAGGCCTCTTCCTCACAAACAGCCGAGGAAAAGGATTTAGACATCAAGGAGAAATGTAAGCAGATAAAGCAGAAGAATGAGGAAATCAAATCAGAAATATATTCTCAATTCCTCAAGCAAAAACTTGGGAATCAAAATAGGCTACTGATAGCCTTTGATTATTCTAAAAACAAGATGATTATGTAATTTTTGCAACCAAATACCTTAGCACCAAAAATAGTTGTATATTATAAAAAGGTGGAGTTTCAGGTAGACACTGAAAATGTTCATGAGCTGGACGAAATTGAATTCCATAGACAACTCTAAAATGTTGTATTCAACAGTTGTGACTAAAGAAATGAGTGCTACCAAGTTATAGAATACTGTCCTTAATATGCAGGATCAAATGAAGTTAGACAAGGCATATTTGTATGCAAAGGACCTAAGGATTAAAGCCTTTTAGGATCTAGTTTTACAGGTGGGATATGATCCCTCAAATATTCAAGCAGAAAAATAATTGGTTAAGAAAAAGAATGATGATATTGCAGCTTTGAGGAAACAACTTAAGCTTCCTCAAAGTGAACATCCACAAACCAAAGAAATCCTTCAAGATCAAACTGAAAAAGAAGAGTTGATGAAGCTCATCCTAAAATTAAGTGCTCAGATCAAAGAAATGGCATCCCAAATGGACCAGCTTGTCCAAGAGAAGGAAACTGGGAAAGAAACTGACACACCTATCATTCCTTCAGTTATACCAGTGATTACCATAGCAGTGGCTTCCACATTAGGAGAGAAACTAGTACCAAAAGAACCAATGGAAATTGTAGTGCTAGTTATTTCAGCTACTACTTCAGCAATAGACTCTTCTACTACACATGTTCAACAAACATATGAAGCAGGAAAAATTGTTAAAGCTATGGAGGAAATGTCTTTGAAAACTAATGAAATCAACAGCCTAAAGAAGATTATTGATAATCTTGAAGCTACAAATAAGTTAGCTCTGATAAATGCTAAAACCCATGAACAGAAAGCAATCAGATTGGTAGAACAGATCAAGAATTTACAAAAAGAGTTAAGTTTCACTGAGCAAATTTCATTTGTAAAAAATCATGTGTGGACAAACATAATTGAAGCCTTCAATTCAGGTTATATATGAGCAGAGAGATTTATTATTAGCACCTCAAGCAGAGATTCAAAATACCAAGGATGAGTTAATTGATAAGCCTACTCAGGCTTTAAAACTCATCACATTCTTGAACAACAAGAACATGAGAGAACTGGAGGAATTACAAGTATTGGACAAAATAGAAACAATTTTATAGATTAAAAGGGTTGTAACTAAGAATAATTTGATGAACAATCTGGAAGAGAAATGTGAATCAATGAACATTTCCATAACAAATTTTATGGTAAAATACACAAACTTAAGATAGAGGGGCCTGCCAGACATCCATGTTTTTAATGAAAAACTAATGCCCCAAAAAGATTATGATAAAAAGATCAGGGAATTTTCTAAGGAACAAGTCAACAAACCATTACCACAAGGCACTCCCACAAGAAAATTCCTCCTTCAACATTTTGAAGCTTTTTTCCTTTTACAACATGAGATTAAACATCTCTTTGTTTTGAAGCCTACTTTTTCTAAATACACAGAGGCTGATGATAATTTTAGGAAGCTAAATAATGTGAAAATTCCAAATGAAGAATAGTGGAAAACATTTACTGATTTAATGTAACAATGAGAGGTAAAACAGTGAAGAAAGATTACCTTCAAAAAACAGTCAAGAAAGTAGTAAAAATGAACAGTGAAATTAAAAGACATCTTGTTGATTTTACTATAAAAAGACATATTTTTATAGCAGTAAACAGTGAAACTATAGCAACGTTAAAGAGTATCAGATGAAAGAGTGTTAGAGAAGGCAAGTCAAAAGCCTGATATTTTCTAGCAGTGAGGAAGCAAGACATCTAATCAATCAAAAGCTCCTTGTTAGATAAAACCGTCCTATTTATTTTGGATAAGATGACAACTTGCCGATCTGTTAAGCAGTTGTCCCTCTTATTATGTAAAGATTTTTTTTTTTTTCCTAAAGATATTCCTAGATTTCTCCTAGGACATTTGTAACTACATTTTGTATAAATAATTCTACATTAGAAGTATTCAGTGTGGAATAAAATTGTTGGACATTACTATAGACATTTTTGCTTAACATTGGAGGCTATTGTGCGTTTTATTTCAAAATAGCAGACTAGACAGGCTGACTGACATCATAATTCAGGATCCCTGTGATAAGCTGATGAGTGAAGTACTTCCTACTTTTCATTGTTTCCTTTTCTAAGTTTCATGCATTCATTATATGTTTGTTTTGTCTGAATGTGTAACTAGGAGTATTACTACAGGATTAGTCAAGTGCTCCCTGTCTTTAACTAGTTTCCATTTTAATGTTTTCTTCTAATTTTCAGTGCTGAGAATTCTTAATTGCTCTCACTCCCGTTTGGCCTCTACCTCCTACTTCCATTTTCTGGATCAAAGGATCCTTAACTACTCTTTATCCCAATCATACCACCTCACAAAAACCACTTTACCAAATCTCTGAGGGTTATCCATATTTCCCTGAATATATTTGTACCGTTTAGTCTTGATTTCTAGTGCTGCTAGCTTGATTTAGACTCCATATCCCAATGGAAAAGTATATTTCTCTCTAGTTTACCTCCAAGTGATTTTTCTGCACCAAACCCTTTAAACCAAAAACAAATTTTACTTTCATAACTAGCCTAACATTTATAAATCAAACAAAGATAAATCTTAAAGAGAGAGCCCTCTCTGAATTCTAGGAAGGCTAGATCCTAGAATTTGAAGTAGGTTTGTGGTCACCTCTAGTATTCTTTGACTAAAAAATCAAAATCCCACAACTTAAGAAATTACTGGAGTGATAACATATTGAAACTTGTATTTTTCCATTTTATCTTGTAAGTTGTGCTCTCAAATGGTTCAAAGCACCATTTTCAATTTTCACTTAATCTTTTCCCAAGATATGCTAAAAATGAGAACACCATTGATGATTGAGATAAATAATGGAAAAATAGTTCAAGAATGGTCTATTATCCTCATTTCGACTTGATAGTAATTGGATTAGATGTGAAGTGTTGTAGATAGTGGTTTTGGAAAAACATAAACAAAGATGCAGCAGAATAATATATTGATTTCATTAAAATCAAAGAACTATAATATGCTTACAAGGAGAATGGAAATAAACTAGTTTGGGTAATGGTAGCTTATCTCTAAGAAAATATGTGGGAGATATATGTCCTTGAACTATGTTACAATGAGGCTCAAGGGAATTTTTATTATTGAACAACAAAGGGAAACACTAAAATACCAATACCCTAACCCTAAGTGATGGAACACCAAGAATTTTTGGGCCTCATTAGGGTTCGTTGGGCAACCAACTTCTGGGGGTCGTAGCTTGGTCATATGATAGCTATTTGGGGTGTATGATACCTCACTGGAAATATTTGTTTGATTATTATAGGATTTACACTTGTCCCTTTCCTATGGGCCTATTGTATACATAAAAAAATGTGTTTTAGGGGTTTGAAACAACTCTCAAAGTTAGAGAGCGGGAAATTGCTAAAAATCGTAAATGTTCTTATAATGAAAAAAACTCATGAACCCGTGATATTGAAATCACAAATTTCAAAAAATTTATAAGATCAATTCTTATATCCAAAATAAAGAAATAGAAATGAAACTTAATGAATAGGTTTCAAATAAGGATATATTAAAAGGAATAAATAACAATGAAACTTAATGAATAAGTGACAAGAGACACTACCCCTCAAATGCATTGTGGAGTCCTTAAATGTTTTAGATGTTTACCCATAGGTGCATGAAAATGTCTCTTGCAAAGAAAAGGAACCTTGAGAAGTCATTTTATGCTTATCTTCAAATCACAATAGATGAAATTATTCAAGAACCTAACAATTTAAGTGAATATATGATTTTACAAGTTGATCCTAAAACTAGCACCATAATCATATCTTGACTTAGAAAGGTTTAAAATACCTAAAATTGGAGCATTGTCAATCTTCCAATTCAAAATTTCAAAATAGTTGATATCAAGTTGAATTCCATTGAGATATTTTGTATCCTATTTGTTAGGGTCCTACCATAATAGGATTCATAATTTTGAATTTTCTATTTTAAAATCTTCTAATATTTTACATACCTTTGCTTTCTGCAAATGTTTTCACATTATTAAAAAAAGAAAATAAGGTAAGTCACAAAAGAAAAATGAAAGGAAAAAAAGAAACAAAGATAAAAAAGGAATATTAAATATGAACCCCACTAAAATGGATCATGATAGTGTTGTATGCTTAAATTCCACTACTATTAGTTGAATTTTACAAATAAGATTGTGTGCAGCTTGTCCTAAATGCCACAATCCATGAGGGTCAAATAGCTCAATCTTGACTTTTCATGATTTAAATTTCATGCTGATAGATAGAAAATAAAGATCTAGCCAAACTGTTTAACCTTGGTAGATCAGTATTTAGGTAGAGAATAAATAAGGAGCTCAACAATTTGATTTGAGCCCTTGGAATAAATAAGGATAGAATTAGTTAGTTTGTTGATTGAAATAAAAACAAATAAGGGTTTGAAAGTTCAAATGCACCCATGTAAAAGAAGAAAAAATGTTAAGGTAGTTGATGGCTAGGTAGAAACAATTTTCACAAGCATGGATAAGAGACAATTGGTCATTTCATTTACTAATTTCCCTTCAAAATCATTCCCCTTGTAAAAATACTATTTTTTCCTTCATTTTTACTCTTTCCCCTTATTTCACTCACTTTTCCTTATAATTTCGCTTTACTAATTACCCTTTTTCCATAAATTCCCCCTAGAAACCCCCATATCCTAAGTCTAAATATTAAAAATAATATATCGGGTCACATGGTAAATCCTTCCCTCAAAAACATTTTAATACTTATTCTAATATTTATTAATTTCCCATACCATTTTTTAACACTAAAATCGTAATATATTCATTTATCCCTTTTTATAAGTTTCCCACATTAAAATTCACTATTTCACTCCACATATTATATATCCTAACTTTTTATATTAATTTCCCACTATTCTAAAGTCCTGACCCACTAATTATTTAACACATGTTAAATAAACCACGCATATAATTCCCGGGCCCCACCTCCCATACCCACCTATCAATTTTCAAACACCCGACAACCTTCGGATCTCCATTCCTCACATCCAATGATTAATGAGCCTTTTCGCACCTGCGATAGCCTGATCTATAGGATTCAAAAATCTTGTGAAATAAGTGGTTTTTAATACTCCACTCCTCGCTATGTGGCACCTCCACAATCTATCGCATCATTCAAAAGAAAACCACTTACCTTCTTTGCTCGATGTGAAAATCCACCAAGCAGTTTATCCCTGTATGAACAATACTACCCTGCCATTTAAATTTGACCTTGCGCTGTGTGAAGAAAATCATACCATCATTCAACTCCTTCACTGTGCGAAAAGCCAAAATTGTTTTAAAACCCTGCAATTGAATTATTTCTACAGATTTGCAAAGGAAACCAAAGCCATTGACAAATAGAACTAAAAACCCGCTATTTTATCCATAACCTCTCTCTACTTAAATTGAGAAGGTGACACTCCATTTTCAAGATAAATTAAATTCCCACTACATTTCAAACTCGTTTCACAGGCTTCCTCATTCCCCAAATCCATTACTTGCCTCACTGCAAAATTATTTTTCATTAGAAAATGTTTTATTTTGCAGGTTGTTTGCAGAACAGAAGCTTGAGGAAACAATTTTAATACTAGTTAAAAACATGTTTCTTCCATATTCTCGAAATAATAATTCGAGTGGTTTTCCTCAAAAGAAAATACAATTATGATAGATACAACAATGTTCTAACATAGAGGAGAGGCTTTTACTCAGCAAAAAGAACACAAATGGAACAAACAAACATATGAGAAAGAATTTTCAAAATCTAAATGAGGTTTTTGTTTCTAACATCCTCATATACAAAAACATCTCTCAGTTTTCTAACAACCATTATGGTTTTCAATATTTTAAACAATATTTGAAAGCACTTTTTACAGAAAATTCCTATCTAGTCATCATTTTCCAGAGAATATTATGGAAAATAGGAAATGAATGTTGCAAAATTGGAGGAGGTTTATGTTCCTAAGATGCAAACCTACAAAAACCTATCTTACTATATTCGCGGGTATTACAAAATAAGAGATACATGCACATATTCATAGCCTATATTTCAGGCTATGCAAAGTTATGTTTTACACATATTTTTACAGAGCCTATTATGAACAATGGGAGCGAAATTTCAGGAAACAAAGAGAGGTTTTTCTAGAAAACATATTTATCTACAATAACCTCTTTCACTCTATACATATATATCTCAGATGGAGATATAAAAAAGGGATTTTTGGACCCTATGTTTCAGAAATTCGGGAGGAAAAAGCTCAAAGACAGTTGGTGACTTGGATGCCACCTCTTCAAATAAGAGTTGATATCAAATTTGAATTTCTCTTCTTTGTCACCAGCTATTCACAAAGATAGTGCCAAGTAGATTCATTATTTTTTAATGTCCTATTTTTGAGTTCTATTTATGTAACACAGTTTTACATATTTGTAAGAAATTTTGATATTTTTCCAAGATATTTAGTTTAGAATTTGTATAAATACTTCATCATTTGAAGTAACAGAGGTTGGATTTTTTAACCAGAAACCTCACCATTCATGGTGATGAAGTCCACTAAGTTCAAGTGACTATTTGTATTAATAGAAGAGCATTTTTTTCAGGATTTATGTGCCATATCTACTGGTGAATTTTTCCTCAATGTATATGTGCTTTCCTTTGTTTCCGTTTTATGGTTTTCTTAATTCTGAATTGTGTAACAGGATTATTACTATAGAATCTGTTGAGATCATACTCTCTGCATTTAACTTTTAGTAATCTACATGTTTTATTCTGATATCCAAATTAGGGAATTCTTCATTGCTCCCTAGTTTTGATTGAACCTCTATTCTGATATCCATATTAGGGAATTCTTCATTCCTCCCTAGTTTCCATTGAGCTTCTATTCTTATATATAGATTAGGGAATTATTAAATTATCCCTAGTTTCGATTAAGTCTTCCTTATTATTTTATTACATTTCATCCAAATTTAAAGGATCCAATAGTAATGTCTACCTTGCCCTGTTTCACTTCATCTTGATACTTCTGCAAATTGATCACCCAAGCCTATTTGACCCCATTGCCCAATGGCCTTCTTCTGAATTTCTAGACAAACAAATTCAAAAACCAACTTCGTACTTATTAACTACCCTAATATCTAATTCAAATAAAGCTAAATCATATAGAGAGAGCCCTCTCTGAGTTTAGGAGGGCTATATCTTAAACTCAAAAGTAGGTTTGTGGTTACCTCGATAAATTATTTCTTTAACCTTGATAAATTACTAAGTGATAACATAGTGGTGAATCAACTGGGGAAGAACATCTTCTTCAAAAAGATTATACAAGGATCAGAATTGATCTATGATGGTGGACAGTGATCAAACACACAAGGGTTAAAATCATCCACCTTGTGAATCCAATTCCAAATCAGTTTCAAAATCGAGACTCCACTGGAGAAATGAAACTAGAAGAACATCATGGGAATATTAGGTTTTCAACTTGGATATTAATCCAAGACGTTATGTTCTTTCTTATCAAGAAGGTTTTCAATGTATATTGTATTTTAGTAATGGTCTTAGACTAATATTTGATTACTTTTCATTGAAGAGTGTAAATATAAATTCTCCTTTTGAGCAACTTTCTCATGGAAATAATGATGATCATTTTCCAATTGATAAGCCTCAAGCAATCAAGACTAATATTAAAATTCTTGTACATATTCATGTACCTTGTAAAGTTCCTAATAGATATAAGCCCCTCATATTACCTCCTATAGTCCATAATTTCCGTGATAACTATTACAAATACCTCCCCCGGTTTGATGGAGAAAAGGATAACATCACTGCTGAAAAAAAGTATTCAAGGTTTTTAAAATTATATGGATTTATTTGAGATTGATGAAGATGATGTTAGAATCATGCTTTTTTCTATTTCTTTGGAAAGTAAAGTTAAAAGTTGGTTCAAGAACTTGCCTATCGCAAGCATCTCAAATTTCCAACAACTTTCCAAAATTTTCCTTGATAAATGGATAATCAAATTCAATCTTTTCATAATCATATAATGATATGATCAATTGAAAATACAACCAAATTATTCAATACATCAATTTTCTACCAGATTTAATCAAGTTTATTATTCAATGCCAAAAAACATAAGACCTCCTCCTAATTCATCTCTCTTGCATTACCCAAGAGCCTTTGATCCAGAAATATAATTTTAGTTAAGAGAAAGAGATTCAGAAACATTTGAACAGAAGAAAAATATTGCAATTGATATAGAATTTAATCTGGAAATAAGAAAGGAAAAGTTGAAAGCAGAAGGAGAGAAGAACAACATTGCAGAGGGAAAACTTGACATTTTGGTAAGTAAAATAGAAGAAATGATATAGAAGATCATAATGAAAGATTGAATTTTTTGTTCAAGATCATCATGAAGAAAAAGAAGAGGTTGTTGTCTAGGAACACTTTTCTAATCCCAATTCTCATAGATCAGAAAATAGATTTATAGATCAATATGAGGAGAAGCAATCAGCTGATCCAATGTGTATGTTTGATGAAATTCCTTCTTTTGATTATTTTACAAAGTATGATCATTATGATGATATTTATGTTCTCCAAACTCAAGTTAACTTTACAAATCAATCAAAAGCTAGTTTGTGGGATGAGGAAACTCAATTTCAGCAGCAAGAATACAATCATCACCCAATACAAATCAGCCATGAGAGTGAAGAAGAAAGTGCAGAAAATTGGGAAGTAAATTATGGATCTCTACCTCTTTGTTTTGCTTCATTTTAGTTTATCAAAGACAACTTGAATGCAATAAAAAATCATCAATGTTTAGATATTGTTATGGAAAAAAAAGAAAACAATGAATTTCTTGATCAAGATTATTCAGTTTCACAATTATAGTTATTAAATTCCATTGAAATACCTGATGAGATGACACATGAAAGTTCTTCACCATTGATTTTTGAATCATTTCAATTTCTAAAATCAAATCTTTAAAATATCTCCAAAGAAAAGGATGAGAAGTCTACAGAGATCTATGAAGTCTCATTGAAACCCATATCCAATAGGTTGCAACAATCCTTCCAAGTTTTTCATGATCCAATAGCTATTGCGTTGGATAATAAATGTAGCCGAAATATATCTACTGTAAATTATTATGAGTTTCAAAATATAGATAATAAAAGTTTCATCAAACGGATATTTCCACCAGTAGAAATATCATCACAAAGGTTACATGAAATTTCATAGGGAAATAAAGATGAAGATAAAATTTCAGTTTCATGGTATGGAGGCCATCAGAAACACATGTACAGTTGCTTAGAATAGTTTAATAGTTTCACATACACTTTGGAAGATCCTTTTGTATAATTTACAGAGTTAAAAAAGGAAATTGAGTATTTCCTCATGCTTACATCTGTTGACAAGTTTCTAATGGTTTGCAGAATTACAGTTTTGACAATCAACAACCACATGCAACAAAATACCTCAATGTATATAATGCTTGAATGGTTTCCTTGGATCTTTCATTTTACCTAACCAATAGTTGGACATATAATTAAAGTAGGTAGAATTACAGTTTATTTCAATTTTAGTTTTCAAGCAAGTATTGAAATAAGTAATTAAAATTCATAACTAAGAAGAAGGCTCTAAGGTATTGATGATTTAGTAATCTAGTTTGAAGGTTGCAACACCTTTTAGTTTCAGATCATATTTCAGTTTGCAGAAAAGGTTCAATTTTAGTTCAATATTTTCAATCATAAAAATTACACAACAAAGCATATGCATGTTTCGGATCGGCCCAATTGATCAGGCTACTAGTCGAAGCTGTTCTTCACATCTCACAAGGAGATACCATTCTGATGTGAAGCCAATGTTAGGGTCCTATAATAATAGGATTCATAATTTTGAATTTTCTATGTTAAAATCTTGTAATATTGTACATACCTTTGCTTTCTGCAAATGTTTTCCCATATTTAAAAAAAGAAAAGAGGGTAAGTCGTAAAAGAACAATCAAAGGGAAAAAAGAAACAAAGATAAAAAAAGGAATATTAATTATGAACCCAACTAAAATGGATCATGAAAGTGCTGCAAATTCAAATTCCACTACTATTAGTTTACATTTTCAAATAAGATTGTGTGCGGCTTGTCCTAAATTCCATAATCCATGAGGGTCAAATAGACCAATCTTGAATTTTCATGATTTAAATTTCATGCTGATAGATAGAGAATAAAGATCTAGCCAAACTAATTAAACTTGGAAGATCAGTAGTTAGGTAGAGAATAAATAAGGAACTCAACAGTTTAATCCGAGCCATTGGAAGAAATAAGGATAGAATTAATTAGTTTGCTAATTGAAAGAAAAATGAATCAGGGTCTGCAAGCTCAAATGCACCCATGTAAAAGAAGAAAAAATGTTAGGGTAGTTGATGGGTAGGCAGAAACAGTTTTCACAAGCATTGATACCAGACAATTGGTCATTTCATTTACTAATTTCCCTTTAAAATCAGTCCCCTTGTAAAAATACCCATTTTTCCTTCATTTTTACTCTTTCCTCTTATTTCACTCATGTTTCCTTATAATTTCCCTTTACTAATTTCCCTTTTTCCATAAATTCCTGCTAGAAACCCCCATTTCCTAAGTCTAAATATTAAAAATAATGTATCAGATCCCATGCTAAATCCTTCCCTGAAAAAATTTCAATACTTATTCTAATATTTATTAATTTCCCATAACACTTTTTAACACTAAAATCGTAGTATATTCATTTATCCCTTTGTATGTTTTTCCCTCATTAAAATTCATTATTTAACTCCACATATTATATATCCTACCTTTTTATATTAATTTCCCACTATTCAAAAGTCCCTACCCACTAATTATTTAACACATTTTAAATACACCGCTCATATAATTCCTGAGCCCCACCTCCTATACCCACCTATCAATTTTCAAACACCCAACAACCATCGGATCTCCCTTCCTCAGATCCAACGACCAATGAGCCTTTTTGCACCCGCAATAGCTTGATCTATAACATTCCAAAATCTTGTGAAATAAGTGTTTTTCACTACTCCCCTCGCTATATGGCGCCTCCACAATTCATCACATCATTAAAAATAAAACCACTTACCATCTTTTCTTGATGCGAAAAACCACCAAACAGTTTATCCCTGTACGAATAATACTATTGTGCCATTTGAATTTGACCATGCACTGTTTGAAAAACATCATACCATCATTCCACTCTAGCACTGTGTGAAAAGCCAACATTGTTCCATAACCATGCAATTGAATTATTTCTACATATTTGCGAATAAAACCAAAGCCATTGTCAAACAAAACTAAAAACCCGCTATTTTATCCATAACCTCTCTATGTTTAAAATGCGAAGGTGACACTCCATTGTCAAACTGAATTAAATTCCCACTATGGTTAAAACTCGTTTCACATACTTCCTCATTCCCTAAAGCCATTGCTTACCTCACTCCAAACTAATTTTTCATTAACAAATGTTTTATTTTGCAGGTTGTTAGCAGAACAGAAGCTTGAGGAAACAATTTTAATACTAGTTAAAAACATGTTTCTTCCATATTCTTGAAATGAGAATTGGAGGGGTTTTCCTTAAAATAAAAGACAATTATCACAGAGACAATAATGTTCTAACAGAGAGGAAAGGATTTTACTCAGGAGAAGGTTACATACATGTGAAAGAAGAAAAATGGAACAAAAAAACAAATGATATATAATTTTCAAAATCTGAAAGAGGTTTTTGTTTCTAAAATCCTCATATACAAAATCCTCTCTCACTTTTCTAATAGCCATTATGGTTTTGAATATTTTAAACAATATTTGAGAGCATTTTTTATAGGAAAGTCATGTTTATTCATAATTTTGTAGAGAATATTGTGGCCAATCAGAAATGAATATTGTAAAAATTGAGTATTTTTATGTTCCTAAGATTCCAAATTATAAAAACCTATCTCACATTATGCACATGTATTACAGAAGGAGAGATACATGCACCTCTTCACAATCTAATTTTTGGACTCTGCAAAGTTATGTTTTAAACATCTTTTTTCATTGCGTATTGTAAACAAGTGAAGTGAAATTTTAGGAAACAGAGAGAGGTTTTTCTTGAAAACATATTTATCTACAATAACTTCTTTCAAGTTTTACATATCTATCTCAGATTGAGATATAAAAAGGTATTTATGGACCCTATGTTTCAGAAATTCGGGAGGAAAAAGCTCAAAGAGAGTTAATGACTTGGATGCCACCTCATCAAATAAGAGTTGCTATCAAATTTGAATTGCTCTTCTTTGTCACCAGCAATTCACAAAGATATTTCCAAGTAGATTAATTAGTTTTTAATGTTCTATGTTTGAGTTCTATTTATGTAACATAGTTTTATATATTTGTAAGAAATCTTGAGATTTTTTCAAGATATTTTAGCTTAGAATTTGTATAAATACTTCATCATTTGAAGTAATGGATGTTGGAATTTGTAACCAAGAACCTCAAAATTCAAGGTGATGCAGTCCACTAAGTTCAAGTGACTATTTGAATTAATAAAAGAGGAGTTGTTTACGGATTCATGTGCCATATCTACTCATGAATTTTTCCTCATTGTATATGTTCTTTCCTTTGTTTCCATTTTATGGTTTTCTAAATTCTGAGTTTTCTAACAAGAGTATTACTATAGAATCTCTTGAGCTCATACACTCTCCCTTTAACTATTAGTAATCTACATGTTTTATTCTGATAGCCAAATTAGGGAATTATTCATTTCTCCCTAGTTTCGATTGAACCTCTATTCTAATATCTAGATTATGGAATTCTTCATTGCTCCCTAGTTTCGATTAAGAATCTATTTTTATATCCAGATTAGGGAATTCTTAAATGCTCCTAGTTTCGATTAAGTTTTCCTTCTTCTTTTATTAAATTTCATCCAAATTTAAAGGATCTAGTAGTAATGTCTACATTTCCCTTTTTCACTTAAGCTTGATACTTCTGCAAATTGATCACCCAAGCCTCTTTGACTCCATTTCCCAATGGCCTTCTTATGCATTTCCAACCAAACCAATTCAAAAACCAACACTTTACTCATGATCTAGCCTAATATATTTTTCAAATAAAGCTAAATCATTCATAGAGATCCCTCTCTGAGCTTCGGAGGGCTAGATCCTAAACTCAAAAGTAGGTTTGTGGTTACCTTGGTAAATTATTTTTTTCACCTTGAGAAATTATTGAGTGATAACATAGTGGCTACTCCACTGGCAAAGAAAATATTCTTCAGAAAGATTATACAAGGATCAGATCTGATCTATGATGGTGGACAATCATCAAACACACAAGGGTTAAAATCATCCACATGGCGACTCCAATTCCAAATCAGTTTCAAAATCAAGAATCCACTGGAGAAATGAACCTGGAAGAACATCATGGGAATATCAGGTTTTCGTCTTGCATATTAATCTAAGACATTATGTTCTTTCTTATTAAGAAGGTTTGTCAATGTATATTGTATTTTAGTAATGATCTTAGACTAATATTTGATTATTTTCCTTTGAAGAGTGTAAATATAAATTCTCCTTTTGAGCAACTTTCTGATGGAACTAATGATAATAATTTTCCAATTGATAAGCCTCAAGCAATCGAGACTAATATTACAATTCTTGTACATATTCATGTACCCTGTAAATTTCCTAATAGATATATGCCCCTCATCTTACCTCGTGTACTCCATAATTTCCCTGATAACTATTACAAATACCTCCCCGAGTTTGATGGAGAAAATAATAACATCACTTCTGAAAAACATATTCAAGGTTTTGAAAATAATATGGATTTATTTAAGATTGATGAAGATGATGTTAGAATCAGGATTTTTTCTCTTTATTTGGTAAGTAAAGTTAAAAGTTGGTTCAAGAATCTGCCTATTGAAAGCATCTCAAATTTCCAACAGTTTTCCAAAATTTTCCTTGATAAATGGATAATCAAAGTCAATATTTTCATAATCATAGAAGAATATAATCAATTTAAAAGACAATCAAATGATTCAATACATCAATTTTCTTCCAGATTTAATCAAGTTTATTATTCAATTCCAGAAAATATAAGACCTCCTCCTAATTCAACTCTCTTTCATTACCCAAGTGCCTTTGATCCAGAAATAGAATTTTAGTTAAGAGAAAGAGATTCAGAAACACTTGAACAGATGAAAAATATTGCAATTGATATAGAAGTTAATTTTCAAATAAGAAAGGAAAAGTTGAAAGCAGGAGAGAAGAACAACATTGCAGAGGTAAAACTTGACATTTTGGTAAGTAAAATAGAAGAAATGATATAGAAGATCGCCATGAAAGATGAATTTTGTGTTCAAGAACATCATGCAGATAAAGAAGATATTGTTGGCTAGGAACACTTTGCTAATCCCAACTCCCATAGATCAGAAAATGGATTTATAGATCAATATGAGGAGAAGAAATCTGCTGATATAATGTGTATGTTTGATGAAATTCCTTCTTTTGATGATTTTCCTAAGTATGATCATTATGGTGATAGTTATGTTCTCCAAACTCAAGCTAAATTTACAGAGAAATCAAAAGCTAGTTTGTGGGATGAGGAAACTCAGTTTCAGCATCCGGAATATAGTGATCAGCCAATATAGATCAGCCATGAGAGTGAAGAAGAAAGTGTAGAAAATTGGGAAGTAAATCATGGATCTCTACCTCCTTGTTTTTCTTCATTTCAGTTCATCAAAGACAGCTTTAATGCACTAAAAAATCATCAGTCTTTAGAGGTTGTTATCGAAAACAAACAAAACAATGAATTTCTAGATCACGATTATTCAGTTTCACAATTACAGTTATCAAATTCCATTGAAATACCTGATCAAATGACACATGAAAGTTCTTCACCACTAATTTTTGAATCATTTCAATTTTTAAAAGAAAAAATTTACAATATCTCCAAATAAAAGGATGAGCAGTCTATAGAAATCTATGAAGTCTCATTAAAACCCATATCCAATAGGTTGCAGCAATCCTTCCAAGTTTCTAATGATCCAATAGTTATTGTGTTGGATAATAAATGCAGTCGAAATATTTCTACTTTAAATTATTATGAGCTTCAAAATCAAGATGATAAAAGTTTCCTCAAACAAACATTTCTATTAGTAGAAATATCATCAAAAAATTTATCTGAAAGTTCGCAGGGAAATAAAGATGAAGATAACATTTCAGTTTCATGGTATGGAGGCTATCATAAACACATGTAAAATTTCTTAGAACAGTTTAACAGTTGTACATACACTTTGGAATATAATTTTTTATAGTTTACAGAGTCAGCAATGGAAATTGAGTATTTCCTCATCTTTACATGTGTTGACAAGTTTCTCATGGTTTGCAGAATTATAGTTTTGACAATCAACAAGCACATGCAACAAAATACCTCAATGTATATAATGCTTGAATGGTTGCATTGGCTCTTTCATTTTACCTAACCAACAGTTGGACAGTTGATTAGAGTAAGTAGGTAGAATTTTAGTTTATTTCAATTTCAGTTTTCAAGCAAGTATTGAAATAAGTCATTAAGATTCATAATTGAGAAGAAGGATCTAAGGTCTTGGTCATTTAGTAATCTATTTTGACGGTTGCAACACCTTTTAGTTTCAGATCAGATTTCAGTTTGTAGAAAAGGTTCAATTTTAGTTCAAGATTTTTAATCACAAAGATTATACAAATAACAATTTTGGGATTGGCCTGATGGATCAGGCTACTATTCGACAGTGTTCTTAACATCTCCCAAGGAGACGCCATTCCCATGTGAAGCCACTATTAGGGTCCTATAATAATAGGATTCATAATTTTGAATTTTCTATGTTAAAATCTTGTAATATTGTAGATACCTTTGCTTTCTGAAAATATTTTCCCATATTTAAAAAATGAAAAGAGGGTAAGTCGTAAAAGAACAATCAATGAAAAAAAGAAACAAAGATCAAAAAAGGAATATTAAATATGAACCCCACTAAAATGGATCATAAAAGTGTTGCATGTTCAAATTCCACTACTATTAGTTTAATTTTGAAAATATTATTGTGCATCTTGTCCTAAATGCCACAATCCATGAGCATCAAATAGCTCAATCTTGACTTTTCATGCTTTAAATTTCATGCTGATAGATAGAGAGTAAATATCTAGCCAAACTGTTTAACCTTGGGAGATCAGTAGTTAGGTAGAGAATAAATAAGGAGTTCAACAGTTTAATCTAAGCCCTTGGAAGAAATAAGGATAGAATTAGTTAGTTTGCGGATTGAAAGAAAAATGAATAAGGGCTTGAAAGCTCAAATGCACCCATGCAAAAGAATAAAAAATGTTAGGGTAGTTGATGGGTAGGCAGAAACAATTTTCACAATGATGGATAAGAGACAATTGTTTATTTCATTTACTAATTTCCCTTCAAAATCATTCCCCTTGTAAAAATACCTCTTTTTCATTCATTTTTACTCTTTCCCCTTATTTCACTCATTTTTCCTTATAATTTCCCTTTACTAATTACCCTTTTTCCATAAATTCCCCCTAGAGACACCCATATCCTAAGTCTAAATATTAAAAATAATGTAACGGGTCCCATGGTAAATCCTCGCGTGAAAACATTTTAATACTTATTATAATATTTATTAATTTCCCATAATGCTTTTTAACACTAAAGTCGTAATATATTCATTTATCCCTTTGAATATTTTTCCCGCATTAACATTCATTATTTAACTCCACATACTATATATCCTACCTTTTTATATTAATTTCCCACTATTCTAAAGTCCCGACCCACTAATTATTTTACACGTGTTAAATACACCACGCATATAATTCCCAAGCCCCACCTCCTATGCCCACCTATCAATTTTCAAACACCCGACAACTGTCGGATCTCTGTTCCTCAGATCCAATGACCAATGAGCCTTTTCGCACCTGCGATAGCTCGATCTATAAGATTCAAAAATCTTGTGAAATAAGTGGTTTTCACTACTTCGCTCCTTGCTACGTGGCGCCTCCACAATCCATCGCATCATTCAAAAGAAAACCACTTACCATCTTTCCTCCATGCGAAAAAAAACCAAGAATTTTATTCGTGTACGAATAATACTACCCTGCCATTTGAATTTGACCTCGTGCTATGTGAAGAACATCATATCATCATTCCACTCTGGCACTGTGTGAAAAGCCAACATTGTTTCAAAACCCTCCAATTGAATTATTTCTACAGATTTGTGAATAAAACCAAAGCCATTGTAAAACATAGCTAAAAACCCGCTATTATATCCATAACCTTTATCTATTTAAAATGCGAAGGTGGCATTCCAAATGCGGATGCTGGAGGTGTTTGATGGGACACAGGTCCCTGCGCAGCTCCCAAAGGAGCTCACATGGGAAGCCCATATGTCTCCCTGTACCAGCATTTATGAAAACATTTACTTGCCTTCTCGGGCCGGCGATCATCCTCTTAATTGTCTCGCTCTGCCATTTCATATGGCGGTTCTTCTGGTCTTCGCATTCAATATGGATTGTGTGCAGGATTATTTTTGTTGTGGCAGATCTCCGACTCCCCTCCGTGGTGAATGCCCTCCTAGCTCTGCATACTCCAACACGAGAACCCAAACTGGGCGTCGGTGCAGCCTTCTTGCATGTTTTGAGACTCTCCCTAGGCATCACTACTCTCACAGCCCCCTCTGTAGTGTTAATTCTCTTCCCTGCGCTTCGGCTGATATTTTTGGCGGTCTGGACCCTCCTTTCAGTGCTCAATTGGCTTTCCTCCACGGTATTCACTCCTCTCTCAAAGCTCTTGTGTTCCCCGGCTATTCTTCCTGCTCATGTCTCCATAGCCCTGCCCCCATTTCCATGCCTCGTCTCCGCCAGAGGATGAGATGCAGGCGAGGAATTAGTCGGGGCCATGCCACTTCTCATCGCCCTTCTCACAGCTCCACCTCTGGATCCTCCTCCGCAGACGAAGAGCATGTTCAGCCACAAGCTCCGTGTGGTGGCAGAGGAAGAGGACGTGGGCGCCTCCAAGAATCTATTCATGCTGGCCCGTCAACCCATCCTACGGCTTCTGTTCCTTCCAGCAATGCGCTTGTTGGGACCTTCATTCGTAAATCCTCTTAGCATGCTGAGCTACGCTTCGACTGCTCCTCAAACAGGTCCATTATTTATGCATTTATCACTGTCACTCTCCATGAATAGGTTCCTTACCGCGCTCCTGCCCGCTCAGCCTCTCCCCTGCCTCCTCAGATTCCAAGCTCCCCCGGTGGAGAGGTCCTTCCTGTAGCTTCCAATATCCCTCCACAGAATGCGCTGAGCAAGGAGGATGAACACACCACCATGAAGGATGTGTGCCAAGCTGGAATGGACAACAGCAGCAATGATTATGATTATGGATGCAGGATCGTGGAGGAACCGATGTCTCCAGCACATGAATAGTGACACGTTTAGTTCTCAAACTCTCCAGGTTTTTCTGTTCAATTATTGTTGGAGTTTTTTTCTTTTTGGTCTCAAGGCTCAGCTAGAAAGGCTAATGGTTAATTTCTGTACCTATTTCCATGTTACTTTGTTATGCATGAACTTAAGGCCGGTTTCCCTTTCAAGGGCGGCCAAGACTTTTTTGTTAAAAGGACTGGCTTCCCATATCGGGCGGTCCAGACTCTCTATGACTAGCCTGTTCATCAAGCCCAGCAGTCAGGCTCTCACAGCTGACGCTGAGGCAGTTTTGTACTAGTAACTGTTTATACATAATAGAATTAGTTTTACATAGAAAAAAAAAATTCGAAGGTGGCAGTCTATTGTAAAACTCAATTAAATTCCCACTAGAGTTCAAAATCGTTTCACAAACTTCCTCATTCCCCAAAGCCATTGCTTGCCTCACTGCAAACCAATTTTTCATTAACAAATGTTTTATTTTGTAGGTTGTTAGCAGAACATAAGCTTGATGAAGCATTTTTAATAGTAGTTAAAAAAATGTTTCTTCCATATTCTCGAAATGAGAATTCGAGTGGTTTTCCTTAAAATAAAATCACAGCGACAGTAATGTTCTAATAGAGAGGAAATACTTTACTCGCGAGAAGGTTACATACATGTGAGAGAATACAAATGGAACAAACAAACGGATGAGAAATAATTTTCAAAATCCGAAAGATGTTTTTTTTTCTAACATCCTCATATACAAAAACCACTCCCACTTTTCTAACAACCATTATGGTTTTGAAAAGTTTAAACAATATTTTAAAGCAGTTTTTACAGAAAATTCCTATTTAGTCATCATTTTGCAAAGAATTTTGTGGCCAATCAGAAATGAATCTTGCAAAAATGGAGGAGGTTTATGTTCCTAATATGCCAACCTACAAACACCTATCTCAATTTATGCACAAGTATTACGGAAGGAGAGATACATGCACATCTTCACATCCTATTGTTCGAACTATGCAAAGTTATGTTTTACACATCTTTGTGCACAGCCTATTGTGAACCACTCGAGTGACATTTTAGGAAACATAGAGAGGTGTTTCTTGAAAACATATTTATATACAATCACCTCTTTCACTTTTTACATATCTATCTCGGATTGAGATATAAAATGGGATTTGTTGACCCTATTTTTCAGAAATTCGAGAGGAAAAAGCTCAAAGACAATTAGTGACTTGGACGCCACCTCATCAAATAAGAGTTGCTCTCAAATTAGAATTTCTCTTCTTTGTTAGTAGCCATTCAAAAATATAATGCCAAGTAGATTAATTATTTTTTAATTTCCTATGTTTGATCTCTATTTATGTAACACATTTGTAGATATTTGTAAGAAATCTTGATAATTTTTCAAGATATTTTAATTTAGAATTTGTATAAATACTTCATCATTTGAAGTAATAGAAGTTGGATTTTGTAATGACGAACCTCACCATTCATGGTGATGCCGTCCACTAAGTTCAAGTGACTATTTGAATTAATAAAAGAGGATATGTTTTAGGATTCATGTGCCATATGTACTCATGAAGTTTTCCTCATTGTATATGTGCTTTCCTTTGTTTCCATTTTATGGTTTTCTTAACTCTGAATTGTCTAACATGAGTATTACTGTAGAATATGTTGAGACCATACAATGTTTCTTTAACTATTTTTAATCTAAATGTTTTCTTCTCATATCCAAATTATGGAATTCTTCATTGCTTCTTAGTTTTGATTGAACCTCTATTCTCATATCAAGATTAGGAAATTCTTCATTTCTCCCTAGTTTCAATTGAGCCTCTATTCATATATCCAGATTATTGAATTCTTAAATGCTCCCTAGTTTCGATTAAGTCTTCATTATTCTTTTATTACATTTCATCCAAATTTAAAGGATCGAGTAGTAATGTCTACCTTGCCCTGTTTCACTTAATCTTGATACTTCTGCAAACATATCACCCAAGCCTCTTTGAATCCATTGCCCAATGGCCTTCTTTTGCATTTCCAACCAAACCAATTCAAAAAACAACTCTCTATTTATTAACTAGCCTAATATATATTTCAAATAAAGCTAAATCATACAGAGAGCCCTTTGTGAGTTTAGGAGGGCTAGATCCTAATCTCAAAAGTAGTTTTTGGTTACCTCCGTAAATTCCTTCTTTAACCTTGAGAAATTAGTGATAACACTATGGTCAATACAATAATATGAACTATGGTCAAATATTTGAGCAGGCCAACGATTACCGCTACGCCATCTCTCTTTAGCTGCTTGAATTGAGGATTCGCCATTTTGTCGGTATTTAAAGTGTTAAATCATCATTTTGGTATGTCACTATGTGTCTCGTTCAATAGGAGATAAACGAAGGAAATAATGACATTAATTGCCAACTACATGGAAGAGTTTTATTTACACTAAAATTGGTTTATGTTCATGTTCACTAGTTTAGGTTTTCAAGAAATAATTGGTTTATTTTTGTTTTTCTAGTTAATTTATAATTAAATGTTTTTGGGAGTTGTGTTTAATGATATTTTTTGGAATTTATAGTAGATTTTCTTGCATTGCATTTCCATTGTATAATTATAGACTACTCTTAAATTATATGTCTACTAATTTTATTTAATTATTTCTTTTACTTCAAATAATAATTCATAATTTCAATTTAATTATGTCCAAAATAGTTATGTTAGGGTTACTCTTTTAAAAAAATTAATATTAATTAAATTAGTATGATATCACATGAGTTGTTATTTTTGGGTATTGGGTATGGATATACCATGGCCTTGCCCATGGTATTTTAAAAAAAACTATTTTTATTACATATCATAACTGTTTTGATATTGATAATAAATTGATTTTTATACCATATTGTTGCTAGTTTTAATTTATATGGTTATACTTGTCTTAGAATATATTAATTCAATTTAAATGGTTGTTCTTAAGTTAAATTAATAATAAATTATAGTTTAATTAATACATGAAATAGGTTTTTAGGTGGATAATTTTAAAGAAATTAACAATTTATAGATTTAAGGTCAAATTAAAAGAAATTTTAATTATGAAATAACAATCTTATAATAAATTAATAAAATAAATTTATATCCTCTTTAATTGTTTTAAGATTTCTTGGTATATATTCTTTTTAAATTTTGATAGAATTTTTAAAGATTACAAGTTTAATCAATAAACTATCAAAATCCTATTAGTTTGTCACATTAGTCCCTGAAACTCTAAAAATAACCTTTACTTGATTTCTATTTTTATATGAAATTTATTATTATATATTTTGAGATTATAAAATATATTATTTAATTTATTATTATATATTTTCAAATTACCTATAAAATTTAATTTTTAAATTTATTTCTTATTACTTTAAAAATTGGAAACTTATTTTATTTGCTATAAAATTAGTTTATTTCCTAACCAATTGTTTTTAGTTTTCTATTTATCTTTTCCTTTCAAATTCTATAGACTTGGTCAAAGCTGCAAGTTTAATCAATGACCTTTTCACCATCCCATAATTCTTATTTTATTTCTATTTTTATATTTGATTTATCATTATATATTTTGAAATTATAGAGTATATTCTAGAAAATCTTTAAGGCATTTCCATTGTACAGATTGTACCTATCATTTCAATGAATTCATACCTAATTTTAGACAAATTAGATTAGAAAACTAAATAGGAAAGCTTTTCAAAAAGTACTAATTTTATTTAATTATTTCTTTTATTTTAAATAATAATTCATAATTTTAATTTAATTATGTTCAAAATAGTTATGTTAGTTTTACTCTTTTAAATAAAATGATGTATTACAAAAAAATTAATATTAATTAAACTAGTATGATATCAAATTAGCTATTATTTTTGGGTATTGGGTATTGATAAACCATGGCCTTGCCCATGATGTTGTAACAAAACCTATTTATATCACTAAAAAATTTATTGTTACAATGTATATATGTTTAATTTATATTAATTATTTTTATAACTAAAAATAATAATAATTTCAAATAAAATATATTTGACTAAGTTTGTTTTTTTAACAAATTCTAACTATTTTGATATTCACAATAAATTGATGTTTATAAACTTGTTGCAAGTTTTAATATATATTAAATAAATTATATGCTTGTACTTGATTTAGGGTATATTAATTCAATTTAAAATTAATATAAGGTAAAGCTTAATTAATAAATGAAATAGGTTTTTAGGTGGATAATTTAACCAAATTAACAATCTATAAATTTAAGGTCAAATTAAAAGAAATTTCAATTATGAAATAACAATCTTATAAAAAATTAATAAAATAATGTAATGTATAAAATTTTTTAATATATCAAAATTACCCAAATAAATAAGTTTATCAAAATTATATATATATATATATATATATATATTAAGTTTCGATGACAAATCTTTAGGAAAATAGCATAATCACTTGATAAACCAAGCTTTTAAAACTACTTAGTGTAATTCATCATCAGGAAAATGGTGGTTATGCTGATTTACATCCATCAATTAATAAATTTGAAAGATACAAAAGGTCAAACAATAAATTATAAATTAATAAAATTTAATGTTAATGAAATAAAATATATATATATATATATATATATATATATATATATAGATATTAAAAATTAATTGGAAAAATAAATTTAAAATTGGAATTAGTTATGCTTCACTATCTTGTTTGTTCAATTGCTAAAAGATAAGGCAATAATTTATATCCTCCTCAATTGTTTTAAGATTTCTAGGTATATATTCTTTTTAAATTTTGATAGGATTTTTGGAGACTACAAGTTTAATTAAAAAACTATCATAATCCTATTAGTTTATGGCATTACTCCCTAAAACTCTAAAAAAACCTTTGCTTAATTTCTATTTTTATATGCAATTTATTATTATATATTTAGAAATTATAAAATATATTATTTAATTAATTATTATATATTTTCAAATTACCCATAAAATTTACTTTTTAAAATTTATTTCTTATTACTTTAAAACTTATTTTATTTAATATAAAAATTGGTTTATTTCCTAACCAATTGTTTTAAGTTTTCTATTTATCTTTTCCTTTCAAATCTATAGACTTCGTCAAAGTTGCAAGTTTAATCAATGAGCTTTTAGCCATCCCATAATTCTGATTTTATTTCTATCTTTATATTTAATTTTGTCATTATATATTTTGAAATTATACAATATATTCTAGAAAACCTTTAGGGCACTTCCATTGTACATATTTTACCCATAAAACTTGTGATTTCAAGGAATTCATACATGATTTTAGACAAATTAGATCAGAAAACAAAATTTGAAAACTTTTCAAAAAGTACAAATTTTATTTAATTATTTCTTTTATTTCAAATAATAATTCATAAATTTAATTTAATTATGTCCAAAATAATTATGTTAGTGTTACTCTTTTAAATTATTATCTTTGGGTATTGGGTATTGATATACTATGGCCTTACCCATGGTATTGTAACAAAACCTATTTATATCACTAAAAAATTATTGTTACATCATATATATATATATATATATATATATATATATATATATATATAAACTTGTGATTTCAAGGAATTCATACTTGATTTTAGACAAATTAAATCATAAAACAAAATTTGAAAACTTTTCAAAAAGTACAAATTTTATTTAATTATTTCTTTTATTTCAAATAATAATTCATAAATTTAATTTAATTATGTCCAAAATAATTATGTTAGTGTTACTCTTTTAAATTATTATCTTTGGGTATTGGGTATTGATATACTATGGCCTTACCCATGGTATTATAACAAAACCTATTTATATCACTAAAAAAATTATTGTTACATCATATATATATATATATATATATATATATATATATATATATATATATATATGTCTGTGTGTATAATTTATATTATTTAGAGTGACTTTATTTTTATTTTTGACACATTCTAATTGTTTTCATATTCATAATAAATTGATGTTTATAAAGTTGTTGGAAGATTTGATTTATATTAATTAAATTATATGGTTGTACTTGTTTTAGGCTTGCAAGTTGGACTTTATTGGAGAGGTCAATCCACCATCAAGTGGGCAGTTCAAATGGATTATAATTGCTATTGATTACTTCACAAAGTGGGTTAAAGCAATCCCCACCAAGAAAGAAAATGACCATGTGGTGATGAAGTTTTTGGAGGAGAACATATTCAGTAGGTTTGTTGCCTAGTCAATATTGTAACTCATAATGCTTAGATATTTGATTCTGCTAGATTCATTAATTTCTGTGAAACATATAATGTAATTTTGTCACATTCCACACCCTACCATCCATAAGGGAATGGATTAGCAGAGTCTTCAAACAAAACATTGGTGTGGATTTTGAACAAGAAAATCACTTAAAATTAGAAAGACTAGGATTCAAAGTTGAATTTTTCTCTTTGGGGATTAAGAGTAACCTGAGGAGGTTTACTTGCAAGTCACCCTATGAATCGGTTTATGGAACTTAGGCACTATTTCCTACTTAGTTGGCCAAACTAGTGTTGAGTCTCAAAAATGTTCTCCATATTCATACATATTTCCATTATGTCATAACCATTTAGCTCTTATTTCATAGCCATTTGACCTAAAACCCTACATCAAGTAACCATTTTCATAAATATATGGGTTAGGATCCTTGTTTTCCAAAGTTATTTATTTTATGTATTTTAAGTGAATTTATGATTAGAAACTAGAAATTTAACATAGTTTCATATATCTATATATGTGTTATGAGTTTTGTGACATGTGTAGGTCAAAAGGAGACTTCTAGAAGACCCTTATGTGGCACTCTAAGACCAAATTCGAATTTGGTTGGAGAAGATTATGGGATCAAGAGGATATGTGTCTCACTTCCTTGTTGTATTGAAACTCTAAGAGGATATGTGTCCCATTCCTCAAGTTGTGTTAAAACTCTAGAAAGACATGTGTCTTATCATTTCCTATTTTGATTGTAACTCTAGAGATGGAGGGAGAGATTCATGGACTCCCATTAATGAGATGTCTCCTCATATTTTGTATAAATAGGAGAAGCTTTCTCCTATCATGGTAATGAGAAAGTAATGAAGAAGTAGATTTGTAACTAAGTTCAAAATGGAATGGGATGTAGATTTGTGAGTTCTTTTTAATAGAGAAATTCAGTTCTTTGATGGTGTTTTGATTACAATTTTAAGGAGCTGAAGGACTTCACCAAATTGGTAGCAGAGGGCCCGTGCTATCCAAGGAGGCTTTTACATGTTTTCTAGATAAGTTGCTTTCAATTCTGTTTTGTCATATTTCCTTACTTAGATTGCTTTCTGAAATCATAGCTTTTAACATAATTTTTCATGGCAGCTAGGGCATTTGCATATCTTTTGACTAATGACAGGGAA
This sequence comes from Pinus albicaulis, assembly GCA_034641835.2. Classification (NCBI taxonomy): domain Eukaryota; kingdom Viridiplantae; phylum Streptophyta; class Pinopsida; order Pinales; family Pinaceae; genus Pinus; species Pinus albicaulis. The sequence goes on from CM076581.1 coordinate 1,594,439,928, forward strand.
TCAATACATTACTGCTCTTAATTTATTTTCTTAGTTTTGTTTAATTCTAATTATTGCTTTGTTTATTTCAGTCTTGCACATTTGCTTAGGTAGTTAGGTTAGATATATTAAATTGCTCATGTCATTTCGATTTATAAAAGCCACGAATGGGTGATGGTGAGGGGATTGAAGTATGAGTGTGTAGTTTGATATTAGCTTGCTACCCATAGGATTAGATATATTAAATTGCTCATGTCATTTCGATTTATAAAGCACGACGTGGTAGGTGGTGAGGGATTTAAGTATGAGAGTGTGTAGTTTGATATTAGTTTACTTTACTACCAAGTTAGATATATTAAATTGCTCATATCATTTTCAGTTACCTCCGAAAGCCACAGCTGGACTGATGGTGAGGGATTGAATTATGGATGTGTAGTTTGATATTAGTTTCCTTTCTGCAAGTTAGAAATATTAAATTGTGCATGACATCTTCAGTTACCTCCGAAAGCCACAGCTGGACTGATGGTGAGGGATTGAATTATGAATGTGTGGTTTTATATTAGTTTACTTTCTGCAAGTTAGATATCAGTTACTCAAGTTGTTTATGGTTACTTCCGAAAATCATAGCTGGACTAATGATGAGGGATCAGAAGACAAGTTGATGTAATTTGATTTAGATTTACTTTATTGCAACTTTGGATTTCTTTCAGCATAGTTTCTTTTGTGTTTAGACAGCAGCAAGAATAGTTTGGTTTCATGCTCACTAGTTCACTGTTTTGATTTATTAGATTAGCAGCACCTTTTTCATTTCAGTAGCACATTTTCATTTCCTTTCAAGTTTTGTCATTGTATGTTTCAAATTCCTTTTTTTTAGTTTCAAGTTGGTAAATCATTATAAAGGACATCATTACCTTGAATATCCATAACCATACTTGTCTTTTAGAATTTCATAAAAATCCAAAAACGACAAAAAGTAAGAGATAGGTTATCTTGCACATATAGTGCGCCACACGTCGTCAGCTTACGAATCCCTGGTTGATAATTTATGTTAGCAATTTAGGACACTAAATTGACCAAACATTTTGGCGCCGTTGCCGGGGAAGTGTAACTAGGTACCCTTATTTCTTACATCTAAAAAAAATTAATAATTCTTGAGTATGCTCTCCTCCTGCACTTTGTGTGATCTGGAGGATCAGAAAAAGGATTGTTATGTAAAAAAAAATTTAATAATTCTTGAGTATGCTCTCCTCTTGCACTTTGTGTGATCTGGAGGATCAGAAAAAGAATTGTTATGTGAAAAAAAAAGGGAGACAAAATAAAACTTCATCATTTCAATTGATTCAACAATTTAAAAAAGAAAAAAGTTGTTTTCATGAAAAACTTTGATTTCAATAAATTGTTTTGTTTAGTGAATATATATGTGTATTTTTAAATTTTTGAAAATATAACATACATAATTTTATTAAACAAATCAATTAAAAAAAAAATTAAAAAAAATTAAAAAATTAAATTGTTTTGTTACTAAGATATATATGTATATTTTTATTTTTGAAAATATATATATAATTTTAATAACAAATCATTAAAAAAAAAAAAAATCAATAAATTGTTTTGTTTAGTAAATTACATATGTATATTTTTAATTTTCCAAAATTTAACATGTGTAATTTTATTAACAAAACAATTTAAAAAAAAAAAAATAATCATTTTGTTTAGTAAAACATATATGTATATTTTTAGTTCTTGAAATATAACATATATAGTTTTATTAACAAAACAAATAAAATAAAATTAAAAAAAAAAAAAACAAAACAACAACAAATCAAATCAATAAACAAAAATCCATGAAATAGCCATGGCATTTTTTTTCAATAAAACAAAACACCAAAGTTTCTCCACGTTGAGAACCTTTGCACAGGCTCGTAACTCCATCTATTCAAAGAGGCAAATCAGATATGACAATTCAAATGCATGCAAAACAATTCAATTCAAACCTAGCGCCCCATTTCAAAACAATTCAAATGCATGCACAGTCCAATTTTCTGAGAATAACAATTTAAACCAAACTTTGCAGAAATCGTGCTCTTGTGAGTTCTGTAGTCATAATCATTCAGAGATGAGCAATTTGATGCCTGCTGCTTATGGCACTGCTGTAAATTTTGAACCAACGAAAACTTGTAATCCAGGTGAATATTTTAGCAGCAGAGCTGCGATTGTACAAATGAAAGAGCGGCCTTCTTGGTATACTGTTAGCTGTAATACGCTGTCAAATAGCATCTTTCCGTCCATTCCTGTAGATGAAAAGGGAGATTGTGATTCTGAACAGTCCAGGGATGAAAACAAGATGCACATGAAACACAATTTTGAACCACGTTCTGAAGAAAACGATTTTTGTTGCTGAGGCAGAACCCAGAAAAACGCAAACTGTTATTGACACGTCATTTTCAAACACGTTTTCTGATCGATTGAGGATGAATTTTGAAAATCCACGACATGGGTTTTTTCGCCAACGTGGTCAATTAGATAACCCAGAAATAATTTTACGAAATTCGTGGCGGTCTAGGAGAATTTCTCGGTTCTTTGGAGCCCATTTTTGCCTGCCGCGTGAGGAAAAACGGTTTTTTCTGAGTGAAGAATTTGAAAACGGCACTCTGCATTGATAATTCGGTTCCTGATCTCTGGGAAGAAGAATCCAAAATGAAATCAAACTCTTATCATGGCATTCAATCCACATTCCACTCATTTTTGAATTTAATTCAATTTCGTTTTCTGAATGTTGGATTTCATTAATTCTTCTTCCTTGCATTGTCTAAATGGCTGACACTTCTGACTTTAGAAAAACATTTGTAATAACAACAGCAAATGCAGTAGCATTCTTCATTACAGCCAAGTCATATGCATCAGTTCCCAACTTCTTTGGATCTTGATTTGCAGCAACTAAAATTATTGGAGTTCGCTTGTATACAATAGGAGAATGGCATTCTTGTTTTTAGTTTTTATTTTCAATTTTCTTATTTAATAAATTTTTTTGTTTAAATTATATATGTATATATATTTTTTTAAATGTAACATATATAATATTTAAAAAAAAAAAATAAAAAAATGGTTGCATCTCACTATTTTCAATTTGTTTTGATTTTAAAAAAAAAGAAAAAAAAGAAAAAGGGGAATAATTTTGAATGATGAAATGAATAAGTTATTTGCTCTAAAAGCACTACCGAAGGTATTGATTAATTTTGAATTTGATGATGAAGAGAATGTATGTGCGTTTTATTCAAGATTTTTAGCTACGAAGCCAGTACATTCATATGCAAGTCCAATTCACTTGGTATTCTCCAATTCCATGGTGAAGTCCAATTCCAGTACATTACTTGCAATTCCATGGTGAAAAATACCTGCATAACCTGCATTGTTCAAATCAGCCTAACTTTCTCATACAAATCGATTTTGATGATTTAAGTATCGTTGGAAAGGTCTCAACAAGATCTATACAATGAGCCATACATCATTAGAGTTTGAAATGGAAAATAATGAAATAGATTGCTGAAAAGAAGCAACATTCCACTTGAGGCACTAATTCCAAAACATGTATAAATTCTTTTGATTTTTCCTTTGAGAACTTGTTTCATTAATACAAATTCATAGTTTTGTGTGTAAATATATCATAACTAGAGATTGATCACCTCTCTCTTTTGATAATCTTACATTCCATTGCGGAAAGTATTAGTTTTTGCTTGCCGGAGTTCCGGGGAGGAAGGACAAATGACTACAAGAGAATGGTGTCTCTCTAAGAGACCAGTTTGTTTCATAGAGGATGATCATAAGAGGATGATCAATAACAAAGAGGAGGAAATATGCTGATGTAAAATTAGATCCAAACACTTGAAAAACTTTCAGATACTATTGTCTCCATCACATCCATACCTCATAATAAACCATTCACCTCATTTCACTTCATATTTTTCATTTACATTGACATCCACTTTCCATTTCTTTTTGTCCATTCATAACCCACAAATAAAAGCAAGAGGCACATTCACATGCTTATTGCCCATTCTCATTTCTACTCTCCATTGCCGTCTTCCATTTCTTGTCATTTTCATTCCACAAATAATCCCTGCTTCAATGCAAATTATTGAATCCATAGTCCTTTGAGTCTAAGTTCTTTGTAAAAACACCTTGAGGCTTGCATGCCTTAATGGCAAGTTCTCGTGTTGACAAACAATGGGAATACATTAATGTCCCTTGTTCGTCAAATCTTCTAGGTGATTCGACATCAGAAAAATCATTCGTACCTAGCAAGATTGTTTGGGCATCTTGACTCTCATTGTCTGCATCCAATGGTGAGAGTTCTCGTGTTGACTAGTGCTGGCATCCATTAATGGCCACTAAGTAATTTATTTCCTATGTTCGACATCAGAACATCTTTTCACATAGTGAATTATGCCAATGAGTTTTGAAGACATGAAGACTATTATTTTCAGCATTTTGGAGCAGATTCAACAATTTTTAGTAGAAGCAATAAAAGTCATCTTATCTCTTTATCCATGACTCCTCTTGTTAAACCACTTGAAGAAGAATATGATCAGAATTTTGCAGCCACCACACATGCACAACTCATCCACATTTAAGGTAAGTGAAGGTATGTGTTTTTCTAATTTTTAGTCATGTAATTCATTAGAATGCTAAAATTGTAACTTTGGAAAAATTCCTCACTCCCTTTTTCACAATGTCATATATTTAGTTGGGGGGAAGGGACATCATTTCATATCCACATGTCATACACTATTACACATTTTTATTTCAATTCCACCCGCATATACTTCCCAACCAACTATTGTTTCAACATAGATCAAAGATTATAGCCCTTGCAAATGATCAATTCATTGATAAAACCATTGATTGTAAATCATTTTTCATGAACTTTGATGCAACAAAGAAAATCATAGTTTTGTAAGACAGTGCTTCAAACAAATAATTCAGTTTGTCACACAAGAACCAACCATTAAAAAAAAAAAAAAAAGTTGTTGCAATCAAATGTATTATACATTGCCAAAAAGAAAATATCAAGACGCAAAGTTTAGAACGAATCTATATGAGTTAAAACTCATAAAAGATCAACTCATGGACAAATTAATCATTTCAATAGTTTCATGAGGACATGCAATAACTTCAGTTGGGGGGTATGTTGAGTCTCAAAAATGTTTTCCATATTCATACGTATTTCCATTATGTCATAACCATTTAGCTCTTATTTCATAACCATTTGACCTAAAACCATACATCAAGTAACCATTTTCATAAATATATGGGTTAGGATCCTTGTTTTCAAGTTATTTATTTTATGTATTTTAAGTGAATTTATGATTAGAAACTAGAAAATTAACATAGTTCTGTATATCTATATATGTGTTATGAGTTTGGTGACATGTGGGTAAAAGGAGACTTCTAGAAGACCCTTATGTGGCACTCTAAAACCAAATTCGAATTTGGTTGGAGAAGATTATGGGATCAAGAGGATATGTGTCTCACTTCCTTGTTGTATTGAAACTCTAAGAGGATATGTGTCTCATTCCTCCACTTGTGTTGAAACTCTAGAAAGACATGTGTCTTATCATTTCCCATTTTGATTATAACTCTAGAGATGGAGGGAGAGATTCATGGACTCCCATTAATGAGATGACTCCTCATATTTTGTATAAATAGGAGAAGCTTTCTCCTATCGTAGGTAATGAGGAAGTAATGAAAAAGTAGATTTGTAACTAAGTTCAGATGGAATGGGATGTGGGTGTGAGTTCACTAATAGAAAATTCGGTTCTTTGATGGTGTTGATTACAATTTTAAGGAGGCTGAAGGACTTCCTGGAGTGTGCTTGAGAGGGCCCACCTTTACCAAGGAGGCTTTTACATGTTTTCTAGATAAGTTGCTTTCAATTCTGTTTTGTCATATTTCTTTACTTAAATTTCTTTCTGAAATCATAGCTTTTAGCATAATTTTTCATGGCAGCCCGGGCATTTGCATATCTTTTGACTAATGACATGGAATCAATATTGTTCTGCTGCTAATTTATTTTTTCTTAGTTTTGTTTAATTCCGGTATTGCTTTGTTTATTTCAGTCTTACACATTTGCTTCAGTAGTTAGATTTAGATATATTAAATTGCTCATGTCATTTTCAGTTACCTCCGAAAGCCATAGCTGGACTGATGGTGAGGGATTGTATTATGAAATGTGTAGTTTGATATTAGCTTACTTTACAGTTAGATATATTAAATTGCCCCCTGTCATTTCAGTTATCAATACAATTTGGGTGATATGTGAGGATGAAGTATATGGTGTAGTTTGATATTAGTTTACTTTCTCAAGTTAGATATATTAAATTGTTCATAACATCTTCAGTTGCCTCCGAAAGCCACAGCTGGACTGATGGTGAGGGATTGAATTATGGATGTGTAGTTTGATATTAGTTTCCTTTCTGCAAGTTAGAAATATTAAATTGTGCATGACATCTTCGGTTACCTCCGAAAGCCACAGCTGGACTGATGGTGAGGGATTGAATTATGAATGTGTGGTTTGATATTAGTTTACTTTCTGCAAGTTAGATATCAGTTACTCAAGTTGTTTATGGTTATTTCCGAAAATCATAGCTGGACTAATGATGAGGGATCAGAAGACAAGTTGATGTAATTTGATTTAGATTTACTTTATTGCAACTTTTGGATTTCTTTCAGCATAGTTTCTTTTGTGTTTAGACAGCAACAAGAATAGTTTGGTTTCATGCTCACTAGTTCACTGTTTTGATTTATTAGATTAACAACACCTTTTTCATTTCAGTAGCACATTTTCATTTCCTTTCAAGTTTTGTCATTGTATGTTTCAAATTCCTTTTTCAGTTTCAAGTTGGTAAATCATTATAAAGGACATCATTGCCTTTAATATCCATAACCATACTTGTCTTTTAGAATTTCATAAAAATCCAAAAACGACAAAAAGTAAGAGATAGGTTATCTTGCACATATAGTGCGCCACACTTCATCAGCTTACGAATCCCTAGTTGATAATTTATGTTAGCAATTTAGGACACACTAAATTGACCAAACAACTAGTGATTTCTTTCCTTCAAGAAGATCAGGAAGAACCTACTGCTCTAGTGAGAAGATTGAACAAGGTGATTGAATAAAGTGAAGACAGGAACAAAGTTAGGCAAGTTTGAAGTCCATATTTGACAAAAAAGAAAAATAAATCCTCTTCCAAGCAGGAGATTTAGTATTAATATGGGACACCAGAAGGGAAGATAAAGGTAAGAATGGAAATTTTGACCCTCTCTTGTGTGGCTCGTATAGAATCTCTGAAGCCAAATCAATCAATACATTCATCTTAGAATATTTAGATGGAGAATCTCTCCACATCCTTGTGAATGGGCAGTATCTAAAGAATTATTTCAAAAACTAAAATTCTTCATTTCACCATTGTAAATACTGTAATTCTCATTCTTCATATGCCACCAAGCAATATTTGACTTCATTCCCAATGGATAAGGCACTAATCTGCAGTTCTTAGAGCTTTTATGTGAAAAAGCACTATCCCGAGGTGCAGCTAGATGTTGTGGCTCATTTGCATTTACTTTTGAAATATTTATCATAACACCAAAAAAACATATATGTTATAAAAAGTAAATTTTTTGTATGTCGAAAAATAATTTTTATTTATATGTTGGTGTATTAACATTATATGTGAGATGTGAAGGTGGGTCAAGTCGGGATTATTCGCAAGCTCACTAGAGACTAGTGCTACAAAATACGGAATAAGCTCAAGAGGGTTACACCGTGGAGAAAAAAAAAAGGAACATATGCCAGCTTTTGGAATGAAACTATGTTCATTATCGAAAAAATCGTATAGATTTCCTGGAGGCAGAAGGCAGAGAACTGGCAAATTTTCCTTAAAAACTCAAGAGAGTTTTGAAAGAAGCGTAGAGGGGGAAAATCAATGGTCAGGATCAAAGCACATAATTGAAGTTGATAGACGGACAACGAAGCTCATATCACAAAAATGAAAGTTAGATAGATCAAATATTGTGAAGATAAGCCATGTGTTGTCCAAGGTTTTGTCGCATATCTCATTCGGTAAAGGATACAAGTTTGAGATATGGTTAAACTTGCAAAGATGCGATGTCAAGAGCGACAAGTTTAAGATATGGTGATGCAATGAATAGCACACATTGCATGCAATAAGATATTGCAGTGATAGGGGGAATTGAAAATTTCCAAAGTAGCGAAAGGCGCTAAGAAATATCACACATTGCAAGTTGAGGAGGAAAGGCACTAAGAAATATGTTTTGAATGTCGAAGGATGAAATTTGATGGGAAGGTGGATGTGATACCATTCAAAGGTTAATTTGAACTTATTTAAAGTCCAATATTATGTGCAGCTATGTTGGTTTTACGAAGAAACGTGAATGCGGTCAATGGACTCCGATATGTGACCCGACGCAGAGAAAAGGAAAATAAAAGACAGAACGTAGCAGACATGAGCATATGAGGGAGAGCCAAGTAGAAGGGGACATGATAACCTTGGTTAAAATGTAGAGGCATAAGCAGAGTCGAGCAAAGAGAGCACATAGTGGCATTGTTGGAAATGCAACAGCTAGGTCAAGTCAAGCAAGGATACGTTATTGTAGAACAATTTGAATACTGCACCAGAAGCAGAAAAGACATCACAGCAAGAAGAAAGAAAAATGTTGAAATATGGAAGAAAGACAGGGCAGGGATATCCGATCTGTGAGGGAGACACATCAACAAAAAATTAGATTCAACTAAAAGAATAACCTTTCAAATTTTAATTCGTTTTCTTTGTACATTAAGGTTGAAGCTATAGTGATGTCCTCAATTGCAATTTAATAAGTAGTTTTAACAGTTTAGGTAGTCGAAGGAGTTTCAAGAAGTTCTCGCAATTACAAACTGATTTTGATGTATTTAAGAAAGATAGAAAGAAATAATAAGGGTTTCGAGTTTCAGACCTCTAGAAGACTAAAAATTTGGTATTTAGTTTTCTGACGAATTAATGAAAGAAGCAGCAAGTTTCGTGCAACTGTTGATGGTGAATCGTTTTTCCTGTTCCATTTTGTGTCCCTTCTTCCTTGAATGAATTGAAGTAATGCAGTTGTCGATCTCTTAATTACATACGTGAGTAAATCCTTAATTTTTTCTCCTTCACTCTGACTCCTCTCTCTTTAGAAACTCTCTATGGAGCTTAAAAGTAATAGATTATGTGTTTACAAAATATTATTTTGAGTTTCCTCTCTCTCAATAAATTCATTCCGAAATTTAGAGTGGAAAATTTTGAGTTACAACATATCATTTTGAGTTTCTTCTGCAATTCTTCTTTTCCATTAAGACATCAACAGTTAATGGCATTGTAGAGTCTTCCATTATACCATATTGTTAAGGGTTTTAAAGAATTAATTTCCAAAGGGATTGAACGAAGACCACTTGATATAATTACCTTGTGGCACATTTCTAAAAATTTCTTAAGCACTCATTCCTTTCCAAAGCCAAGGAATTGTCTATTAAGACACAACATGCGTCAATCATGAATTATTGGATGAAGTACATGGATAAATTTACTTCACCAAGCTGGATCTTCATTCTAGATATCATAAAATTAGAATGAAGACTAAAGACATTTTGAAAATAAAACTCATGGGGGTCATTATGATTTTTTTTTTGTTTCTTTTGGTCTTACTAATGCAACTTCCACATTTTAAGGTTTGATGAATTCTATTTTCAAACCCTTACTTAGAAAATTTTTGTTAGTATTTTTTGATGATATACTAATCTATGACAACTAGCCTTGGAAGGATCATGTTCAACATCCTGAAAAGGTTCTAAAACTAATGGAGGAGAAACAATTATATTAAAAAACCTCGAAATGTTTCTTTGGAGCACATTAGGCGAAATATTTGGGTCATATTATATCTCATGAGGGTGTTAAGGTAGACCTTAACAAAATTAAATCCAGTACGAAATGGAATATTCCCACAAACATAAAGCATGTTCGAGAATTTTTGGGGTTAAAAGTGCATTATCACAAGTTTGTTAAGAACTATTGGGGAATATGGGCACCTCTAACATCATTACTGAAGAAAGATGTGTTTTCTTCGATGCTTGAAGTAACTAAGGCCTTTGAACATCTTAAAGAGGCAATGTGCCAAGCACCCTTCTTGGCATATCATGGTGGTAGTTGATAGACTTACCAAGTATGAACACTTTTGTGTATTATCTCATCCATTTAATTCCATTACAGTTGTTACTTCATTTATGGAAACAATTCAAAAGCTACACGAAAACCCAAATATTATTGTAAGTGATAGAGATGCCATTTTTAGAGGAAATTTTTGGATGGAATTATTTTCTTGTTTCGGTATTCAATTAGCCCATAACTCATCATATCATCCTCAATCAGATGGGAAAAATAATATAGTGAAATTTTTTTTTGAAGTATATCTTCGTTTCTTTGAATATGATCAAGAGACATAATGGATCAAGTGGCTACCTCTGTCTCAATGGTGGTATAACACTTCCTTCCATATTGCAGCAAAAATGACCCCATTTATGGGACTTTATGGATATCATCCACAGTCCATCACATCATATTTAAGAGAAAATTCTAAGGCTCATGATCTGAAATTACTTTCTACTTAATGTTGTGCTAGTTTAATTTTAGATATAAACTTTTCTTTGCATTGTTTTACTTATCCTTCATGAGCTTGTTTAAGAGCATGTGATCGGAAAACAATCTGCTTAGTGAAATTACAAGTTTATCATAAGCTTAAAACACATAATTTTAAATTACAAAACAGAAGCAATAGTAAAAACAGCAAACAAATATAAAAAATCTTAACACAACGAATTTTGATAAAGAATTTCACCCTTCCTCGGCTACATCTCCTTGGTCTAGCTCCATAGTGTGATCTTTGTATTAGCTTCAAGTGTGCTCAAATTTCTATTACAAGCTTCAAAACCTCTTGGAGCCTGTTCCAATGAGTTTATAACATCATAATCTCCCAAAAATGACTATTTTTTTGTTGTATTTGGACTCTCATAATGACCCCAACACCTATTGGCCCTGTCCTTAAAAAATCTTCAAATGTACTAAAACACCTGTAGATCACCTTTTTTTCCTCTGCAACCTACTTCATTGAGTTCCTAGCATGTAAATTAGCCAAGAATAACTTTTACTGAACTCAGTTTGGTTGAAAATTGAGTGAGTTATGACCAAAACCATCTTTGCCCCAATTTCTCCTCCAAAACTCAAGAAACTGCAAGTTAAGTTTATAAATTTGGCATTCCCACCAAGTTTTCCACTGCCTACGACAATTCTTCCAGTTTAATTTTCGGGATTAATTAACATAAGCAGGATTAGTGGCAGATAAGATAGGATTAAATTTTAACTGCGCTTTATGTGTTAATGACGTATTAACATCATTAAGCCACACTTAAACATTAATTAAAAGAGTTTATTTCCACTGGTTTTTCGTTTTAACTCACTCTCGGTCATGCTCTTTTGGTCACTTGGGGAGGGGGTGGGATCGCTAGGCTAGCCCCCTCCAACCGCTAACAGTCGGGAGGTTACAATTCAAATAGATGCGGAAGATGGTATGGGTAAGAACTACCCCGTAGGAGAGATGGTCGAGCGCGCATATGGCATGCGAGAGGCCAGGGGTTCGAGCCTTGACCCTGCCATATAATTTTTCTCTAAGTCATGAAGACCTCCACTGATAACTTTTTCCATCTGCCACTCTAGGTCCTCCACCACATTCATTAGTATGCCTCCAGATTTAGCAAACTCCACTGTGGTTGGTGTTTTACGAACATTATAATATATATATATATATATATATATATATATATATATATATATATATATCCAAATAATACCACCACCAATAATAATTCGACCAACCTTAGTCCAAATTTGATATGACTTGTCATTCGACCTTCCAACCTGTCGTGCCATGGGGGTTACGTGGCACGCCACGTGGCCCTTCCCCATTGGCCACCATATAAAATAAAATGCCAATTTAATAAAATTTCACTTAGACTTAGGAATAAAAAAAATTCACTTCCTAGTCATCATCAACGAATCTAGTGGTCCCAGTTGGTGCAATGTCATTGGTTGTTTCTGGAGGATATTCCTGCAAATGCTGATTGTACCTGCCCCATCAACACTGTGTCTATTCTCCTCATTTGTTTGCCTGTTTTGGAAAATGAAGAACAGACGGTAAATCAGTCATACGAACTCAGATTTTTATGAAACGAGTTGTGCCAAAATCCTGGTGACAAACTCTATCCGGTCGTTCAGGTTTGTAGAAATTTCAAGAACTTTAAATTTTTAGCTAAAACTTTAGCCTTAGATTATTCCTTCCCACTAGAAGCCTTTTGGACCCCAAAATATATTATCAATTGTTCAAAAAGTGAAGGTATAGCTCCCTCACCTTTCCAATCTCCAACTATTTTCCCTTTGAAGGATTTTGACCTTTCGGTCCAACTCTAAGGTAATCAACATTCCCTCTTCTTGAAGTTCTGATTCTTCTGTCAAGTATGAGATATTGTTGAATTTCATCAAGATATTCTGGCGAGAAATCATCTATTGATGGTATTTAAACATGCTCTCCATCATCATCAATTAGAGGAGGCTCAAAAAATCTCAAATTCTCAACATTAATGATAGAATAGATTTGCATATGAGGCAAATATGGCATGTAGTCATTTGTACCAATATTTTCAAGAATTGTAAATGGACCATAATGGATTGGTTTGAGATTTTTACCTCTCCCTTGCAATATTTCTTTGCTTATGTACAACCAAACTTCATCTCCAACTTGAAATTTGTGATCAACCCGATGTTTTTCATGCCTTGCCTTGTAGCTTCTTTGACTCTTCTCAAGTTGGTATTGTACTATATGATGTGCCAACTGAATTTTCTCAATGAACTTTCTTGATTTATCTATGTCACTATGTCCATCTATAGCAACATCTTTCTCAAAGAAAAATTCCAATGGTGATCTTGGCAAGTAACAAAAGCATGCCTCAAATGGCGATGTATTTGTGGAAGAATGTTTTGCTCAGTTGTATGCATGTTGTATGTAGTGTAACTATTCATCTCACAACTTGAGATGTTTGCTGCAATAGCCTCTTAGAAGATGAATAATAGTCCTATTTTCCACCTTTATTTCACCATATTTTTGCAGATGAAATGTTGTTCTCTTCTTCAAATTTTTATCCATCATATCCCATAATTTTGACCAGAAATTACAAACAAATTGAGAATCTCGATCGCTTACAATAGAAGTAGGAAGACCAAAATGGATCCATACATTTTGAAAGAAAATATTAACGGTTTGTTTAGCTGTAATATTTTTCTTACATGCCATCAAAATACACATTTTGCTAAACCTATCTACCACAACATACAATTAATCATGACCTTTCCTTGACATAAGAAGGCCTCCTACAAAATTCATTGATATGCTCTCCAAAGGATGAGAAGGAACTGGAAGTGGTGTGTACAAACCAAGATATCTATTACTAGGTTTCTTTGTTGGACATAAAGATCACCCTCTAATAAAACTAGAAACACTTTCATTCATGTGTGGCTAATAACAATACCTTTGCAGATGCTCTACTGTCTTGCCTACACCGAAATGTCCTCCAATCAATGATGTGTGCGCCTCTCTTATGATATTGTTTCTTTCTCCCTGTGGTATACATAACTTTCCCAGGTGATATAGCAAATTATTATGGACATGATAACCTAACTCTTAACATTGGTTTACCTTACTCAAGTGCTCATACACATATTGAAAATCACTATCATTCACATATTATCCAATGTAACTTTCATGTATAATAGAATTGTGCTTCTTTGGAACCAAATATTGGAGAACCACATGGCAAAGTAGATGGGTGTATGATACCTTTATTCAAAAAATCTTGGATTTTCTTCATGATTTCCATCCTTTCCATGATTGACATGCGATACATACCAATATTTAGAAATGGAACATCCTGCTATAGCTGAACCTCATGCTGAATTCCTCTCTTGAGTAGCAACCCCTTTGGTTCTTGAAACATCTCGCCATGCTGACTCACCACATCAAAAAAATCAGATTTCAATTTCTCATCACATCCTTGAAAAGATTCATAGTTAACATCTTCCTTTTTCTTGATCATAAGAAGCACAAAATGTGTACTTGCATTTACTAGCCTCTTCATTTTCCCTACATTAACTAAAGGGATATTCAGTTTCTTGCAATGAGCTCTCACAATATACTTCACTCCATCTTTGATCAAATGATATTTGTTCTCATGACGATAAAATACCGCTTTCTTGTCATAAAAATATGGACTACCCAAGATAATCCCTAAAATATCAATTGGTACAGCATCTAACTCAAGTTCATCAACAAAGTTTGGATAATACCTGTAAATTTTCATTGCTAACTATCCAACCCAAAGAATATGGCTTATGATGAGGTACAATTTAAAGGTTTAGCTTTTTAACTAAGTCTTCTAAAATCAAGTTTTCTTGTGACCCTATATCAATTAAGGCATCAATATTTGTATGATTATAAATTACTCTAATATGGAATAATTATATCCTTGTATCCTCATTTGAAGTGTTATTGTGACTGTTTGAGGTACTAAAACTTGCCATCGTTTCCTATCCTTTGTTAACAATGGAAACTATCTTGGTTTCATCTCCTGAATCATGTCCAAGATCTTTTTGTGTGGTGGAATTCATATTTTGTTTCCCTTTGTTATTTGGTTTCTTTGGTCTTAGTTCGGGATGTAGTTTCCAACATTGAGCTTCATCATGCCCCTATTTGGAACAATGTTTGCATGTTATTTTCTACCCTTCTTGCTTCGCGCTTGCATTCTTCTTTCCCTTCCATTTTCCCTTACCCTTGAATGGCTTCTTCCTACTACCCTCTTCAAAAAAAAATTTACCACTTGCTTCAAGATGCATGGCTTGCACACACACTTCATCTAAGTTATTTGGGTTAAACATTAGAATAGTGTGTGTTAAGTAGGAATGTATACCTCCTATATAATTCAAGAGTGTGTCTTGTGACTTTAAGTCTACTCCAAGTAATAAAGCCCTTTTTCTAAAATATTGTGTATACACTTGGACACTTTGACCTTTAAGTTGTGTAAAGTTTTTCCAACTAATTATTGCTTTCTGCATTTAGGTTAATGGACACAATTGGATTTTAATGGAATAAATGAATTTTACCCAAGTAATGGAAATATTACCATGGATGCACATTTCCTCTCGTTTCTTTGCCTCCCACCAAGCTAATGCTACTCCTTCTAGCCTTAATGAAGCCAATTGGATTTTAATATCGTCTTCTTGCAGATTTTGAATTCTACAGTAAAATTCTAATTAGAAAATCTAATTATCTAGTTTTTCAGCATTAACATCTCCATTATGTGTAGGAAGTTCAAATTTGATGTCCAACTTGAGTAACAAAGTCTTACCTTTTGGGATCTTGGAATGAGTATGCGTATGATTTTTTGTAGTGGAATTGGAAGATGAAGATGCTAATGAGGATGATGATGGTGGTGGTGGTGGAGAAGGAGGTGGTTTTCCACCACTAGCTTTTGAGCTCCTCTCTTCCTCCATTTTACTATTTGAAGATTCTTCTCTATGAGGGTGTTTTGAACCTTCTCTAGTTTCCTTTGCCATAACATCTTCATACATAGGTTCCACCATCCTTTGCATTTCTTTGAACTCCTTCTTGAAATCCTCTTCCTCAGAATGTTCATGAGCTCCTTCATGGCCTAACATTTTGGCTATTGATTCAAGCTATATCTCTGCAGCTTGTATCTCTTCAACCACTTAAGCCTCTTGTGAAATTAATCCCTCTTGTGCTTCAAGTGTTGCCTTGATTGGTCCTTTGGATAAGGATGATGCTATCGCAACCTTCTTCCTTCTTCTCCTAACTTATCGACTAGTTGTCAGTAGCTTCCCTTCTCTCTGCAATCTCAATCTTGTAAGCATTAGTAAATTTGGACTATTAAAACTCTTTAAGTAAAACAAGCAAGCAACCTTGTGCTCTAATACCAACTTGATTTGAAATTACTTGCTAGTTAATGTTGTGCTAGTTTCATTTCAGATATAAACTTTTTGTTGCATTGTTTTACTTATCCTTCATGAGTTTGTTTAAGAGCAACTGATTGGAAAATAATGTACTTATTGAAATTATGAGTTTTTCATAAGCTTAAAAAGCATAATTTTAAATGACAGAACAGAAGAAATAGTAAACACAACAAGCACATATAATAGAACTTAACACAGAGAATTTGGATAAAGGATTTCACCCCTCCTGGGCTACATCTCCTTGGTCCGGCTTCATAGTGTGACCTTTGTATTAGCTTCAAGTGTGCTCAAATTGGTGTCACAAGCTTCCGAACCTCTTGAAACCTATTCCAATGAGTTTATAACATCACAATCTCCCAAAAATGACTATTTTTTTGTTGTATTTGGGCTCTAGATGCTCTGGAAATGACCCCAACACCTGTTGGCGCTCGCCTTCAAAAATCATCAAATGTACTAAAACACCTGTAGAGCACCTTTTCTGCCTCTGCAACCTGCTTAATTGAGTTACTAGCATGAAAATTAACCAGGAATGACGTTTAACTAGTTCATTTTGGTCGAAAATTGAGTTAGTTATGACCAAAAACAACTTTGCCCCAATTTCTCCTCCAAAACTATAGAAAATGCGAGTTAAGTTTCTAAATTTGGAATTCCCTCCAAGTTTGGCGCTGCCTCTAAAAATTCTGTGATTTTAATTTTCAGGATTAATTAACATAAGCAGGATTAGCGGCAGATAATATAGGATTAAATTTTAACTGTGCTTTACACACTAATGACGTATTAACGTCATTAAGCCACACTTAAAAATTAATTAAAAGAGTTTATTTCCGCTATTTTTTCGTTTGAACTGGCTCTCAGTCGCACTCTTCTAGTCATATAGGGAGGGGGTTGGCCCGCGGGGTTGGTCCCCTCCAACCCCCAACAATCGGGTGGTTACAATTCAAATAGATGCGAAAGATGGTATGGGTAAGAACTAAACCATAGGAGAGATGGTTGAGCACACATATGGCAGGTTGGAGGTCAGGGGTTCGAGCCCTGACCCCGCCATATAATTTTGATCTAAGTCATGAAGACCTCCACCGCTAATTTTGTCCATGTGCTATTCTAGGTCTTCCACCACATTTGTTAGTGTGCCTCTAGATTTAGCTAACCCTGCCATGGTTGGTGGTTTAAAAACATTATAATATATATATATATATATATATATATATATATATATATATATATATCTATATATGTGTGTGTGTGTGTGTGTGTATGTGTGTGTGTGTAATATATATATATATATATATATATATATATATCCATCTGAATAATACCACCACCAATATCAATTCGACCAACCTTAGTCCAAATTTGATATGAATTGTCGTTTTACCTTCCAACCTATCCTGCCATGGGGGGGTACATGGTATGCCACGTGACCCTTCCCCATTAGCCACCATATAAAGTAAAATGGCAATTTAAAAAAATTTCACTTAGACTGAGGAATAAAAAAAATTCACTTCCTAGTCATCATCGGCCAATCTGGATTTGCCACTTAGCGCAGTTTCATTGGCTGTTCTTGAAGGATATTCCTGAAAATGCTGACTGTAACTACCATATCAGCTTTGTACCTGTTTTGCTCATTTTTTTGCCTATTTTTGAACACCAACAACAGATGATAAATTAGTCATACAAACTCGGATTTTGATGAAACGAGTTGCGCCAAAATTCTGGTGATGAATTCTATCTGATCGTTCAAGTTTGAAGAAATTTCAAGCACTTTCAATTTTTAGCTAAAACTTGAGCCTTAGATCAGTTCAATAAGTGGACGATCACATCGAGCATCAATAATAAGTTATCCAAATATTAAACGATAACCTCGCTTTGGCATAGAATCCAATGAAACAATAGGGAGAACAACATCACAGCAAAAGAAGTTTTGATGTAGGAAACTAGGTAATTTTATGGCTACAACCATCTAAATAAATGTCCCTCAAGAAGGTTAAGAAGGATAATAAATTATCAACAAAGTTTTATGTTACAAAATATTGGTACTATGGCATACAAATTGTATCTTCCCCAATCTTCCAAAGAACATCGAGGTTTCCATGTTTCATGCATAAAGAAGGTTATAGGTGACAATCTGAGTTCAAAAAATATTTTCAAAAGTTGACGAGGAAGGAAAAATCATATTGGAACCTGAAGCAGTAATGGAAACAAGAAATTGACAGCTATGAAATCAATCAATTTTAGAATATCTCATCAAGTGGATGAACCTACCCACTAAATATTCAACATGGGAAGATTATAATTTTATGCAAAAGCACCCAAAACTACTCAAGCATTCAAGACAACACTTGTCTGAAGGAGAGGGGCAAGCTAAGCCCCCATAATACTAGTGTAGTCCCTATTATTGTAAGTGTAGACCCATTATTTTTATTGTTGGGGCCATGTATTCCTGATATTATTATTTTTTTTCCTCACAGGTGTAGCCCCATTATTGTTATTTTTGTTCCCATATGATCCCCATATTGTTATATTGTGACCCATTAGACTCCTATAAATAGAAGGTAGATTTTTCATTTGTATCATCCAAGAATTTTCATTGATGTAATGTAAAGGAGTTTTCCCCCTCGAACAACTTGATTTATAATTTGTGATCTATCTTTTATTCTATTTTGTGGGTTGGTTGCATAAAAAAGAAACCCAACATGAACCTATGGTAGAAACTAGAAACTCCTAGAAATTTAGGTAGCTCTGTTATAGTGTTGGGGGTTGGGAAATCTCAAAGAACTTCTATCTTGGCTAGGTCCATATGCACGCCCTTTTCATCAATGATGTACCATAGATATTGAAACTTGGTCATTCCAAAAATGCATTTATCCAAATTGGCACACAACTTGTGTTATCACTACAAGGAAAAGACCCTCTAGTGAATGTTTTTGAGGAACCCCTTATAAAGATACCCCATAAATCTATTTCTAGCGGAGGTTAATAGAGGATGTTGGCAGGTAGAGTATTTTGCGGATATTTTCCTCTCGGTGCGCTTATCATCCAAAACCGCACCGTTGCGGTCGACAAGAGAAATCACTGGTGTGCACAAAACATTGGTGCACCGGACACTATGTGCTCTGTACAAACCCACCTGGTGCGTCATATTATTGTAAAGCATGAGTGCTTCACAAATCTTTTACACTGGTGCATCATAAAACACTGCAACAAAACAAAAACCACCCAGTGTGGTATTAAGAAACCACACTTGTGCATCATAAAACACCGCGCCAAAACAGAAACTGACCACTGCGTTTGTGAGAAACAGCACCGGTGCACCTATAAAACCCCGTGCACTGGAACATGATTAAATAAAAAAAATTACGGCCAAAAAACTGCATTTTTCACTTTTCTTAGTGCTCCAGAGCTCTCAAGCACCGGTGCAATTTATCCTTGTATGAGTCACCCTGACATCGATGCTCCCATTGCACACGCTACATGCACTGTTGTTGTGTGTTATCACTCCAATAATTCTTTAGTTGTGAGATTTTGATTTTTAATTAAGAAAACTAATGATTTTTTATTGCACCCACTGCATTACACCCATCTTGATTTTTCTTAGGGATTGAATTTTTCTCTAATGTAATTCATATTTATATATTTTATGTAATGAGTTTTATAGGCTGCTAGCAAATAATGTACCTAGCCATGACTTATACATGGCATGGGGAAATTCCATTTCCTCTTTGCTAGACACTATTAGTGTTCCTCATGAAATTCAATATTGTACTGAAGGTAAGGTAAAGAAAATTTTCCAAAATTTTTCTCCTTTTATCATCTAGCTTGCTATCAAAATTTCTTCAAATTTATGTTGCCCAATAAGGCCATCCCTCACCAAAGATAAGAGAGTTCACATGATACAACATGTTAAATAGTTGTATGATAAATAGG
This sequence comes from Pinus albicaulis, assembly GCA_034641835.2. Classification (NCBI taxonomy): domain Eukaryota; kingdom Viridiplantae; phylum Streptophyta; class Pinopsida; order Pinales; family Pinaceae; genus Pinus; species Pinus albicaulis. Next base: position 1,594,459,990 of record CM076581.1, read on the forward strand.
TGCAATTTAACTAGAAAAAAGGGAAACACATCTAATGAAATTTCATTAACCATTGGCCAAAACCCTATCCAATCCAACCAAGTTAGCTTTCATAGGTCACTTCTAGCCTCTCTTATAATGAATTCTTCTTAGCCAAAAACCATGGGTGCATAATACCATGTGCCCCAAAACTACTTGATTATTTAACCTCTTCAACCTTCACCCTAACCCAGATCCAATTTACCTAACATTCCCCACTTGAACTTGACTTGGGGTTCCTTGACTAAATCTAGCTAACCTTACCAAGTGAGTCCACAGTGCTGTAATCCCTTGGCACTTACCCCCCTCAATTTTTTTTTCCCTCACTATCTCTTAGCCCAACATCCCCTTATCAATTATGTCTAACCCATACTAGAAATTACCCAAGGGTACATCCCCCTATCACCTATGTCTAACCGAGACTTTAAATTTAAAGTCCATTCCATGCAATACCATGAGCCCAAAGCTATGGGAGCACAATCCCATGAGCCCAAAATCATGGGTGCATAATACCATGTGCCCTAGAACTACATGATTGTTTAACCTCTTCAACCTTGACTCTAACTCTGATTCAATTTAACTAACATTCCCAGTTCAACTTGATATCCATCTAACCTTGCCAAGTGAGTCAACCCACCCCTTGCTCAGTCTGGTCCTTACCCCCTCAATTTCTTTTAGCTAGGTATGTCTTAACCCAACATTCCCCTATCACCTAGGTCTAACCCATACTTTACTAGAAATTACCCAAGGGCAAGCATGCCTTAACTACAACAATATGCCCATTTACATGTAACAATTTGACTTTATTATACTATATATATATATATATATATATATATATATATATATATATATATATATATATATATACTATATATATATATATATATATATATATATATTAATTCATTGTTACTATCTTCTATCTTCTAGTTGCCCGGTGCCTTGACCACTCTAAGATGCCTTTTGTAACAACTCTACCTCTTCATAGCCTAAACCCAATATCCTCCTTCCCAGATTGTTTAACCACAAAGCCTATCTCCACATAGTGAAGCCTTCAGACTACCTTGGTGTTCATGATTTAAACTTTGGTGCAACCAACCACCATCATATTCACAACCAATCCTTTGAGTTCCAATTTTCTTGTCCCCAAATAAACTATGCTGAGAAAAACTCCTAGACTTATTTACTAGCTCCACCCCCTAGTGCATTTTTCATAAAACAATGGTCCATTGAATACAAAATTTATCCTAGCTTTGGATCAACCTATTCCAACAACTCACCATAGGTGTACTCATCCCCATTTCGTTATTTCTCTCCATGTGACTTGAACTTCTAGTTCTCCCTATAGCTCATCAAGGAATATTCCATCTTCACCCAAATGAGTGTGCCACACATCCTGAGTCCCACAAGTGCTCAATTCATTCAACTCATTAGCACCCATTTCAGATCTCCTGATCATGCAGGCACATTCACTCCCATGCTTCTTCTCTCTTATGCCTCATCCATGGCTACATAGCCTCTCACTACCAGCAGAAAAACATGACCGTAGTCCCTCCTTATTCTCCAAGACCACCATGACTGGGGTACCTTCTTATACCTCCTCTTGGTTATTGGTCTTGATGCTTGGGATCCCATTTCGAAATCCACCTCTCAGAAGATCCATGAAACAAATGGAAACAAATTGCATCACACACCCTTGAGATGAGTTCCCTCAACTCACACCATGATTTAATACTACCACTGCCTTCCAAATAGAATTTCACCCAATGTGCACTGGTGGACTAGTGGACTCTTGTATTCAGTGAGAGTATGCTCATAAAATTTCTAAAGTGGCAGCTTCAAACTTTGAGCATGCTAGATATGACTAGATCTAAATTCCAATCATATGATCTCATCTAAATTCTAGCAACACCATACTCCTTGAGCCCATAATTGCAAATTTATTTTGGGTCCTTTTCCACCATGGTAGCCCTCCATGGGATTCCCTACTATTCCTTTGGATTGTGTTGTGCTCAATTTGGCCCTTATCCCCCTCAATTTTTTTTTACTTGGGCATTTCTTAACCCAACATCCCCTCATCACTTAAGTCTAACCCAGAATTTACCACAAATTACCCAAGGGTACATCCCCCTATCACCCAGGTCTAACCCAGACTTTACATTCAAATTCCATTCCATGCAATACCATGAGCCCAAAACCATGGGTGCACAATTCCATGTGCCTCAAAACTACTTGATTCTTTAACCTCTTCAACTTTGACTCTAGCCCAGATTCAATTTACCTAACATTCCGCCTTCAATTTGATATCCATCTAACCTTACGAACAGAGTCAACCCACCCTTCCTCACTCTGGTCCTTACCCCCTCAATTATTTTTTACTTAGGTATGTCTTAACCCAACATCCCCCTATCACCTAGGTCTAACCTAGACTTTACCATAAATTACCCAAAGGTAAGAATGCCTTAGCTACAACAATATGCCCATTTACATGTAACAATTTGACTTCATTATAATAAATATATATATATATATATTTTAATTCATTGCTAATATATATTTTATCCCCATTTAGTTATTGTTGTGGATGTGACTTGAACTTCTAGTTCTCCCTACAACTCACCAAGAAATATCCCATCTTCACCCACAGGAGTGTGCCACAGATCCTGCCTCCCACGGGCTCTCAAGGTTCCCTAATTGGTTCAACTCATTAGCCCCCATTTTAGGTCTCCCGATCATGCAAGCACATCCACTCCCATGCTACTTCAAGATTCCTTTGAATCCATCCCCTTTTCAAGATTCAAAATTCCTTATGAGGTCAAGGAAGAACTAGTATAAGGGTTTTCATTAAGAAAAGTCATACAATATTCATATATTAGAGTATGAGAAGTTGAAACCTTTATTTAGATTTGAGGTCATTTAAACAATGAAACAATACAAAATATATCCTTAAATATTAGGGTTTACATCCTAAAAACCCTAGACATACCAATGAATAGAGAAGGATTTTTTTCTTACAATTAGGGATTTATTTACTAGAGCAAGTAAATCACACTCCCAATGTCAATAAAATTTACAAATGAAAAAATTTACAATGATATAAATACAGAAACACACATAAAGTAATAAGGCAAGGTGGAAGGCAAGGTCATCTTCGCTGCTATCTTTTGCAGGAAGAGACGTAGTTGGAGCTACGACCACCCCGTTGCTGCTGCTGCTTCCCCAGTTGATTGAGTCTGTCGTTACTTTTCTCGCAGCTTCCTGGTATGCTTCAGAAGCCTCATTTGGGGTACTGTATGTTCCTAGCCAACGCCTTTTCTTGGTCCTGTTGTCAAATATTTGAGCAGCCCAACGATTACCGCTACGACCCCGACGAATATAGACACCTTTGTACTGGCCATCTCTCTTCAACTGCTTGAATTGATCCTCAGAAGGGACCTGAAGATTTGCCATTTTGTGCAAGTGCCCTCTGGAACGTCCAAAACCTCCAATACCTATGATTGCAACAAAAAGGGATTGCTTGCAACATGTGCACCTTTGTTGGTATTTAAAGTGTTAAATCTTCATTTTGGTATGTCACTATCTGTCTCTTTCAATAGCAGATAAAGGAAGGCAATAATGACATTAATTGCCAACTACATGGAGGAGTTTTATTTACACTAAAATTAGTTTATGTCCATGTTCACTAGTTTAGGTTTTCGAGAAATAATTGTTTTATTTCTGTTTTTCTATTTAATTTATAATTAAATGTTTTTGGGGTGTTGTGTTTAGAGATATTTTTTGGAATTGATAGTGGATTTTCTTGCCCAAATAAGCTGGAAAAAATTGTTGTAAAATCTTGATTTGTATTATTTAAACTGTTTTTTTTACTACATATACTAATTTAACACACTAAAAAATCCTTACTGCATTTCCATTGTACAGATTTTTGATTTCAATAAATTCATACAAGATTTTAGAGAAAATAGATCAGAAAACTAAATCAGAAAACTTTTCAAGAAGTAGAATTATAGACGACTCTTAAATTATATGTCTACTAATTTTATTTAATTATTTATTTTATTTCAAATAATAATTCATAATTTTAATTTAATTATGTCCAAATTTTTTTTTTTAGGGTTACTCTTTAAAAAAAATTAATATTAATTAAATTAGTATGATATCACATGAGTTGTTACTTTTGGGTATTGGGTATGGATATACCATGGCCTTGCCCATGATATTGTAAAAAAACCTATTTTTATCACTAAAAAAATTATTGTTACATTAATTATTTTTATAATTAAAAATAATAATAATTTCAAATAAAATATATTTTACTTAAGTATTTTTTATTTTTTTTTACATATCATCATTGTTTTGATATTGATAATAAATCGATTTTTATACTGTTGTTGCTAGTTTTAATTTATATGGTTATACTTGTCTTAGAATATATTAATTTAATTTAAATAGTTGTTGTTAAATTAAATTAATATAAATTATAGTTTAATTAATACATGAAATAGGTTTTTAGGTGAATAGTTTTAAAGAAATTAACAATCTATAGATTTAAGGTTAAATTAAAAGAAATTTCAATTATGAAATAACAATCTTATAATAAATTAATAAAATAATTCCGTCTATACAATTTTTTAATATACCATTTTTATTATTTTATTTTTATCAAAATTACCCAAAAAAAACTATATATATATATGTGTGTGTGTGTGTGTGTGTGTGTGTGTGTGTGTGTGTGTGTGTGTGTGTGTGTGTGTGTGTGTTGGAAAAAATAAAGGTGAAATTTTGATTTGTATTATTTAAACTATTTTTTTAAGTGAAGATATGGATTTAGCACCTTGAAAAACTCTTAGGTAACTTCCATTTTGCAAGGGTTACCCATCATGCTTATGATTTCAATAAATCCATATCAGATTTCAAGCAAATTAGACCAGAGAAATCCACTGCAAAAAGTTCCAAAACACACACACTAAAGACAAATAGATATATATACATATATAAAATAATTAAGTTAATTTATTAAGATAACATTTAATGAATTAGTTATGCTTCACTATCTGATTTGTTCAATTACTAAAAAATAAGGCAATAATTTATATCCTCCTCAATTGTTTTAAGATTTCTTGGTATATATTCTTTTTAAATTTTGATAGAATTTTTGAAGATTACAAGTTTAATCAATAAACTATCAAAATCCTATTAGTTTATCACATTAATTCCTAAAACTCTAATAAATGTTAGAAATGGATAGGATTGAGATTCTAATTCTAGATCTCAGATCCTAATATTCAGGGAGCGCTTCAAACCACTAGATTGTGAGAAAGCCTATATGTACTAGGTTGTTCTCTTGATTGAATGTATCATATTGTGTGAGTGTGTTTGTACACTCTCCAGGTTCTCACCTGGAGAGCCATTTCATTAATTTTATCATGGTATCGGAGCTTCACCTGGAAGCTAAGTGGACCTGTGCTACGTCTACGATTTGAGGAGGGAGTCCACCCCACTATTGTTTAATAATTTACAGAAGAGATCGAGGTGCTTTATTTGGTGCAGAATTCATAGACTAGTTGTGTCATTAATCAACAATCGTGTTATCTCTATTCTTGGGCACTCTCTAGACCGGGAGGCACAGCAAAACCGTGAGCTCAGAACGCAGAGTGTTGCGTGAGACTGAGAGTCGTGAGCCCGTGAGCTTGGAGTGTTGCATGACGCACAGTGACCGTGTGCGATACGGCGTGAGGCACGGACGTTGAGATCCGGCTGTTGATCAAGGTGAATCTGACAAGTAGCAACCGATGTGCCACTCGCAGGCAAGGAACAGGCGATCGGTCATCTCCGGTTCGATTGAGCGATCTCTGAGTTTAGGTGCAGGAAAAGGGAAGGGATTTTTTTGCGTGTTGTTATTCAATATTTGGAAATGGAGCTTCGCACAGTTTTCTCGGGCGTATGTGAAGGCTCTGTGGCATGGGGAATCTAGACAAAGCGCATAGGAACTGCCACCTAATGCAGAACCTCTGCTGCATTCTTCTTCCAACCGAATAGTGGAACATTCTCGTGCTGCGGAGTTTGAGTAATCTCCAGAAATTGTAAAAAAGAATGCTGAAAATTTGATGGAATTTGATCACATTTAAGAAGAGTTTTGGAAAATCTTGCTCGAATGAGCGATCGAAGTCATAATTTGGACTAGAGAAGAATGAGAGGCCACGGTCACGTACTTTTCTAAAGGATTCCACCATTTCTCCCTGATTTGAGTTAACGCGCCATAACATTTCACATTGACAAGAAATTTCTGCATTTTTTTTCAAGCCTTGACTTTGCAACTAGGAGTTTCTGACAGCTTAGTCAGGCATACTTCTATTTTTAGACTAAACGCAATCAGTTGCACCGCTCACTAGATGGATTGTAAACTTATTCCTATTTGTGTGTGCGTGTGAGAAGAGGGAAATACCTTGAGAGAGTTTCACGATAGACATCCATTCAATATTTTTGATTCCTGCTATTGTCCCAATTGGACATGGTATTTTATTTTTATTTTGTGAAGTTTTGAAAGGTGAATGTGCATGTTCAGTTTTTAATTTTTTAATTTGGTCGCCAATTGGGAGGAGCTACAAATATAAGAGGCAGCCACTAAATTGGAATGGATAAAGACTAAGATGAAAATTCTGTTACCAATTTTTTTATGTCTTTTACCATTGTAAGCCTAGATGAGACTAGATTAGCAGGCTATGTTATTATATGTTATTGTTCTCTACCCTTTCTCCATTAAGGGTGAGTGTTAGAAATTAATGGAGAAAGTTCAGTTAGGATAGGATTGAGATTCTAATTCTAGATCTCAGATCCTAATATTCAGGGAGTGCTTCAAACCACCCTATTGTGAGAAATCCTATATGTACTAGGATGTTCTCTTGATTGAATGTATCACATTGTGTGAGTGTGTTTTTACACTCTCCAGGTTCTCACCTGGAGAGTCATTTCATTAATTTTATCATGGTATTAGAGCTTCAGGTCGTAGCTAAATAGATCTGTGGAGAGTGAATGGTGCATGAGGCCAAGAGCCCAAGTGGAGGCTGTGAAGGTGAATTACGTGGTCGTGAAGGACTGAGCCATTGAGAGAGCCCGTGACTGAGATGTGCATGGAGGCACATTGTAGGGAGCTGCCATGAACTTACGTTTTCTCATCTGTTGTGATCCTAAATGCTGGATCCATGAAGGACAACACTGCATCTGGTGTCCATCGAGAGGAGGAGCACTCTTGTGCTGTCCCAATCTGGTTTGATGGATTACATTTAACGTTTTTTCCTCTGCTTTCTGTGTGATCTGTGCAGTGGAAGTGATTTCTTCCAAGGATATGGAGGTTGTTAGTGAAGGTCGCGATCACTGGAATGCGTGATGTGCTGCTTGGGGATAAATCCAACTATGCTGCATTGTGTGTGGTTCTGCTGTGGGAACAAATCAATCCAGCAAGCTATTTGAAGGCCAAATAGGTGGTCGGATGTGGATGCAAGATTAAGCATAGAAAAAGCGGATCGTGGTTTCCAGATTGCACCTGAATCTGCGTGGCCGATCGGTGGCAGCTACTGTGAAGGCCGATCGGTGGCAGGTGTTGCAAGGTGGCAGCTCGAATTAGAGCTGGATCCATGGAGTTTTGACCTTGAGAGTAGATCCAGAGGTCGAGCCTTCAACCGTGCCTGAGATCTCTGCCATCTATAGTTGGTATCTGAGATCGCAGCTGAGAAATTTGGCACGACGCTGAGAAAACGAGTTGATAGGAAGGTAACGTGGGGACGCAGTGCCAGTGGCAGCATTGCTAAGGGTAGAGACATGCTGGTTGAGAGGCCAACGTTAGCCAACATGTAGTGTGAGGGGGAATGCTAACATCGTGAGAATAGGCAACACGTAGTGTTAGCCAGTGCTAGAGGTCAGCGTTAGCAAGGGTTGATACAAGTACGCACCATGGAGGGTAGTGAAGAAAACTCAAGTAATCTGGCCACGCTGGAGCTCAAGTTGAGCATGTAGAGTGTGAGAGTGGGCAGCACATAGAGTGGAATGCTCTGGCTCTGGTCTCATGCAGGTCATTGGCGTTGGTGGAATAGCGCAACTCTGCTATTCTTTTGTTGAGATCATTGACTGATAAAAAAATGGCGTAGGTGCAGTGTACTCTATAATCACTAATTTTAATCTAAAGGAGTTGGAAAAGAAAGGGGCTTACTTCGTTGGATGTTGGACCAATTTTTGAATTAGATGGTGGTAGCCACCGCGATTATGGGGAAGCCGCATCCTTCTTTCCTCGTTCATGTTTTTCGTTGTCGGCAGAATGAATAAGCCCACCATTTAAATTCCCCTCGGTGGTCACTAAACCCACTGTTTACATCAAAATCTGCGGAAACTTAAACACTGTACATCTACTCAGCTTTCAAGATTAGTTCCCCCAGGTCTACAGTTACTCTACATCATATGATATATATACCCCTGTCTGTAGAAGCAATAAAGCAAGTCCCGACCTCTAAAATTTTATTGTTTGGAATAGACCTGCAAGAGCCCCACGCGTGTTTGAAATAAAATATGGGTTTATGTGGGGGCGCAACTTGAGGAGTGGATTTGCACCTCCCACCGATTTATTGCAAGGTGAGAGTAGATCTGTCCATGAGATCGAAGTCTCCTCGATGTACAAAGGAACGTTGACATGTGGAAGTTGACCGATTTTGTTCACGTTTGTGTGGTGAGCTTGCATTAAATGCATTGAGGCTCCGAGACTGAGAGTCGACACTGCCATTGAGGCTCCGGTGTTGTCTTAGCCCTCAGACAGGAGGAACGTGAGGTGCCGTGGTGCCTGTGTGGGTTAACGCTGCAGTGGAAGAAGTGTTCTTGCAAGGGAGAAAATAGAAGGAGAAAATGGGTCGTCAAAGTAAATTGAAAGAGTCTCGAAGAAATTTCAGGAGAAAACATCAACGGAGAAGTGAAAAATATTGTGTTGTAGAATTTTGTGATTTGTTTCAGGTTGACAGTCATGGACCAACTACTGATCAAGGTACTGATTTGGAATTTGGTGAGATTATTAAATTATTAATGCCAGATTTACCATCTTTTTCAGGTATGAATTATGAAAGCTAGACCAATGAAATAAAAACAGTACTATGGAAGTTAAACTTACTAGATTATGTTGAATATGTTATTAATGATAGTGGAGATATAGTAGCATTAAGTCTTATAACATGTGCAGTAGATGACAACATCATATTCAGTATAATTTATGAATATGGAGAGATTCCTAGTACAAAGTTTTTATGGGATGTTTTAGAGATGAAATACTGCCTAAATAAGGGCAATGATGTTGAAGATATTTATCTTGATAATGATCCCTTATTTGATTGTGAAACTAAATATGCAGTGATGGGTGATAAATGTGTATCTATAATTGAAACTTGTAATGATGAAAACACATCCATTATTGTAGAACCTGAAATTTTTCCCTGATGTAGAACCTGGAATTTTTCCTGATGCAGAAATCCTGTTTGATGAGACTTATATATCTAATGATGAGTGGATCAATTTGATGATTGAGAAAAATCAAATTGATGAATTACTGTTTGGTGAGAAGGAAGGCCTATCTTCAAATACAGATCAAATGCAAAATATGCTTGTAGCGATAGATCTGGATGAAGGCATAATGTCAGCAGAAAAGGATAAAGTAGGGATAGATGGTGAAATGAAAGCTCTTCTGAAGGAGCAGGAAGATGAAAATATTGGTAAGCAAGAATCAACAATAAATTTTGAAGAAGAATTGAAATTTCTTGAAGCATGGCTACCATGTCTTTATGAAATTAACACAGAAATTGTTGTAATCAATGTTGAAGATATCATCGCTGATGTTTAGATGATTGACACCGGAAATAGTGAGAAGGAACAGTCTCCTATTGAGCCTGCCATAATTCTGAGAAGGATGAGAACAAGAAATCAAGGTTTCCTTCATGGGGGAAGAAATGAGGCGAAGATACATCACTATCTCATGGCAAAGAAAGTGAAGATTAAGCCTCATCCATGAATGAACAAATATGGTCTCAGAAGCATAAAGACTAAGATGAAAACTCTGTTACCAAGTTTTTTCTGTCTTTTACCATTATAAGCCTAGCTGAGACTAGACTAGCACGAATATGTTACTATAGGTTATTGTTGTGTACCCTTTCTCCATTAAGGGGGAGAGTTAGAAATTAATGGAGAAATTTCAGTTAGGATAGGATTGAGATTCTAATTCTAGATCTCAGATCCTAATATTCAGGGAGTGGTTCAAACCACCAGATTGTGAGAAAGCCTATATGTACTAGGTTGTTCTCTTGATTTAATGTATCAGGTTGTATCAGGTTGTGTGAGTGTGTTTGTATACTCTCGAGGTTCTCACCTGAAGAGCCATTTCATTCATTTTATCAATAAAATCCTTTGTACTTGATTTCTATTTTTATATGCAATTTATTATTATATATTTTGAAATTATAAAATATATTGTTTAATTTATTATTATATATTTTCAAATATATACACCTTTGTACTTCCCAGCTCTCAGACATGGGCTTCCCATTCACCATTTTGTGCAAGTGCCATGTGGAACGTCCAAAACCTCCAATACCTATCATTGCAACAAAAATGGATTGTTTGCAACATGTGCACCTTTGTTGGTATTTAAAGTGTTAAATCTTCATTTTGGTATGTCACTATTTGTCTCATTCAATAAAAGATAAATGAAGGCAATAATGACATTAACGGCCAACTACATACAGGAGTTTTATTTACACTAAAATTAGTTTATGTCCATGTTCACTAGTTTAGGTTTCCAAGAAATAATTAGTTTATTTTTTTTTTCTATTTAATTTATAATTAAATGTTTTTGGGAGTTGTGTTTAAAGATATTTTTTGAAATTTATAGTGGATTTTCTTGCCCGAATAAGCTGGAAAAAATTGTGGTAAAATCTTGATTTGTGTTATTTAAACTGGTTTTTTACTACATATACTAATTTAGCACACTAAAAAATCCTTACTGCATTTCCATTGTACAGATTTTTGATTTCAATGAATTCATACAAGATTTTAGAAAAAATAGAATAGAAAACTAACTCAGAAAACTTTTCAAAAAGTAGAATTATAGACTACTCTTAAATTATATGTCTACTAATTTTATTTAATTATTTCTTTTATTTCCAATAATAATTCATAATTTTAATTAATTATTTCCAAAATAATTATGTTAGGGTTACTCTTTTAAAAAAATTAATATTAATTAAATTAGTATGATATCACATGAGTTGTTACTTTTGGGTATTGGGTATGGATATACCATGGCCTTGTCCATGATATTGTAAAAAAACCTATTTTTTTACATATCATAACTATTTTGATATTGATAATAAATTGATTTTTATACTGTTGTTGCTAGTTTTAATTTATATGGTTATACTTGTCTTAGAATATATTAATTCAATTTAAATGGTTGTTCTTAAAGTGGATAGTTTTAAAGAAATTAACAATCTATAGATTTAAGGTCAAATTAAAAGAAATTTTAATTATGAAATAACAATCTTATAATAAATTAATAAAATAATGCCGTGTATACAATTTTTTAATATACCATTTTTCTCATTTTATTTTTATCAAAATTACCCAAATAATCTATATATATATATATATATATATATATGAAAAATAAAGGTGAAATTTTGATTCGTATTATTTAAACTGGTTTTTAAAATGAAGATATGGATTTAGCACCTTGAAAAACTCTTAGGGAACTTCCATTTTGCAAGGGTTACCCATCATGCTTATGATTTCAATAAATCCATGGCAGATTTTAAGCAAATTAGACCGGAGAAATCCACTCGAAAAACTTCCAAAACACACACACTAAAGACAACTAGATATATATACATATATAAAATACCTAAGTTAATTTATTAAGATATCATTTAATGAATTAGTTATGCTTCACTATTTTTTCAATTACTAAAAAATAAGGCAATAATTTATCTCCTCCTCAATTGTTTTAAGATTTCTTGGTATATATTCTTTTTAAATTTTGATAGAATTTTTGAAGATTACAAGTTTAATCAATAAACTATCAAAATCCTATTAGTTTATCACATTAGTCCCTAAAACTCTAAAGAAAACCTTTACTTGATTTCTATTTTTATATGCAATTTATTATTATATATTTTGAAATTATAAAATATATTTTTTAATATATTATTATATATTTTCAAATTACCTATAAAATTTAATTTTTAAAGTTTATTACTTTAAAAATTGGAAACTTATTTTATTTGCTATAAAATTAGATTATTTCCTAACCAATTGTTTTAAGTTTTTTATTTATCTTTTCCTTTCAAATTCTATAGACTTGGTCAAAGCTGCAACTTTAATCAATGAGCTTTTCACCATCCCATAATTCTTATTTTACTTCTATCTTTATATTTAATTTATCATTATATATTTTGAAATTATAGAGTATATTCTAGAAAACCTTTAGGGCATTTCCATTGTACAGATTTTACCTATCAAACTTGTGATTTCAATGAATTTATACCTAATTTTAGACAAATTAGATCAAAAAACTAAATAAGAAAGCTTTTCAAAAAGTACTAATTTTATTTAATTATTTCTTTTATTTCAAATAATAATTTATAATTTTAATTTAATTATGTTCAAAATAGTTTTGTTAGTGTTAATCTTTTAAATAAAAAGATGTATTACAAAAAAATTAATATTAATTAAACTAATATGATATCAAATTAGCTATTATTTTTGGGTATTGGGTATTGATAAACCATGGCCTTGCCCATGGTGTTGTAACAAAACCAATTTATATCACTAAAAATTTATTGTTACATCATTTTTAAATGTATATATGTTTAATTTATATTAATTATTTTTATAATTAAAAATAACAATAATTTCAAATAGAATATATTTGACTTACTTTATTTTTTTTAACACATTCTAACTATTTTGATATTCACAATAAATTGATGTTTATAAAGTTGTTGCAAGTTTTAATATATATTAAATAAATTATATGCTTGTACTTGTTTTAGGGTATATTAATTCAATTTAAATGGTTACTCTTAAGTAAAATTAATATAAGGTATAGCTTAATTAATAAATGAAATAGGTTTTTAGGTGGATAATTTAACCAAATTAACAATTCATAAAATTAAGGTCAAATTAAAAGAAATTTCAATTATGAAATAACAATCTTATAAAAAATTAATAAAATAATGTGATGTATACAATTTTTTAATATATCAAAATTACCCAAATAAATAAGTTTATCAAAATTAATTATCTCTCTCTCTCTCTATATATATAAAATTTTGATGACAAATCTTTAGGAAAATCCCATAATCACTTGAGAAACCAAGCTTTTAAAACTACTTAGTGTAATTCATCCTCAGGAAAATGGTGGTTATGCTGATTTACATCCATCAATAAATAAATTTAAAAGATACAAGAGGCCAAACAATAAATTATAAATTAATGAAATTTAATGTTAATGAAATAAAATATTATAATCAATATATATATATATATATATATATATATATATATATATATATATATATATATATATATATATATATATCAAAAAAAACAATACTAATAAAAAGAATAAAAGCTAGAATTATTATAAGATTTAGTCAAATAAATAAAATTTTATATTATATATATATATATATATATATATATATATATATATATATATATATATATATATAAATTTAAAATTGGAATTAGTTATGCTTCACTATTTTGTTTATTCAATTACCAAAAAATAAGGCAATAATTTATATCCTCCTCAATTGTTTTAAGATTTTTAGGTATATATTCTTTTTAAATTTTGATAGGATTTTTGGAGACTACAAGTTTAATAAATAAACTATCATAATCCTATTAGTTTATCACATTACTCCCTAAAACTCTAAAAAAAACCTTTACTTGATTTCTATTTTTATATGCAATTTATTATTATATATTTAGAAATTATAAAATATATTATTTAATATATTATTATATATTTTCAAATTACCCATAAAATTTAATTTTTAAAATTCATTTCTTATTACTTTAAAACTTCAAAACTTATTTTATTTGCTATAAAAATTAGTTTATTTCCTAACCAATTGTTTTAAGTTTTCTATTTATCTTTTCCTTTCAAATCTCTAGACTTAGTCAAAGTTGCAAGTTTAACCAATGAGCTTTTAGCCATCCCATAAATTTTATTTCTATCTTTATATTTAATTTTTTCATTATATATTTTGAAATTATACATTATATTCTAGAAAAACCTTGAGGGCACTTCCATTGTACATATTTTACCCATCAAACTTGTGATTTCAAGGAATTCATACCTGATTTTAGACAAATTAGATTAGAAAACAAAATTTGAAAACTTTTCAAAAAGTACTAATTTTATTTAATTATTTCTTTTATTTCAAATAATAATTCATAATTTTAGTTTAATTATGTCCAAAATAGTTATGTTAGTGTTACTCTTTTTAATAAAATGATGCACTACAAAATATTTAATACTAATTAAACTAGTATGACATCAAATTAGTTATTATTTTAGGGTATTCGGTATTGAGATACGATGGCCTTGCCCATGGTATTGTAACAAAACCTATTTATATCACTAAAAAAATTATTGTTATATATATATGTGTGTGTGTGTGTGTGTGTGTGTGTGTGTGTGTGTGTGTGTATGTGTGTAATTTATATTAATTATTTTTATAATTAAAAATAATAATAATTTCTATTTGAGTGACTTTATTTTTGTTTTTGACACATTCTAACTGTTTTGATACTCATAATAAATTGATGTTTATAAAGTTGTTGCAAGATTTGATTTATATTAATTAAATTATATGGTTGTACTTGTTTAAGGCTTGAAAGTTGTTGTAAGTTGCACTTTATTGGAGAGGTCAATCCACCATCAAGTTGGATTATAACTGCTATTGATTACTTCACAAAGTGGGTTGAAGCAATCCCCACCAAGAAAGAAAATGACCATGTGGTGATGAAGTTTCTGGAGGAGAACATATTCAGCCTAGTCAATATTGTAACTCATAATGCTCAGGTATTTAATTCTCCTAGATTCATTAATTTATGTGAAACATATAATGTAATTTGGTCACATTCCACACCCTACCATCCACAAGGGAATGGATTAGCAGAGTATTCAAACAAAACATTGGTGGGGATTTTGAACAAGACAATCACTTAAAATTAGAAAGACTAGGATTCAAAGTTGAATTTTTCTCTTTGGGGATTACGAGTAACCCGAGGAGGTCTACTTGCAAGTCACCCTATGAATTGGTTTATCGAACTCAAGCACTATTTCCTACCTAGTTGGCCAACCCAGTGATTCCTTTCCTTCAAGAAGATCAGGAAGAACCTATTGCTCTAGTGAGAATATTGAACAAAGTGATTGAATAAAGTGAAGACACTAACAAATTTAGGCAAGTTTGAAGTCCATATTTGACAGAAAAGAAGAAAAAATCCTCTTCCAAGCAGGAGATTTAGTATTAAGATGGGACACCAGAAGGGAAGATAAAGGTAAGAATGGAAATTTTGACCCTCTATCATGTGGCCCCCGTACAGAATCTCTGAAGCCAGATCAATCAATACACTCATCCTAGAATATTTAGATGGAGAATCTCTGCAACTCCTTGTGAATGGGTAGTATCTAAAGCATTATTTCCAATGCTAAAATTCTTCATTTCACCATTGTAAATACTGTATTGCTCATTGTTCATATGCCACCAAGCAATATTTGACTCCATGCCTAATGGATAAGGCACTAATCTTCGGTTCTTAGAGATTTTATGTGAAAAAGCACTATCCCGAGTTGGAGCTCGATGTTGTGGTTCATTTGCATTTACTTTTGAAATATTTATCAAAACACCAAAAAATCATATATGTTATAAAACGAAATTTTTTTGTATGTCAAAAAAGAATTTTTATTTATATGTTGGTGTATTAACATTATATGGGGAGATGTGAAGGTGGGTCAAGTCAGGCTTTTTTGGAAGCTCACTAGAGACTAGCACTACATAATACCGAATAAGCTCAAGAGGGTTACACCGTGGAGAAAAACAAATTAGTAATCAAGATCGTTATTAGTTAAAGGAACATATTCAAGCGTGTTGAATGAAACTGTGTTCATTATCGAAAAAATCGTATAGATTTCCCAAAGGCAGAGAACTGGCATATATTCCTTAAAAACTCAAGATTTTTGAAAGAAGCGTAAAGGGGGAAAATCAATGGTCATGATCAAAGCACATAATTGAAGTTGAGAGATGGAAAATGGAGCTCATATCATAGAAATGCAAGTTAGATAGATCGGAGGTTGTGAAGATAAGCCACGTGTCGGCCATAGGTTCCATCGCATATCTCATTCAGTGAAGGATAAAAGTTTGAGATATGGTTAAACTTGCAATGATGTGATGTGAAGAGCGACAAGTTTAAGATATGGTGATGCGATGAATATCACACATCGCATGCGATAAGATAAAGCAGCGATTGGGGGAATTGAAAATTGCCAAAGTAGAAAAGTATTGATGAGGTAAAG
Organism: Pinus albicaulis; assembly: GCA_034641835.2. Lineage (NCBI taxonomy): Eukaryota > Viridiplantae > Streptophyta > Pinopsida > Pinales > Pinaceae > Pinus > Pinus albicaulis. The sequence goes on from CM076581.1 coordinate 1,594,476,620, forward strand.
GTTATAAAATCTGATCTGCACTGAGCCCTAAAGTTGGGATATTATGAGGCGATGCGATCGCATATCGCACGTCGCAAGTTGATGAGGAAAGGCACTAAGAAATATGTTCAGAATGCCGAAGGATGAAATTTTATGGAAAGGTGGATGTGATACCATTCAAAGGTTAAGTTGAACTTATTTAAAGTCCAATATCATGTGCAACTGCGTTGGTTTTACGAAGAAACGTGAATGCAGGCAATGGACTCAGGTATGTGACCCGACACAGAGAAAAGGAAAATAAAAGACAGAACGCAATAGACATGAGCATATGAGGTAGAGCCAAGTAGAAGGGGACATGATAACCTTCGTTAAAATGTAGAGGCATAGGCAGAATCGGGCAAAAAGAGCACATAGTGGCACTGTTGGAAATGCAATAGCTAGGTCAAGTCAAGAAAGGATACGTTATTGTATAACTATTTGAATACCGCACCAGAAGCAGAAAAGACATCACAAAAATAAGAAAATACAAATGTTGAACTAAGGAAGAAAGGCAGGGTAGGGATGTCCGATCTGTGAGGGAGACACGTCAGTACTTTAGGGAGACACATAAAAAAAAATCAGATTCAACTAAAAGAATGACCTTTCAAATTTTAATTCGTTTTATTTGTACGTTAAAGTCGAAGCTATAGTGATGTCCTCAATTGAAATGTAATAAGTAGTTTTAACAATTTAGGTAGTCAAAGGAGTTTCAAGAAGTTCTCGCAATTACAAACTGTTTTTGATGTATTTAAGCAATATAGAAATAAATAATAAGGGTTCTGAGTTTCGTACCTCTAGAAGACTAAAAATTTTGTATTTAGTTTTCTGAGGAATCAATGAAAGAAGCAGAAAGTTTCTAGCAACTGTTGATGGTGATTCATTTTTCCTATTCCATTTTGTGTCCCTTATTCCTTGAATGAACTGAAGTAATGCAGTTTTCGGTCTCTTAGTTACATACGTGAGTAAATTCTTAATTTGTGCTCCTTCACTCCAACTCCTCTCTCTTTAGAAACTCTCTATGGAGCTTAAAAGTAATATATTATGTGTTTACAACATTTTATTTCGAGTTTCCTCTCTCTCAATAAATTCATTCCAAAATTTAGAGTGGAAAATTTTATGTTACAACATATCATTTTGAGTTTCTTCTGCAATTCTTCTTTTCCATTCAGACATCAGTAGTTAATGGCATTACAAAGTCTTCTATTATACCATATTTTTAAGGGTTTTAAAGAATTAGTTTCCAAAGGGATTGAATGAACACCACTTGATATAATTACCTGTGGCACATTTCTAAAAATGTATTAAGCACTCAGTCCTTTCCAAAGCAAAGGAATTGTCTCGTAAGACACAACACACATCCGTCATGAATTATTGGATGAATTACATGGAGAAATTTACTTCACCAAGCTGGATCTTCATTCTAGATATCATAATATTAGAATGAGGACTGAAGACATTCTGAAAATAAAACTCATGGGGGTCATTATGATTTTTTTTTTGTTTCTTTTGGTCTTACTAATGCAACTTCCACATTTTAAGGTTTGATGAATTCTATTTTCAAACCCTTACTTAGAAAATTCTTGTTAGTATTTCTTGATCATATACTAATCTTTGACAACTAGTCTTGGAAGGATCATGTGCAACATCCTAAAAAGGTTCTAAAACTAAAGGAGGAGAAACAATTATATTTAAAAACCTCCAAATGTTTCTTTGGAGAACATGTGGTGAAATATTTGGGTAATATTATATCTCATGTGGGTGTTAAGGTACACCTTAACAAAATTAAATCTAGTACGGAATGGAAAATTCCCACAACCATAAAGCATGTTCGAGGATTTTTGGGGTTAACAATGTATTATCACAAGTTTGTTAAGAACTATTGGGGAATATCAGCACCTATAACATCATTACTGAAGAAAGATGTGTTTTCTTGGATGCCCGAAGTAACTAAGGCCTTTGAGCATCTTAAAGAGGCAATGTGTCAAGCACCCTTCTTGGCATGTCATGGTGGTAGTTGATAGAATTACCAAGTATGAACAC